>JARHVA010007392.1:587500-592500 GCA_037957365.1 Torreya grandis
ATGCTTGAATCTATATAATTTTAATTAGTTTAAAATTTTTTTGTATTAAAAGCAAAATTAAGGTAAAAAATACTTAAAACATAATAATAAAACATTGTTATAATTAATATTTTCCCATAACTATAATTTATGTAAGCATAGATAATAATTTTATGAAGTATGTATATTTAATTTAGTTATTCATAATAAGCCATTATATAAAAATATATATATCACTTCTAAATAATATAAAACACTCTATATTGTATAATATTTATCATTAGATTATATTTTTATATATAAAAGAAGTGAAAAAATATTTCAATCATACATACATTTTGTTAACATATTCTATATTTAGGAAATATAATATATTAAATATAATTTATATAACCATTAATTAGTTATTATTTGGTATTTTATATAATAAAAAATAATTTTATTCTATTTCAATAGCTAAAATAAAACTATATCATTCGGTTTTCCCTTATTTTTATTAATGTGTGCAGATAAGATAGAAATTTTTAATATTTGAATTATTTAAGATATATTTAAATTAATAAAATATGATTGAAATAATAATATGTTCAATTGTACTTTACTATTTATGTAAATCACTAAGAGCACTAGGGTGATTAGCTTGTCTCTATTTTTTTCCAGTTTGTGACTATTTGTAGGTGACATAAAAGATTTAAAATAGATTTGAAGTCTTTTATATTTGAAAATGACTATATAGACCTTCTTAGACAAATCAAATACAAATTGGATGTATGACAGGTGAACACATTTAAATCTAAACATAATCATCCATGTGAATTTTTCCTTATTTTTTTGTTAGAATCTTCTCCACATGCTTATAAAATATTATTTTGTGTGATATCATAAGATCATTCTATGTGTAAATCCAAGATATTGTATTCTTCACTTTGAATCCTTATCTTTAATTTAGGAAATTAGTTTTAGATAGAAAAAGAGGAAGAAATATTATATGAGGTGACCCAGAACACCCCCCTCTTAGTGGATGAGAGATTCATATGTTTCAAATACTCTGTATAGAGCTTAAACTACATGTAGTTCTCTTGGTTAGGTGTATGTGTTTAATAGTTATCCTTTATTATGGATGAAAATTATAATCTACACTAGAAAATAGAAAACTTGAATTGGATTAGGTGATTTAGGATTAGATAGGGATCTCTCCTTATGACATATTTATGATTTGGGAGGTTTAGGGAAGTCGTTCTTAATGTATATATGTTTTCTTAATACTATCCAAGTTAGTCAGAGATATGAAATATGTCAGGCACATAATCTATAAATAGATGGCTCTTTAAGAAAATTATAATGTTTTCAACCTATGTAATCTATGGTTTGACGTACAAATATGATTTGAATTTTTAAAATAACCATTTCAAGTAATGTAATAAGATCAACATTAAATTATTGTTTCATAAATTTGGAGCCATTGAGTACGGTTGAATGTGTATAGATAATAAGCAGAGTTATGTGATGATCAAGATATATTTTTATTATGCTCATAGGTAGGCTAGGAAAAGACTAAGGAATGAACAAGTTAATTGATAGAAAAGTGAGAAGGTTAGGCCCATAAATGAAAATAATATTGGATATAAGGATGTCCAAGAGACATATGTGTACACATAAGTCATGGATGGTAATGATAAGTCAATACTAACATTATCAAGTGTATAATACCATATTTTAGCCTATACACATTCTATAAATATCATCCAACCTAAAAGATCATCTTAACCATATAATCCAAATATATATATAATATAATAATTATAAATTATAAAGTAATTGATGAAATCACATGTAAATTTATTTAATAAACATATAAAATTAAAAAAGTATAATATGTAAATTTTTACAAACATATGGATGAATGCAACATAAAAGAATATTATTTTGAAATTAATATTAAGCCTCAACCATGGAATAATAATGTAGACTATATAGTTCCGAAGGACCCACCCCTCATAAAATAGATTGATAATCCTTGGATGAAGAGCCCAATAAAAGAACAAGTAGATAACTCACCCAATCTAGAAGCAATAAGAAATGAAAATTGGTCACTCCCAAGAATGATCTGAAGGAAGGGACTACTATAACCCCTCTCATGGATACTAAGACTCACATGAATATTATATCGAATATCCTACTATTTAAACTCAATTTATCTACAAGTATTTCTAATTGTTCTTGTTCTTATTTTTAGTTGTTATCTTTTTACTTTTTGTTGGCTCAAATAACTTTTTCACTATATTTCATTATAATTTGATTTTTTTGTGTTCTAGGATCTTTGTAAAACATGTTTTTACTTATAAAATAAAAAAAATTAATAAAAATGTGAAATACTATTTAATAATATTAAATGTATATTTAGACAAATTTAGGAAGTCATGGATTACTGAAATAGAGGTACAATAAAATAGAATATCAAATTACCATTCTATAATTATTTATACCAAATAACACAATATGTTAATAAGAGAATAATGAATATTTAAAAAAAAAGTTGTTCCATTACATTAAAAATAGGAATTCATACTATACTTGATTTATTGATCACATTTTTTTAATCAATAATATTAAAATAATAAATTAAAGTTAAAATATTTCTTAAGAACAAGAAGATACGAAAACAACTTTTGTGTTTGGTATGTCATAATATATGAAAATAATTATAGTTCCCAAATTTTGATGAATGGGGGACTTTCAATCTCTAAAAAATTACATACCCTAGACCTTACATATTCATATTTAATTTAAATATATTTATATAGTAATAAAAACATTTATTCATTTCTTAGGTTATAATATATGAAAATATTTACTATGCTTATTTTTTTTACATGTGGGGATCTGTGTTCTTAAAATAATTTTTAATTTTAGGCCTATGTTATGCTCAAATTTTTTATGACTAAAACACAGAAAAAAATGATTAATTATACTTTTTAATTGATGATGAATACACAAGTTGCCTAATTTATTATGCTAAAAGTCTATCCACTTATATGGCATGAAAAAAAACACTTGAATACAAGTCACACATGTATAAATGACAATAATAAATGTAAAAATATTCATGGTCACTATTTATCCATGTTGAACACACTTATATGGTTGTACTAATACCTCTCTAGTGACCTCTAAAAATCTATACGATTACGCAACCTTTTACCTAAGGTATAGACTAGAAGTAAAACTGAAGAGATGTAATGACAATATTATTGGCACATATGTTAACCACTAATATCATGCTTAAAACTGATTTTACCATATCAATAATCCCTTACATTAGTTTGAACAAACATACATCCTTTTTTTAATATCAAACTAAAGATCTTAGGGTATGAGTTTTAACCTAACTCTAAAATAACATCAATTTTTTTTTTGGAATTTCTTATCAAAGTACATAAAGATAATGTGTATAGGTCCACTACAAGTCTAGACAATAAATATGGAAACATATTTCTCACATACACACATGCATACATCCATATCCATATGAGGTATGTTAAGACTACTAGTCAAGGGTAAACATCTCTAAAGGATCCTATAGGGAAGTTTGTTTCCCTCTGAGAATATTTTTAGTTTGGGATGTCTCACTATGAAAGACATATGGATAAACTATGAAATCCATATGTCATATTTGCCTTCCACGTAGGACCATTTTAGGATCATTAACCATGCTTAAGGGTCCCAACCACCTCAAATGATTTGGTTCCAACATTTAAGAGGCATTTATAAAACAATATAACTATAGGTTATACCAACCAATATTGCATAGCTAAATCTTAGGTTGGGGTCCTAGCACCCTGAAACACCTACCATAAATTTCTTGGCCAAGGATTACCTACTTATAATAATGGTATCTAAAAAAAATACAATTTTAATAATAATTTCAAATTCTCCAAAATTAACTTACTCAAGGACCAAATCATAAAGTTACTCCCATATAGTGAAAACCATCATTACATTTGTTATACATAATAATCCCAAGTTGACCATTTTTATCAAGGGAGGATTATCCTTGTGAATTCTATTGCAAGAAATTCCTTATATCAATAAGCCATAATATTATTAGATAATTTAGAATAATTATGAAACCATTGAACTAGATGTTAATTTAAAATGATTAACATTATTGTGTAAATGCATAAGAATAACTCCTTGTCATAATGTTACCTACAGAGTTATAACTTAACCTTCTATTTTTGTGTTGCATTAGGTTCTCTTACCACTTAAGAAAATTTTATTAAATTAATTTCATTGGCCAAGTAGTATTAGTATGAGAAAAAAATGTTTAAAATCTCCATACTAGATCTTATAAGTTACCTATTCCATCATTTCATAATGAATAAAATTTAGTTAAGGAAACTAGAGGTTTTATTAATAATTATACTTGCCATTAATGTAACTTTTATATCATCAATTACAAAACTTTTGTAAGAATAAATTTAACTTGTCCATGAGTGGTAATGATTCACCATGTAAATTTGGCCACCACAACCTTCAAGGGTTATCTTAATTCACAATGAAATTCCATGGCTATCATCTATAAAAAACGTTTTTATGCAATCATTAAATTTCCTTTGAAGCATAATCGAAATATAATGGTATCAAATTTTATTATAACATACAATCAACCAACTCATATTCCTTCATGGAGGTTAAATTTGTTTTGCATATAAAAAAATAGTTAATAAATATTATGTCTTTTAATTCATTACTCCCATGATAGTATTTAAAAGTGAATATTTTTAATACTTAGTTCATCTAAAATAATTAATAGTCTATGGCTATAACAATATGTTATACCTATTCTTAGCATGTAATAAATGAAAGCAAATAAATTGTTTAAAATCAGCTTGTAAAAATGTGACCAACATTCCATAGTATGATATATTTATAACATAAATTACATCCATAGGATAAAACACCTATTATAAAATAATTACTTTTAGCGTAACATTACCGAATGTGAAAGAGTGAAGGTA
>JARHVA010007392.1:602500-670000 GCA_037957365.1 Torreya grandis
TCACTTATCTATGACTGGTAATGATTCACCATGTAAATTAGTCCACTAGAACCTTCAAGAGTTATCTTTGGGCATAATGAAATTTTATGGCTGTCATCCATAAAAATCATGTTTATACAATCATTAAATTTCCTTTATTTCATAATTTAAATATAATGCTATCCATGTTTATTATAAGACATAATTAAGGAAAACCTATTCCTTCATGAATGTGTACTTTGTTTTGCATAAAAGAAAAAAAATAAAGAACTAATGTGTTTTGTTATTCATTAACACCATGATAGTAGTCACAAGTGAATATTTGCGATACTTAGTTTAGTTTCAACAAGTAATACTCTATCTTTGTAAAAATATATTGTACCCATGATTAGCATGTAATGAATGCAAGGGAAGAACTTGTTTAAAATAAAATTGTAAGAATGTGACCATAGTCCATAATATGAGACAATTATAATATAAATGCATCCATAAGAGAAAACACCTATTACAAAATAATCACTTTTTATCATAACATTATGTTGAAGTAAACATACCCCCATTTCTAAAAAATATGGACCCTTGTTTCAAATTGTGAAAATTTTTACCTTAAAATTAATGTTTCCCTTGATCAAAGCACCATTATCATGTTTTCATGTTATTTTCATTTGAAGATCATTCACACCTAATTTGGTTGGCATATTTGTTCATAATTTTGATTTAATATTGCCTAAATTTTATAACGTTAGATCTTTATGTTTCAAGTTATATCTCCAATGGAATCCATTTGGAATGGAAAATGCTTGGGTTTCATGATTTCTACATCAATTTGGCCTTTTACTAACATTTGGTCTAGTGAAAATCAAACTAAAAGCATCCCAAAACCCTCATTCAAATTACCCTAGATGAGGTTCTTTTGAATCAAATTCAAATTTGGTGGGAATAATTTACACGAAAATGATTAATCATGCTATGGACTTAGTTTAATTTTTATCCCAAGGTTTAGTCGTGTTTACTAACGTGACCAATCCTTAGTCTAAAAAACTTTATGTTTGCTTCGTTTATGTCCTAAGCCCCTTTTGGTCCATTTTATTTCCACATGGTCTAAGTAACCACTAGGTCCGTTTGTTATGCTTTAGACTTTAGCTAAAAGCCTTTTCATAAGACTTTATACCATCTCTTTTATTATTCACAAGGTACCCTTTAACATGTTTATAACTTATCTTAAAATGTTTATAGTAAGGTCTTCCTTGTGTTTATTAACACAAAATAAAATGATAGTCTAAAAACTTTATGGGAAGTTCTTTATTTTCTTGACCTTGACTTAAATATCATTTTTATCCATAGGATCAACTGTCCACTCTTTCTCAAGTGATTGAGTGGTGCATATAAATTCAACAAGTCAAGATCCTTAATCATCGATACATTTTTACCTAGGTTATGGAGATCCAATGGTACATTCCAAGTCAAAGTTTCAAAAGAACTTGAGGAAAGTGAGTAGGTGTTAAGTGTCACAATCTCAATGAAATAACATTAAGTAGATAATGGCATTTCACCCCTAAGATCGAGATTCAATAGAACACATTGATCAGGCCAAATATATCCAACAACATGTGATGAAGGTTTAGAAGTCAAAATCCCTAAGAATAGATGAATATATGACATATGGCATAACCATAAGCTAAAAAATAATGCTAGATCATATTTTAAATATCAATGGTACATGGATAAGCATACACATTTTGATCAATGATCCATAGAGAAAGAGGCAAAATTAAGTAGATCAAGATTGACAAAGTGAAATTGATCCATGAAAATGAGATCAATGGTGTAAGATCAATGTTGACATTTAAACAAAACTAAAAGTGAATGTGCAAGTGAAAAGTGTCATAACTATGGGGAACATAGAAAGAAACTAATAGTGTTTGAGTTTTCAAATTGAGATCAATGAACCATGTTAATTGAGGCACAAAGATCCAAGGGTGAAAGATCAAAAAAGACTTTTCAAAGGTCTCAAAATAAGTGAGAATCCACCACATAACATAAATTCATTCAAATTACGATGTTCGATTGTAAGGTAATCAAAGGGCCCATAAAGCTATCAACTAGCACGCTCACATTCCATCATGCAAATGTAGATCTACTAGTGCAATTCCTATGTGAAATTTTCAAATAAATATACACAATAAGGTGTTGACATGTGTCTTAAGGTTAATGGTCACATTTCAGGATCAAATGGATAGAATGACGTGGAATTGCCACATTGACATGACACATTAGATTCCCAAACTAGTGAAGATTAGAAATGTGAACATGTGTCATAGAATTAATCTTTTTAGTGGCTAAGAAAATGAAGATCCTAAAATATAATAACTAAAGGATGTAGTTACAAAGGCATATCAAAGGTCAAGTATGTTGACACAATATATTTTTTTGAGATAAATATCCTATAAATCCTTTCAAAGGAATATTCTATTGTATAAATGTATGGGTATCATGTAACACACAATTGTGCTAAGTTAATAATAG
The DNA here is from genome assembly GCA_037957365.1 of Torreya grandis. Lineage (NCBI taxonomy): Eukaryota > Viridiplantae > Streptophyta > Pinopsida > Cupressales > Taxaceae > Torreya > Torreya grandis. The sequence goes on from JARHVA010007392.1 coordinate 605,006, forward strand.
TTAAATATGGTCATTGATCCTGAAGCATTTGTAAAGGGATACTTGTATATGAAACTTGTCTAGTTGCATGTTCATGGGAATAACCGACATACCTCATGAAAGGTCCATATAAGGATCTATTGTCTATTGTAAAAGGGGAGGGAGTTCTTAGAGATAAAATTAATTTATAAAATTGGAGAAAGCAATACAAGGATGTTTTTAAAGATTATCCAATATTTGTCTATGTTTGATATCATGTTTGATTCCTTGGTTTTTTGGTTTTATGTTCAAATTTCAATGGCTCTCATGAATTCTAGATGTGCTAATATGAATGTAGAGTTGTTAACTTGTGTTTATGTTAGGTTGATTGATGGATTATATATTTATTTCATTTCATTTTGTTTGATTATAGATGTGCCAATGTTATTTATTTGTAAAATTAAATATTCAAATTAATTATGCTTTCTCATTTTCATTATCTCACATTTCCTTAGACCCTCACCTAGTATGTGGTAGGATTTGTGCTTATGAAATTTCAGGATACATATTAGTTAAATGCATGTCTAGATGAAATCTAAAACTTTTCATAATGTTTGGGTTGAAGATAAAAATACACCTTCTTTTTGCCTTACCTTCCCTTTTGCTCCTTTTTTACCAATTTACTTTAATTCAACTTGTCATTAAAATTATCCATGTTAGCTTAGGGTTTAGACATTAGGTTTTCGACATTATTCATTGGACTTAGTTCATATCACTTTAATCTTCACAAAGATTTAGGACCATAGTTGCTCCCAACAACCATTTACATGTTTATTTTATGAAATAGTCATTTAACTTTGCCGCTACTCCACCAAAAATCTCAACAAGATCAAAACTAACAACTCATGCAATGGACTCTTTGAATCCAAAAATGAGAAGTGTTTATTGAACACTATATTAACATATTGATCCATTTAGGTACATCAATAGGGGGAAAATTAGTGCTATAAGGAGGGAATAAGATAAAGCTTTGTAAATTTGAAATATATTTGCTGATTCTAGTAGATTTATCTCAAATATCAATATATTATTTTTCATATTTGTGTTTCTTGTAGCATAATTATGTAAATATAATTGAACTTAGTGGTTTTAAACTAGTATTTGTGCTTATTTAGACAAAGATAGATGTTATTTGAAGATTGGTAAAGATAGCTTTAGATATGTGAATCCAATAATTTTTTGGTTAGTAATAATTATTTTGTTCAAAGATTGATAGATCCTTAGCAAATTTAAGTTTATTTGAACTTAAACATGTAAATATAATTTATAGTAACACATTTGGACACAATTTTGAGCTAATTTAGTTAAATATTGATGTTCTTTGTGGTTATTTATACATATTTGTGTAAAAAAAAATTAAATGTGTGAGTCTGATCCCTATTATATGTAAAGATAATATTTACACCTTATATTTGAAATAGGGTTAAGATATTTTACATGTTAGAACTACCAAAAGTAAGATCCTCATCAAGATATGGCATGGTTAGGTGGAACTTCTATCAATGTGCCTAGCTAGGTACATGACTTACCAAGAAATACTAAAATTTATTTACCTTATTTCAATTTTAATAATGTTATCATAGATAAAGAACATGTTAAAAACTTTAAGGTTGATTTGAGACTTATGAATTGAGTTCATGAACATTTAGCATGTAGATGATTTCCATTTACTTTCAAAGATGTTTCATATGAATTGTTCCTTAACCTACATGATAATTAGATTATCATTTGGAATAAATTTAATGATTACTTCATTGACCAATTTGGCAAAATCACCAATCCTTGTGTGTTATAATAATAGCTTACCATAGTTAAAAGAGATCCCATAGAGCCCATAAGAGCCTTTAATGTCAGATTCCATAATATGTTCATTAGAACGATATCTCATTATAGAATTGATGAGGCTTTAACCTTATATATTTGCAAGGATGTTTTGGATCCCATTACTTATATGTTTCTTAAAAGGTATGTTGGAGTCATAAACACCTCAGCACTGGGTTATGCTAAAGCTATAATAATCAATGATCAAATGCAGCCTTAATGTTAGCTTGCATATTTTATCCCAAATGTCAACCCCAATTTCCCATCTCTAAATATCATTCCTAATTCTAGTTAGAGTGTGTCTACCTTAAATCAAACACTAGTATTGAACCAATTGCCATTAAGCCATGCCTATTCTAACCACAATTAGGGGTTCTTGAATAATGCTACAAATGGATTTCATCCATAGGGTTAGAAATATTTAGTGCCCGCTAGTAATAAAAATCAATTTCATAACTCATAATCACAAATTAATGATAATTAATCCATAATTAAGATAGTTCAAAAGTTGGGCACTAATTTTCTTCAATTACAAAAGCAAGTTGGCAATGCTAGGGAAAACTCCAACAAAAAGTATGCTTCTAAAAGGTTCAATAGGCCTCAAAATAGGTTTTAGGATAAAAAATAATAATAGGTCATCTAAGAACATACATGAAATGAATCTTTGTGATATATGTCTATATAATCATTATAATGCCTTTGAAGCATATGAAAATAAAAATGATTCATCTGAACCTATGTTTAATCAAGAAAATGTTATAAGGACATCTGGCTATGCAAGGACATGTAAATATTTTATGGTACAGGCTTTTGATTTTCCATTCAAAAAATTAAATGAACCTAAATATTCTCTATAAAATGGAATAGCCATTTAATATGAGTAACCCCATCAACAAGTTCATATATAGACTAACCTCTCTTCAGAAGATAGGATAATTTATGAGGTAATTGTTGAAATTGAAGATATCCCTAAAGAAGTTGACCAGTGGAAATATTTATACTAGGAATTTTTGAAATAAATTGAGGTATTACAAGACAAAAATTTCATTTAAGAGGTCCAAAATCAAGATGAGGTGGGACTCAATTGGATAGAAGACATGCCATTTTATACAGAAAATGAAGATGAAGTAAGTGTAACAAATCAAGAATTTCCATATGACAACTTCATAAGGTTAGAAGTAGATGATCAACCTAATTCAAATGATATTGTTAGAAATTAATCTCATGTTATTTTAGTTGATTATGATGATGAGGCCTTTTAAGATGGGGTGAAGTCTAATGAAGACATCAACAGAAGCATACCAATTGAGTTCACAATCTAGCCATGGAAGGTGAATGATAAAAATTAAGATCAGTCTTTGAATGGAGTAGAGCCAACATTCGTAATTAAAGAAAGAATAATTTTTGAATAAAATTATTGGATCTTGGATCCATATCTTCATTCTATGTGCTTAATAATGGAGGTGGGAAAATAAGCTACATCATACAGAAGACATGAGCACACAAGTGATCATATCTACAAGAAGATGACATTAAATGGAAGCAATCATGTTTCAAGGTTTTTTAGTAATTTAAATAACTTTCCATTTGATCTTGGAGGTAGATTATTTCTGAAGTTATATTATATTTTATGTTAGTTTCTCTCATGTTTATTTCCTTCCTATCCCTTATTCGTAAATATTTGTTTGCTTATTATTTGTTTGTTTGGTGTGTTTGCTTTTTCCTTTGATTTTTTCCTTAATTTTAATAAGTATTTTCCAAGATATATTTTAGGCTCAAAATTCACCTAAATTCTTGTGGAGCTTCTAGAATCAACAATTTAAGTATGAATTTTAAACATTAGTTGATCATGGATTCTTGAAATTTGAACTTGACGTTATAATTTGGAGAAATTGGTAAAGATTGATATCTAGGTTAATTATTCCTTAAAAATTTAAACATTTTTTTGATCTAAATTTGATTTTAATAAGTATTTCACATGTTGGGTGAAAGTTTGAATTATTAAAACACAGTCATGCTTGCACTTAATAAAAATTATTTTGTAGGACAATGTTTGTAACCAAGGGTAATTGTCTAAAGAAAAAAACACTTGAAAAATTCCAAAAAATTGGCTAACATGGTTCCTAAACTTTGATAGGGATTCAAAAATTATTTGAAAGATATTAAATTAAGAGACTTATTATAAAATTCAAGATCTTTCTAAGCAGCGGTGATTCTAGTAATATCCACCAGGGTTATGGATGCCTAGTTGGTAGTGGATCAAGGCCTTTAGTGGATCCAAATTCATCTCTATTAGGGATATGTATGTGTAGGTGGTAGTATAATAATTACTAAGCCTTGATTGAGGTAAATCATGATCCTTAGTACACATTTAAATACGTTATAAGTCAAATGTTAAAGTTTGAAGTCATGAAATTTGAAATTTGTTACCTAAATCCCATGAAAAATAGTAAGTGGAATCAAAGAACACACATATCATGGCTGATTTTTGATATTTAGGCCTAATTATACATATGTAAGACTTTTTTTAATTATGAGTTGGTACTTGATCATATGGGATGATTTGTCTGGGTATTAGTTTAAACAAAGAGTATTTAATTCTAATATATTGCTCTATTTCCCCTCAAAGTCACCATTTTTTGAGGTCAACATACCCCCATTTTTGAAAAATAGGGACACTTGTTTCAAATTGTGAAAATTTGTAATTTAAAATTGGAAATTCACTTGATTAGAGCACTATTAACATGTTTACATGTTATTTTCATTTGAATATCATTCACACCTAATTTGGTTGGAATATTTGTTTGTAATTTTGATTTAATCTTACCTAAGGTTTCTAACATTAAATTTTTATGTTTCATGTTGTATCTCCAATTGAGTCCATTTGGAATGGTCAATGCCTAGGTCTCATGATTTTTATATCAATTTGGACTTTTACTAGACATTGGTATGTTGAAAATCAAATTGAAACCATCCTAATACCCTCATTCAAGTTACACTAGCTCAGGTTCTTTTGAATGAAATTCAAATTTGGTGATAATAATTTATGTAGGAATGATTAATAATTCCATGGACATAGTTAAGTTTTTATCCAAAGGTTTAGTCATGTTTATTAACATGACCAAACCTTAGTCTAAACTTTTTTATGTTTGGTCCCTTTATGTCTCGAGCCACCTTTGGTCCCTTTTATTTCCACCTGGTCTAGCTAACCACCAAGTCCTTTTGTTCTATTTTAGACTTTATCTCAAAGCCTTATTATAAGACTTCATACAATCTCTTTTATTATTCATGAGGTCCACTTTATCTTGTTTAAAACTTATCTTAAGTTCTTACCTGTGTTTATTAACATGAAATAAAACCATAGTCTAAAAAATTTAAGCTAAGTTATTTATTTTCATGATCCTAACTTAAATATCATTTTTTTATATAAAATTAATGGTCTATGATTTATTGAGTGATCTAAATCTAGTGATGTGTATAAATTCAACAAGTTAGGAGCCTTAATTTACTTAAGCAATTGAGATACTAAAGTGTGTTCCAATTCAAAGTTAAAAAAGACCATGAGGTAAGCAATTAGGTGATAAGTGTCATAACCTTAGTGAAATAACATTGAGGATCTAATGGCATTCCAACCATTAGGTTGAGATCTAATGGAGAACATTGATTAGACTAGATAGATCTAATAATGCATGATGAAGGTTGAAAAGTCAAAATCCATAAAGATGAATGTGAAGATGACATCTAGCATATTTTAAAGATTGATAGTACATGAATGAGCGTACATTTTTTGATCAATGATCTGTATAGTAAGAGGCATAATTAAGTAGATTAATAAAGATTGAACATGATTGATGCATGAAAATGAGATCAAAGGTGAGAGATCAATGTTGAAATTTCAACAAAGCTAAGAGAAAATGTAGAAGTGACAAGTATCAAAAACATGGGGAACATAGTAAAAATCTAAAAGCATTCAAGTGCTCAGATTGAGATCAATGAATTGTGTTGATCCAAGCACATATATCTAATTGTATAAGACCAAAACATACTTTTCAAAGGTCATATAATAAGTGAGAGGCTACCACATGGAATAAAGACATTTGAGATAAGATGTACATTTGTAAGGTACTTAAAGAGACTATGGAGCTAGCAAGTGGCATGCTCACGTTCCATCCTATAGATAAGGATTTGATGGCATGAGTCTTAAGTGGAATTTTCAAATAAATAGAACCAATAAGGTGTTGATACATGTCCTGGGGGAAATAGTCACATTTCATGATCAAATGGATAGAATGACATGGCATTGACACATTGACATGACACATTAAATTCTTGAACCAATGAAGATCATAAATTTGAACACACATTACTTAGACCTAATTTTATTAGTAGATATGAAAATAAAGATCCTCCAACATAAAAATAGAAAAAGACCTTGTAAATCATTTCAAAGGAAAATTCTATTCTAAAAAGGCATGGGAAACATGTAACACATAGTTATCTTAGGTTAATCATAGTTAAATAATGTCACTAATCATAAAGAATTTATAAATGGATACTTATCTACAACACTTGTCTAGTTGCATGTTGAGAAGGAATGACTAATATACCTAACAAAAGGTCTATATAAAGAGGTATTGTCTATTGTAAAAGGGGAATAAATTATTAGATCCAAAATTACTTTGTAAATTTAGATTAAAAAATATAAGTAAATCTACAAAGTTTATCCAATATTTGTCTTTGTGTTTTTTTTATCATGGCTACTTCCCTAGTTTTCTAGTTTGATGTTCAGATTTGAATGGTTTTCATGAATTATAAATGTGATAATATGAATTCAGAGTTGTTAAATTATGTTTATTCTAGGTTGATTGAAGGGTTATAGACTTAGTTCATTTCATTTGATTCAATTACTGATGTGCCACTGTTATTTATTAATAAAATTAAATCTTCAAATTAAATCTAGTTTCTCATTTGCATTATCTCATTTTTCCTTATAGCCACACCTAGTATGTATTAGGATCCATGCTTATGAAATTTCATGATATATATTGGTTAAAGGCATTTCTATATGAAATATAAACTTTATCATACTGTTTGGGTTGAAGAGTAAAAACACCTTCTTTCTATCTTACCTTCCCTTTTGCCCCTTTTTTTTACCAATTAACTTTAATTTAGCTTGTCATTGTAAATATCCATGATATCCTAGGGTTTAGAATTTAAGTATTGGAAATTATTCATTAGACTTAGTTTATATGTCTTTAATCTTCATAAATATTTAGGGCCATGGTTTCTCCTAGCAACCATTTACATGCTCATTTTTTGGAATAGTCATTTAGCTTAACTACTACTCCACCACATATCCTGGGAAGATCACAACTAGAAAATAATGAAATGGATTATTTGAATATATAAATGATAAGTGTCCCTTAAACACTATACAAACATGTTGATGCATTAAGGTGCATCAACACATCCTTGAATGTGAAAGATTGAAGGCATGATGTAATTTTAGGACAAGCACTATATGGATGTACATGCCTATTCTTATGCTCATTATAATGAAATAAATCATCTAACATTGTTGTAAACTAAAATAATTACATCATATTTATAATTAATGAATGAAAAATAATCAATTTAAATTACAATTCATAACTTCTCCAACTATTAAAAGTACACTTAGTATGCTATAAATTGATGTATACTTTAACATGTGCATAAAAGAGCCTCTATACATGTATGCAAGTAACTTTTATTTCCACATTAAATAATAAGAGAAACATGTACCTTAATTTTAGGTATTCATCTCCTAATTTTAGGTATTATAATTTAAAAATCATGATTTAGGAGAAAAAATCTCCTATATGAGATGCCATAAGATAATTATGAACCTACCAAATGAGTGTACAGTGAATAATCAAATGCAACCAATAATATTATAAAATAATGAAAAAATTCCATAATTAATTAGCATCTAAAGGAATTTATTTCACTAAGGAGAGTTATATTAACTTGTTCTAATACATCTGTGAGAAGAAATACAAATTCATGAACCTTATATAAATTATCTTCAACACAAGATTCCAAGAGAGATGCACGTCTACCAATAGGAAGGTATACCCATGCATGCAATCAAATGATCCCAAAGATACAATAGCCCTAACCACCAAACCCATCAACTAGATGGTGGATTTGAAATAAGAGTAAACATGAAGGTTAAGGACTCAACAAGGATACTAAGCCACTAACTCTAATCATAATGCAACAACCATGCATCAAGTATTCATAGTAACACAAGTTAATATACATAGAAAGCAATTAAACAACTAAAAAAACATTGATAGCTCAAATTAGACTTATATAATTTGTGTAGGATTATAAAAAAAAATATTAGGTTGATTCATTTCTTTAAATTCTAAAAGGTCATGTTTAATCTAAAGCATGTGGCTCAACTATGTTATGGTCTATTTTTATAAAATAATAATGGTTATAATCATATTAAATCATTAATCTAAGTTGATTGACATTTAATGATTTAACATTAGAACCATATAAATGACAAATTCATTCACCACAAACACTAAATGAACCATTATGAAGGTAAAAATAGTAATTATGGGTTTCTAAGTTAATTAACCTAATAAATTATTTTTTACTCAAATCATGCCATGACATCCACCATACATGTAAAAGAAACCTATTCCAACTAGTAGTTTCTATAAGCCCATAAGGAGGTAGTTAATTTCACTAAAACAATTTTTTTCAAAATTTTATTATATGGTTACTGAAAAAGGAAGCATTAGGTTTTGGATTTAATTTATCACATAATGAAACCCATAGATTTTAACTAGTCATACATAATCAATAGAACCTCACAAAATCCCAACCATTGAAATTGTATTTAATTTTGGAAAATAGAAAGGAGGTTATAGGTAGCCTTGGGTAGAGAGAGAAATTCAATTTAAGGATTGTGTATTCCTCATGAAGTCCCACTATTTTAAAGTAACCCCTAACCCATCTCATAATAATTTAATGGTTTCAAAACAAGCAATTCATCCTAATGATTCTTCTTGTCAAATTAAATCAAGGCCATAATCAAGCAAGCACAACTAAAAAAATTATTTATTTATTAAACTATTTTGAGAGGGTCTAATATACAAGAAAACTAAGTTTTTTCTCTACAAGGGTTTGAATATAAAATATTTTTATTCAAAACATAGGAAATAAAATTACCCAAGTTGAGTTTTTCATACTCATATTTAGCCCAAAAACCTTATCAAATATATTAACTTAAATCCATTTATTTTATGCATAAAATCTTTAAATTTTCATTCACAAACAAGATAAAATTGATTTACAAAAAAACATAAATCTATTTTTATCTCACTCATAAAATTACCATTCCATGATTCCAAAAAAAAGGGAAGACAACATATTTAAATTATTTAAATTAGATGCATTTTCTTTTTTACTTTCATGGCAAGTAGGTATATCAATTTTTGTTTCATAGTGGGAATGGGATTTTACATTTCCCAACTTAGCTATTTTTATTTTCTTCCCTTTTGTGTCTTCTTCCCCAAATCTTGGTGCCTCTAAACTTGTTAGATAACCTCCTTATCCATCACCCCTCTCTTATTTTTCATCCCCTTCTCTCTTTACATCACCTTTTATCTCTATGTCTCCCATCTACGTCTCCCATCTACCCCCATTTGTCTCCTTATTATTCCCCTATGTATTTTATCTCATTATCCATCACCAATTTGCTCCCTCTTCAAATTATCTTCCTTTTTCCCAAAACCCTATTGATTTCCCTTTCTTCCATCTTCCCTTATCTCCTCCACATGTTATCCCCTCTCCAATGTCAAGCTCCTATAAAATGGGAAGAAATAAGATATACATAAATATATTGAAAAATATGACACCCCTTGAGGTATCTAAAAGTTTCTCTTTAACATCTTAAGATCGTAGTATTTAGTATAGAACCAATTTAGCTTTTGAACCATATAAAATAATTCACCCTATATAGATTTATGAATATATACGTAAATATATATATATATATATATATACGTACATTAATAAATGTATACATCCATACATATATAATGATATATTTATTGATATCATTTTGTCATCTTCATGAATCTCAAAGCTCTACATGCCTTCAAGGTAGTCTTGAAAGACTCAGATGGCAATCTAGGGTCATGGATGAATGGCATTGATTGTGGCATTATTTTAAATTTTATCCTCCAACATGTTATATAAAATGGTGGAGGATAAAATTTAAAATAGTACCATAGTCAATGTCATTCACCCATGACCTTAGATTACCATCTGAGTCTTTCAAGACCTCCTTGAAGGCATAGAGAGCTTTGAGATTCATGAAGATGACAAAATGAGAACAATAAAGATATCATGGCAAAGACAAATGACAATTGTTGAGGTCAACATACCCCCATTTTCAAAAAATTGGGACCCTTGTGTCAAATTGTAGAAATTTATAACTTAAAATTGGAAATTTACTTCATTAGATTGTCACTAGCATGTTTGCACATATTCCCTATTTGAAGATCATCCATGCCTAGTTTAGATGGCACATTTATTCTAGATTCTAGTTTAATCTTATCTAAATTTGATAATACATTGGATCTTTGTGTTTTTTAGGTTATAGAATTAATGGAACCCCCCTTGAATAGATAATGTCTGGGTTTCATAATTTTATGTTAATTTGGTACTTTACTAGACTTTGTTCTATTGAAAATCAAATTAAATCCATGTTTAAGCTTCTTGAAACCCTTGTTCTAATTTACCTAACTTAGGCCCTTTGATTTTAGTTCAAATTTGGTAAGAACTTTTTTTTGAGTTTGTATGAGAATAATTATCATGCCCTAGACTTATTTTATTTTTTATAATAAGGCTTAGTCATGTTTTTCAACATGACCAAACCTTAGGCTATAAATCTTATGTTTGGTCTCTTTTATGTCATGTGACCCATTTGTTCCCTTTTATCATAGCTTGGTATAAATAAATGCATGTTACCTTTTTAATAAATCCTAGCCTAAAGCCTTACCCTAGGGTTTATCATATTTATTAATACAATAAAAACCTTACTCTAAGACTATATCACTATGATTTTTATTATGCAGGGTCCCTTTTATTATGTCCCTAACATAGCTTAAGAATTATCTTAAATCTTAATTTTTATTTATCAATATGAATAAAAACATTATGTTTAGAACTTAATTCAATATTTTTATCCTATTTTCTTTATATATATTCTTGAGCTTAAATTTTATGCTTGTCTATACGATCAATGATTTACATTTACTTGAAGGAGATTGATCCAATAGAGCATGATGATATTTTATAATTCAAAGCCTTAAGATGATGACAAGTGTCATGAGTTCATCAATATGGTATTAAGTATCCAATGGTGGTGCACCCCTTGGATCATGATCTAATGGTGTGAATTTGACCGAATAGAAGTGATATAATGATATGAGATGGGCATTGACTTGTCAAAAAATCTTTGAGTAAATGGAAAATCACCATGTGCCACATGTATGAAGTAGAGTGAACCCAGAAGTGACAAGTGGAAATATTAGTAAAGATTCCCAATGAGGTGTTCATATATTTATAATTGCATGGATGTCAACTTTCTTCATGCCAACATCAAATGATAGGTGTGTAGACATCAAAATTAATCTCAGTAAAGAGTATTGAGGAGTTGTTTAAAAATTTATGATCATGTAGACATAAAATGATAAGCATGAATATGTAAATTATAATATATCCATTTGGATCCAAATAATCCAAATATCTACATACTGCATTGATTCATATAAATGGATTAGATAGTATGATATCAAAGCTAATTTTCAGAGGCAACGGTTATATTTTTTAATAGTGGTGAGTAGGGTGCAATGGAAATTCCAAGATGATGGCACATAATAAAAACATGATAAATATAAGTATTTCATGGACCTATGGGAGATAGGAGTATAAATAGACAAGCATGAATGCCAATTTAAAGTACATAATTTGTGATTTGAGCTTAAAAATGCCATTAAAACATTTTTAAAACCTTCAAAATGCTCTAAGTACATACAAAAACCCTAGTTTATCATTGAACTTTCCATAATTGAATTGAAGGGAATTGAATGGTCACTTGTGTGAAGATATTTCAGTCTAGAGTCAACTAGTGAACAATTTAAAAAGATTTACAACAACTAGGGGACCTCACCAATGACCTCAATAAACTTGAAGATAAGAAAATGCATGTATTATATATCTTAGTCAAGGATCCTAATACACTTGGTCCATCTACTTTAATTATAGATTATGACATCAAATAAAAGAGCTTCCCAATTAATGAAAGGGGTAAGGAACCAAGGCATAGGCAATATTATTGATCACAATGATAAGATCATGGGATATGATTCTAACTACAAAAGGAAAAATCATTAAATTTTAAGGCATTAGGGAGGCATAAGATAGAGTGGATAATGGTTAGAAGAGCTTAGTAGATAAAATGAAGGAGCTCTTCATGAAACTAATTATTGACCTTGATTTAATTGAAGAATAACATTATAGAATGAAGATCTTACTAGAGAGACAAAGTAGGAGACATACGGTTCTCAAAGTTTGGTTCATTGAGTTATGAATATTCTTATTGTAGCTAAGCATTGTATATTTTGAAAATGTAATAATATTTTTAAAGACGTGTAGTTTTTAAAACACATTGCCTATAGGTCAGTCCATTAGGGAAAGTCTAGTATATTCTAGAACATTGGTAGAAAGGATAACTATCCTAACAATTGTACTCTTGTAATAGGATATGACTGACTGACATAATTCCTTACATTCTATAAAATTATTATTATAAATTGTAAAAGGGGGGAGTTATTAGAGCCAAAATCCAATTGTAATTTATGAGCAATTATTATAAGCAAGGAATTCTACAAAGTTTATCCAAAATTTCTTATGTCTTTTGCTATTCTAGTTTCTCTCTCACTTATTTGTTCTAAATTCTGAATTTGAATGGTTCTTGTGAGTTCTTGGTGTGTACATTTGAATGTAGAGCTATTAACTTATACCAATTTTAGGTTAATTGAAATAACTTTGGCTCATTTTATTTTCTTACTCTTCTTGCATTTGGGATAATGTTGTTTGCTTACAGAGGTAAATCTTTGATGTGAAATTGGTTCTTATTTGCATTATTTCATACCATCCTTATATGTTTCCCTGATGTATATTAGGATTTTATCTTATGCTAATTTATATCTTATGCTAATTTATGTCATACATTGGTTCAGTGCATGTCTAGAGGTTATTTGAACTATCATAGTATTTGGAATGGGGATCAACATCTCTTCTCTACCCTACCTTTCCTTTTACTCCTTTTTTAAATAGGTCACATTAGCTTAATTTTCATTATGAGTATCCATATTAAACTAGTCTTAAGATTAATTCTTGATCATAATTCAATTTCCTTAGCATATCATACTTCATAATCTATATAGACTAAGTATTCGGCCATAGTGTCTCCCAACCACCAACATTATAAATATTATGAAATAGTCCACTTGTTTACCTCTATTTCATCAATAGATAACAATATTATCACAACCTACAACTCATGCACTAAATTACTAAAATTTTAAAATGAGAAGTGTTATTAAAAACTCTAAGCACCTATGATACATATTTTGACATCAATAGGAGAAGCTTTACTAGCACTAAAAAGAGGGCTTGATTAGATATTTGTAGATTTGAATTATCTTTCCTTGATTTTGTGAATTGTGCTCAAATATTGGTGTAATATTTGCACAATTATGTCTATACTTTCTCAATTGTGTAAAGATTATTGATATTTTTTGTATTTGACCCATATTTGTACTTTCTTTAGACAATGATTGATGTTATTTAAATGTATATTCTTAATTATGATAAATATAGCCTAAGCTTTATAAATTCAATAGGTTTGAGGTTAATTAAAGCTATTTTGATCATAGGTTGATAGATCATTTGATAAGTTGAGTTTATTTTAGCTTAAACATGCAAAGATCAGTCATACTTACATATTTGGATACATCTTTGAGCTAAGTTAGTTGAATATTATTATCCTTTATCATCATTTATATAAATATTTGAAAATTTTTCTTAATGTGAAAGTATGATCATTATTCCCTAAAAAGATAAGACTGACACATTATATTTTAATATGATTTAAAGATCATAAGCTAGATTTAAATAAAAAATCAGGTCAAAGTGATAGTCAAAGACTATAAAACCTCTAGTTTCATTAGAATTTCGTAGGAGAACTAGATGAGACAAGGGTAAGCATAGGATTTTAAAGTCTTTACCAAATTCACCAATTTAGGGTGCTTATTTGTTTGACGATCAATGTATGGCTTGAATAGGTGGTTATTCAATCAATGTGCTAGGTGTGGTACATGACCTTTATTGTAATCCCAAAAAATATTTGCCAACATTTAGTCTTAGTGGTATTATAAATTTTGAAGAACACATTAAGATTTTCAATGTTGCTTTGAGATTAATAAAGGTGAATCATAAAGATACAACATGTAGACTATATCCTTTTACTTTTAAATATGCTGCAAATGAATGGTTTCTAAAGCTTCATAAAAACTAAACTACTAGTTGGATTGATTTTAATAATGTTTTTATTGACCAATTTGGTAAAATCATTATCCCTTGTGTCCTGTACCAACAATTCACCATAGTGAAAAGGCATGTATATGATCCCATAAGTGACTTCAATTTTAGGTTCAAAGAACTATTCAGTAGGACCATATCTCCTTATAGACCTAATCAGGCTTTAGCCTTAGAAATCTATAAGGATGTCTTAGATCATATGACTTCTATGTTTATAAAGAGATTCATTGGTCCCATGAATAAATTAGCTTTAAATTATGTTGAGGTTGTGATAATTAATGATTAGATGTAACCCCAAGGATAATTAACATACTCCATTCCTAATTTCAATCCACATTTATCCATTTTTAATGTTATTCCCAATGCTAACCTAAATATGCATGCCCTAAACTAACTTCTAGTCTTAAATGAACTACATTTGAGGCATGCACATGCTACTCAAAACTTAAGATTCTTGAATAATATTTATAATAGATCTAATACATAGGATAAGAAATATTTAATGTTGAAAACCAATGTTAATACTCAATTTCATAATTATGATACCCCAAATAATGAAAGTGACTCTACCCTCCTGATGGTTCAAATGCTTGACATTGACTTACTTTAGTTAAAAAAGAAAGTAAGTAATACTGAAGAGAGATCTGGTAGGAATTTCTCCTTTCAAAGCTTCAATAAGCCCACTAATAGACTTTAGAATGACAATTACCACAATATCAGTAATAATGAGCCATCTATTATCAAGAATGTGCCTGATATAAATCTTACTAATGTTGTTTTACTTGACTATTGTAGAGTTCATTACACTATTAAGCATGGGGAAATAGATTGTGTTGAATTTTAAAATGATTTTTAAGCCTTCCAAGAAGAATTAGATACTTTTGAAGCTTTCCCTAATAAGGATTGTGATGTAGGTAAATATTGTTCTTCAAGGCCATCTAGAGCATTATATTCAACTATCATGGTGGAGATGTTTGAGTTTCCTTTCCAAGAGGATAATGAGACTAAGGATATTCCTTAAGAGATTCATGATTTTTGACAATTTTTGAAGAAGAATTATCCTCTAATAAATAGGGAGTATAACCAACCATTAACGACTTTGACTCCTCCAAATAAATTTTAGAGTCCTCCTAATACTACATTAGATAACAAGCTATATCCTCTTAATAGAAGTATTTATTAACCCAATGATGATCCATATAGTTCTTGAAATATGACTAGGTATAACATAGTAGATGACATGAAAAATACCAAAGATAACATTACCTTATATGAATTAACACAAATTAATGAATAGAGGGATCTATTGTTAGAATATCTATCTAAGAAGCCAAGTAAGTCTCAAAAGTTTACACATGATAACACTTCAATACATAAAATTAATGTGGATGTTCCTCCTTTAATACTTATAATCATAATATTTTGTAAGAACTTGCATAATTATGTTAGACTCTGGTACATCTATAAATATTATTCCTAAACATATTTGTGAGTGATTAGTCTTTAATCCCATTAAATTAGATAGAGTTTTAACTCAGTTAGACAATTCAAGAGTCAATGTAATTGATGAGTTGTTAAATGTTCACATGTAGATTTCCTCAGAGCCAAATATCCAATAGTTCATTATTATCCAAGTGGTGGACATCCTTAATTCTTATGGGATGTTTTTGAGTAGAGAATGGACTAGGAGCTTTATTAGTTACATGTCAATAGATTTTTTACATATGTGGTTGACTTAGAAGGGAGTTCCTAACCAAATTAGGATAGAGAGATATTAAAATGAAGCATATGAATATTGAGTAAAATTAAATCATTGAGAGGGTCAACATGGTGAATTCAAATCTTGGTTTTTACAATCTTGACACCATAAAGGTATCTAACTATAAATTCTCATGCTTTTCTTGGATTATGGAAAATTTATTTTGATGGTACTAGATGCAAATCAAGTTCTAGAGTAGGAGTGTCATTAATTAATCCAATTAGGAAAGAATACAATACCTCTTACAAACTTCAATTACCACACAACAATAATTTGGCTAAGTATGAAGCACTTATTCTTGGATTACAATTTGCAATAAAAAATGAGGATAGGGAACTATTAGTTTTTCGCGATTCTAAACTACTGGTTAATCATGTCAAGATTAAATATCAATGAAAGTTGTCATATCTCAAGACATATAAATTTAAATTTTGGGACTTAATTAAAATTATTAATTATTTTAACATTATGTCAATCCCTAGGGAAAATAACAAGGCTATTGATGAACTTTATTCAACTACAACCAATCATATGCCCAATCAAATTTCCAAGTTAAAAAGCCTTATAATTAAATTAATCCCATGTTATTCAATTCTTGATAATGTAATCCATTTGAAAGTATTCATTGATGATCAATATATCATAGACTTCATGACTAGTTCAGGAGTATTTGAGTGTCACATTATTAAAGAATCCAATCACCTTGATGATGAAAACATTTAAGGCAAACTCAATGACAAGGTCAATCATTTAAATGAAAATAAGATCTCCAAATTCATGATAACCTTAGAGAGACTCTTTGACTATAATATATTAGCTGAGGTTACCAAGATTCCAAAAGTAAGTTGGAATACTTATAACCCAATTGATCTTTGATATCAAGGTTAAACCTAGTTGGTTAATATTGGTACAACCTATATAAGAATTGAGTCCAAAAGATCCAAATAAATATTGAGAAAATATAAATGTATCATATCATGGTCCTATTATGACCTAAAGATATTTGATCCAAATGTTATAACTCATACCATACCTTTAAAGGAAAACTGCAAACCTTTCAGATAAAATTAGAGGCCTGTCAACCTAGTATTAGAACCACTAATATACAAAGAAGTCAAGAAGCTATTATATTCCAAGATTGTGTTTCCCGTTAGGCACTCAACTTGGGTGGTAAATTTAGTCCCAGTTAGGAAGAAAAATGGTGAAATTAGACTATGCATTGATTTTAGTAACTTGAGTAGGGTATCTGAGAAATATAATAACCCCTCCATTTCCTTGACCAAGTGATACAAATTATTTTTGGTTATACTATGATGTAATTTATTGATGGTTTTTCAGAGTATAACCAAGTGATGGTGAACGAAGAAGATAGGATGAGACTTATTTTACTACCAATTGGCACACATTTTCCTACAAGAGAATGCCTTTTGGACTTATAAATGTAGGAGCCACCTTTTAAAGTACGGATCAAGATTTTTGGGGTTTGGTAGGTAAGTGCATTATCATATACATGGATGATCTAACTAGCTTTTCTTAAAATAGGGAGGATCACATTATGCACCTATGATAGGTATTTGAAAGATATAAAAGTTATGGGATATTTCAACCCAAAGAAAATTATTTTTTGTGTTAGCAAGGGAAAACTATTAGGAAATGTTATTGCTAAGGATGGAATCCCTATAGACCTTGATAGAGTGAATGTGATATCTAATATAGATCCCCTTGATAGTAGGAAGGGATTGAATTCATTCTTTAGTAAAATAAATTTTGTTAAGGAATTTTATTTCTATTATTTGAAAAAATAGTGAAACCTTTGAATGGCATGTTGAAGAAAGAGGCTAAGATCACATGGAATGAAGAGACAGAGAAGGATTTAAAAGACATCAAATATGTGTTTGGACAAACCCTTATACTGATAAGTCCAGACTTCCCTAAAGATTTTTATCTTTACTCCTTTACTTTAGATTATACAATAGTTGTAGTTATATCTCAAAATATAGATGGATGTGATTTTCCAATAGCTTTTATGATCACTAACCTCAAAAATACTGAGTAGAACTACTCTTTGATTGAAAAAAATACATGTGATTTGGTCAAGGTAGTTAAATTTTTTTGAAACTGTATCCTTCAAAATAAAGTACATGCCATTCTACCAGGCCCTATTACCAATCTCATGCTAAGTCAAAATGAACTATGAGAAAGGAGATGTAAGTAGATGTTTGTTCTCTATGAATATTCCATTGAGATGAATACTACCAAATTGGTAAGGTAGTAAGGTTTAATTTAATTGATTACCAATACTAACCCCAATTAATGTTTTATGTACGTAGAGGAATAATGTATTAGACCTAATTATTGGTATGATCTCATTGTCTACATAATAATACATGGTTATTGTCCTCTAGGGTTAAGTAAAAAATAAAGAAGAGCTTTAAGGCTCAAGTTATCTCACTTTATGATCAAGGATGGAGTATTGTATAGGAGTAACTATGAAGGCATTTACATGAGATGTGTTTCTAAGACTGAAATAGCTGAGATCATGAGCACCTTCTATGAAAAATTGGGAAGTGGAAATCCCTCTGTAAGGACAACAACACACAAAATATTAAGGGTAGGTTACTACTAGCATATAAAATTTAAGGATGCTCACAAAAATGTGAGAGTGTCAATCATATCAATTTTTAAACACTAAATATCTTAATGTAACTATGCCACTAATACTAATAATTATTGATAAACCCTTTGCCTAATGGGGGAAATATTTTGTGTGGGTCATTAACCCTAATTCCTTTGATGGTCACAAGTACATTTTGACTGCTACCAAATATTGTACTAGATCGATTGAAGCAATGGAAACTAAATAGTGAAAGACTAAAGAGGTGATACAAATTTTTGAATAAAATATATGCACTAGGTTTGGGACACCTATATCTCTAGTTTGTGATAATGGATCTAGTTTTGTATCCATAGAGATGACGAAATGGACATATGATAACAAAATCATTATCAATTTCTCATCAAACCATTATCCTCAAGGTAGTGGAGTATATGAATCCAAAAATAACAAATTGATGAAGGATATAGAGATGTTTGTAGTTGATAAACCTAGAACATGGCACAAGCTACTTAAGTATGCCCTTCAAGCAGATAGAACTAGAATCAAACAAGCTCTCAAAACATCACAAGTTTTGCTAGTTTATGGATAAGAACCCATCTTCTCCATCACCCTCAAGCTACCAACATATAGCTTCATGCAAGAGTACATGTAGAAGGACCAAGAATTTTCATGTTTAAGGTTACTAGATATCATATAGATTGAAGATGTGAGAGAAGAAGATTTTTTCAATTTTAGCAGACACCAAACCATAGTCAATAGGTTGTTTGATAAATATTAAAAAATAAAGGTGTTTAGTTAAGGAGACTTAGTTTTTATTTGGAATAAAACATCTACACCTAAGGGTAAACATGGGAAGTTCACACCTTTGTGGATAGTTCCCTAAAAGATAGTTGAGATACTTGAAGACAACACCTTCAAGATGAAAGACTTATAGGGAGAGGAGATCACACTACCCACCAATCGGAAATAACTCAAGTTTTAATTATCTGCTTTCCCACTTGGAGTCTTCATGGAATGACTGTAACACTAGTTATAGTTAGTGTAGGTAGGCTAGATTAGTTTATTTCTATTCATTCCTTCATATCTCTCATTTGTACATATGTTTGTATATATGTATTTGATTATTTATTTTATTTATTCTTATTGTGTTTGCCTTCTCTAGTTTGTTCCTTCCTTGTAATAAGTCTTTTCAAGAAAATTTGTAGCTCATGTTTTATATAGTTTCTCAATAAACTCCACAATTTAGGAATGCAGGTATGAACTTTAGACAATGGTTGACCATGGGTCTGAAATGTCAAAATGATGTTTTAAATTTGGGAAAATTGGTAAAGAATAATGAATAGGATAATTGTTCCATATAATTTTAATCCTTGTTTTGATCTAAATTTTTTTTTGATAAGGGTTGTACATGTAGGGTGAAGTCTTGAATTATTAGAACACAGTAATGCTTACACATAATAAACATTATTGGGACAAAGTTTAAAACTAAGGATGATTGTCTAAAGATCAACCACTTGAATAAATACCTAAACCTAGATAAATTGGTTCCCAAATCTAATATAATTCCAAAAATTATCTATAACATAAAAAATATGAACTTATTACAAAATTCAAAGAGCTTTCTAAGCAGAGGTGATTCTGGTAATCTCTATCAAGGTTATGGATGCCTAGTTTAAAGTGGAGAAAGGCTTTGAGTAGATCCAAAGGCATGTTTTTCAAATATATAGATTTTTGGCTAGTAGAAGAGTAATGCTCAATCCTTCCCTAAGCTAAAACATGGTTTTTAATGAATATCCAAAAATGTTATAAGTCATTGTTAATGGTTAAAGTCATGAAATATGGAAGTTTCTCTCTAAATCCCATGGAAAATAGTAAGTAGAATCAAAGTACACACACAACATGGTTATGTTTTGATGTTTCACCCCAATTATTCATGTGTAAGACTTATTTTAATGATTAACTAACTTGATTAATGGTGGTTGATGAAGTGGAATGAATAACCCAATCATTAGTATAAACTAGAGACTCTAAACTCTAACATATTACTATGTTTCCCCTAGGAGTTGTTATTTATTGAGGTCAACATACTATAATCTCCAAAAAATGAGGACCCTTGTGTCAAATTATGCAAATTTTTACCTTTAAATTGGAAATTTACTTGGTCAGAGTGTCACTAGCATGTTTTCACATATTCTTTATTTGAATATCAATCACACCTAGTTGGTTGGCATATTTATTCAGGATTCTAGTTTAATCTTGTCTAAATTTTCTAATACATTAGATGTCTATGTTTCATAGGTTTTAGGTTTAATGGATCCCCCCCTTGAATAGACTATGGATAGGTTTCATGATTTTATGCTAATATATGCTTTTACTAGCCTTTGGTCTATTGAAAATCAAATTAAATCCATGTTTAAGATTCCTGAAACACTCATTCCAATTTCCCTAGCTTAGGCCCTTTGATTTTAGTTCAAATTTGGTGGGAAATTTTACTAAACTTTGCATAGGAACAATTATCATCCCATGAACTTAGTTTTATTTTTATCCTAAATCTTAGTCTTATTTTTCAACATGACCAAACCTTAGCCTAAAAGTCTTATGTTTGGTCTCTTTTATGTCTCTTGATCCCTTTGTTCCCTTTTATCCTAGATTTATTTATATAAATACATGGTCCCTTTGTTATAAAGCTTATCCTAAATCCTTACCGTAAGGTTTATCATTCTTATTAATATAATAACAATTAGTCTGAGAATTTATCACTATGAATTTTATTATACAGAGTCCCTTTTACTATGTCCCTGACTTAGCTTAAGAATTAGCTTAAATATTTATTTGTATTTATCAATACAAATAAAAATATTATGTTTAGAACTTATCTTAATCTTTTTAACCTAATTTGTTTATATATATATTCTCAAGCATAATTTCCATGATTGTTTGTAGGATCAACAATCCATTTTTTGTTAGATGAGATTGATCCAATGGAGTGTGATGAGATTTGATAATTCAAATCCCCAAGATGACGACAAGTGTGACAATTTCATTAATAAGGTATTAAATATCCAATGATAGTGTGCACCTCAGCTCATGATCTAATGTAGTGTATTTACTTGGACATAAGTGATTTGATTATGTAAGATGGGAATTGACTTTTGGAAAAAGATACGAGCAAATGTGAGATCACCATGTGGCACATGCATGAAGTAGAGAGAACATAAAATTGAAAAGTGGCAAGCTCAACAAAGAGTCCTAATGATGTGTTCAAATATTGATGTTTTCATAGACATCGAAGACATCCATGTGAACATTAAATGATGGGTATGTAAACATCAAAATTAAGATCAATAGAGAGTCTTGAGGAGGTGTTCCAATATTGATGGTTAATGCAGTCATCAAACATGTTCATGCATATGTAAAATTATGGGTGCATAGGAATCAATTTTAAGATATCCATTTGGATCCAAATAATCTAAAGATATATGGACCTTGTTGATTCATACAAATAAATCAAATGGTGTGAGATCAAATTTTAATTTTCAAAGGCAATGATCAAATTTCTGAATAGTGATGAGAAAGATGCTAAAAAGATGCCACAACAATCCCACAATGATGCTACATAAGTAAAACATGGTAAATATAAGGATTTCATGTACCTATAGGAGACATGAGTATAGATAGGTAATCTTGAATGTAAATTTAAACCATTGAACTTGTGATTTGAGCTCATAAATACCATTAGAGCACTATTAAAACCTTCAAGAGGCCCTAAGAACATACAAAATCCCTAGTTTAGCATTTTATTATCCATAATTGAGATGAGGGAAATTGAATGGTCACATGTACAAATATATTTTGATCTAGAGTCTACTAATGATAAATTTATAAGGATTTACAGTAACTGGGGGACCTCTCTAATGACCTCAAGCAACTTGAAGAGAGGACAATGCATGTATTAGATAACTTAGTCAAGGACCCTATTACACTTAGTTTAATTGGTCTAATTATAGATGATGAGATCAAATAAAATAGCTTCCCAATTAATGAAATGGGTAAGGTACCAAATCATAGGCAAGATTATTGTTGATAATGATAGGATCATATATATGATTCTAACTATAAAACATATAGTTAGTAAAGTCGAAAGCATTAGGGAGGCATAAAATAGAGTGGATAACTCTCACAAGAGTTTAAAAGATCAAATAAAGAAGTTATTCATGAAACTGGTTGTTGAGCTTGATCTACTTGAAGAGTGACTTTACAGAATGAAGATCCTGTTGGAGAGACAAAGTGGGAGATAGTGGGTTCTCAAAGTTTGATTAAGTCACTTATGAATATTCTTCTCGTATTTAAGAATTGTATATTTTTAAAACTAAATATTATTTCTAAATTCATGTGTACTTTGTAAAACACATTTCCTATAGGTCATTCCATTAGGGAAAGTCTAGAGTATTCTATAACATTGGTAGAAAGGACAACTATCTGAACACTTGTCCTTTTATAATTAGATATGATTTACTAACATACTTTCTTGCATTTTATAAAATGAGTATTATCAATTTTAAAATGGGGGATTTATTAGATCCAAAATCCAATTGTAAATTTTGAGAAATTAATATAAGCATGGAATTTTGCAAACTTCATCCAATTTTTCTTGTATCTTTTGTTATTCTATCGTCTCTCACACTTGTTTATTTGGATTTCTAAATTTGAATAGTTCTTGTGATTTCCTAGTGTGTACATTTGAATGAATAAATATCAACTTTTGATAATGTTAGGATAATTGAAATACCTTAGGTTCATTTCACTTTCTTACTCTTCTTGCATTTGGGCTAATGTTATTTTCTTACAGGGGTAGATATTTAAAATGAACTTGGTTCTTATTTTCATTATTTCATACCATCCTTATATTTTCTATTAATGTGTAATACTTGAGATTATGATAATTCATGTCATTCATTGGTTAAGTACATTCATGGAGATTATTTTAACTTTGTCATAGTTTTTGTAATGAAGATCAACAACATCTCTTATTTGCCCTAGCTTTCTTTCTACTCCTTTTTTTAACTAGGCCACTCTAGCTTAATTTTCATTATGAGTATCCATCTTATATTATTATTTATATTAATTTTTTATCCTAATTCATATTCCTTATCATAGCATACTTCATATTTTTCATAGACTGACTATTAGGCCAGGTGGCTCCCAACCACCAAACATTATAAATATTGTGAAATAGTCCACTTGATTTGCCTCTATTCCATCAAAGGATAACATGATTATCACAACCTAAAAATCAAGAATAAATTATTATAATTATAAAATGAGAAGTTTTCTTAAAAACTATGGGTTCCTGCGATACATATTCAGGCATCAACAGCACACAAGATTAAAATAGAAATAAAAGAGTCAAACTTATAATGATGATAAAAGATTCAATTGACCAGTGGCTCTAAGATCCTTTTTCTAATTATTTTATCTATTAGAGTCACATCTGACTATAATTTAATATTTGTTTTGTATTTATTCTCTTTCCAAAGCACTCATCAATCCTAACTCATTATCTTGGTTACTACATACACTAAAATAATACATCAGTAGTATTTGCCTAAGTCATAATACGAATAATAATAAATTATGAATTGAACATTTTAAACTCATGTTAGAACTGAATCAACATAATCTTCCACATCAATAATGATATAAATCATAGCTACTTAACAAATTAATAAAACATCATATCTAAAATCATAATAACATCTATAATATCTAATTAAAATACTAATCAAAACCTAATAAAACATGTTGTATTATATCTAAAAGTTATATAACTATTCCCATTGGAAGGCTTATGAAAAAATTGACTGTTAGCAAAATCAAAACCCTAATCTATACTAAGATAGAGACCTATTACCTACCTCAACATGTCAGCCTAAATATCCAATCCATAGAGTTAGGTTTAGATGTAGTTCTCCACTATAACTTGCGAATTTTCATTTTTATGACACATCATCAATGATAGGGGTTATAAAAATATAGTAGAAGAACAAAACTAACTCTAGTAATATTTTATTAGATCTAGATGTTTAAAAAAAAGAGTAGCCACATTGACTTTTTAAGGTGAAAATACCCACCCAATAGTAGTAATGTGATAGTGCATAAGTGATTAAGATAAGGATAACCATGTTCATTTAACTACAAGTTTAAGTATAAAAAAATCATGACAAAATAACTTGGATCTAACACAAATTTTATAATATGATAATATCTATCATTATTTCCATACACGAGAAGGCCCAAAAACATTATATGATACAATAAAACATAACAAAATCCAATACATCACTTTAGTAACTCAATAGGCATTAATCATGGTAAGTTTTATCAATAATTCATTTTAACCAAATAAAAAATAATTATTATTATTCTATCATGAAATATACAAACATTTTTTAGCACTATCAACTACCCAATCAAGCTAGGCAACATACCAATACCTAGAACTATAAATCAACTATTATTATTTTATATGAAATCATAATATTATTTATTTATTTTATTACATGCAAATATAGATTATTATCTATGTTTTACTATGTTTGGTATTCCTCACAAATTATTACATGTGTCTCTATCCATAACTTGGTAACTTAGGATCTTTGGTTATTATCATGATAGTTAAATAAAATAAATGTTAAAAAGTGTTAAGTGATGACAAATAAATGGAATGGCATGATTATATATAAAATATCAAATAATGATATCACAATATGCCCATATCTTGATTGAAAACTTCAACACAATGGACCGTCAATTACCTTTGGAACTAAGGAACCTCTAAATACTTAATATCAACTCTTTAATAATATTATTAGAATTAGGTAGATGATGGTTAAATATTCAAGATAGAAAAATTATCACATATTTTTTTGGGAAATAAAAATATGGATACATCCGAAAATGATATATTTTTTAATATCATTAAAATATCTTAGTTAAAAATGCCTAGAGAAATAACAAGTGATGAATCCAAAAATGAACGACATACAAAGATAATAATTTACTAGGTCAAGAACACCATATAATTTATTATGATAAAATAGGATCAAAAATTTATAATTAGGTGTAAGTGACTCATCAAATATACATAAAAAAAATTGTCTAAAATTTAAAGATAATTAAAACTTATCAAATTTATAAATAACCTTGGGTATTGGGTGAAAGAAATTATAAATAAAAGGATATGGGCCAACTCTATGTTAGATATATGGTAGAGTTGTAATAAGGATATAGGAGGATATAAAATTAATCATGAAGTAAATGGAATCACATTCCATGAAACTATTTAAGAGGATTTAATTGAATGTTCAACAAAAGTGCCAGATCATTTTCATAAATTGCTTCAAGAATCATAACTTACCTTGAAAACCATTAAATAAATTATTATTAATAACATCTTCAAAACTTCAAAATAAAAACTAAAATATGGCAATAAATATTTTATCCAATAATTTCAATGTGAATAGATTGAATTATTCAATAGAACGGTGAGTTAATAGATGGAAATTGTAGAGTACAAGCAACTTTACTTTCACACATTATTTTCTAAATTTATTCTCATCTAGAAATTATTATCTATTGAAAGGCATTACATATTTTTGTGAGATTATATTTAATGTCATTCAAAATGTTATTCTAGTCATAATTAAATTTCATCCATGTATATGAAGATCATTATTTCTATTTTTCCATATTTTATATTATCCTTTATGGAGGATTTACAACTAAATATTTCAATTACTAATATCCAATAAGATGAATATGTTTTTTATGCATATATTAGAATTAATGATGTCATGTGAATACAATGGCAAGCCATGTGGTATCAAATTCTAAGTGTCAACTAATTAATCATTTATTTAAATGGTCATATCTTCTTGTATATGTAATAATGCATTAAGTGGTGAAAGTGAAGTCATTTATTGATTAATTAATATTTTTTAAAATGTAATTTGGTTGAGTCCAAAAAAAAAAGGTATTTAAACAACCTAAATACATGTTTTCCTTAAAATATTATAGCCTAATTTAGGGTTCTTTTTTTTCCTTTGTATTTAGTATAATGTTTATAAATCAAGTTCCACATGGAACAATAAGATTCACTTGTAGTAAATATTTATAATAGAATCTATTTAAAAACTTAATATCAACTCAATATATTTTTTATTTATATCTATTCTCATAATCTTAATGTTTCAATTTATAAATTACATAAAATTTAGAATATTTTAAATGGAGAACCAATATATATAATTATATATAAGGAGAACACTATTGATGAGTTTACTCTTAGGATGAAAATAAGTCAAGATTGGCATCATAAATATGAACATCTATGATGGACTAAATTAAAGAATTTAAGATATTCAATTTTCTAATATACTCCCAACCCGCATTTTAATAAGACATTTTATTACATCAATGGAAAAATTAAGTAAATATGGGAGTTACTGCTAACTCAATTTTATGTTTCTTTGCTAAGTAAGTTTGATGATTCATGGCTATTATTGGTGTGTTTTTAAATAAAGCGAAGAATTAAATTATCATGAATATTGTGAATTAATTCTTGAGATGGTTATTTCATGAATCATAATGTTGAATTTTTTTAAAGAGGTGGATAATAATCATTATAAATAGATGATTCAATTATACTTAGCATACCTACAAATGTATATATGATTAAAATTTAAATAATTTGAGTATAGATTGATTTTATATAATGATGAAAGTTAAGAAGGAAAAACTCTCAAGTTGTAGTTTCCTTTAATTAACTTGAAAGATAATTTTTTCATGAAATGATAACTCATTTAATGTTGAATCTTATTAAGTTGGTATTATGGGAGAAACAAGACTTATGGGAATATTCAGGGTAAAATTTAGAAAGGTACAAAAGTACGCTTATACATCCTAATTTTGATATAATTTAAGGGATGAAAATTTTATAAGGTCTTCTCATGAAAACCTAATCTTAATAAAATTGACTTTCGAAAAATTTCCTATGATATTTGATCAAGTTTAATTTGTGCAGACTTGTGGATTATTTGATATATTTAGTGTGGAAAAACACTTTGTTTGACTCATTTTTAAGAGAAAAAATTAGGGTTCTGACCTTGGATTGATTTATGATGTGCCTTACCAATCCTTATCTATAGACATGGAGTGTGAGAGAATATATTAGATTGGGTTTAGGGATAGGTCCTAAATGTTTATATATATGTTTTCATTTATTGACTAAGTGAGATCCAATTTTTATTTTAGTCCATGGTGATGATACACAATGCACAAAAACCTACACACAATGTTAGGACAATGCATGATCCACTATACTATTTCCTATTACAATAAATGATCATGTTGTTATTCCCCAAAAGTATGGTAGATGGTATGGAAATGGAGAAGGTGTGCCACATGGACCATAGCCTAAAATTCAACTAATTGGTGTATATTTCCATATTAAAAAATTGTAGATGAGCATGAGTATATTTAAACTAGTTATGTATTTATATATGTTTTTATAATTTTTATAGAATTTTTTATATTGTGATTACATTATGTGATATTTTATGGTATGTATATTGGTACACTATAGTATATGAAACCATTGGCACCTTAACACAAATTATGGAATATAATATAACAGGTATCATATTGATATAGCAAGTTGATAAGATTTATGGTGAGCATGCCAATTTATTTCATCCTTTTAAGGTTATCGCTACAACATATATGGTTTTTTATGGTGAGTGTTGGCCAAATTTTTCCCACATAAAAAATCTTTTTCATGGTTTGATGAAGCAGTGGATTAAAGGCTTAGAAAAGGGTCCTAGGATTGTAAAGTGGAAAAGATCATGTGGGTTTTCATGGTGTATGAGCATTCAAATCATGAACCAAGTTTCAAAATCCTTATAAAATCATCATCACCTTGAGATAATGCTCAAAAGATGAACTACGTAGGTTTGAAAGTCTAGAAAATCATCAGGATGCCATGAAAAACTAGAATGGAATAGATTCCTTGTGAAATTTATAAATATGTTTAGAAATACTTACATGACCATCAAACAATGATAAATAAATGTCCTTATTTCTAAGATCATCCTCTAAAAGTTTCAACTGCGTGCAAGATTTTTGTCTCAAGTTATCAAGATTTAAAGTTGAACCAATAGAGTAGGATGTTTATACAAATGTCAAAATAAATCTCAAGAAAAACAAAACCATTTTAACTTAAATTTAGTGGTTTTACAAACATAAATGATGGTCATGTGAAAACCATTTAGTTGGAGCATAGATGTAAAATTTAAGATTGCTAAATAGCCCTTAGTTTTCAAAGAGTGGGTCCCAACAAATCTAATGGTTTGCATTACATCATACATCTTGACGTAAAATGAGTCAAAAGGTCAAGGATCTTGAGAATCCACCACTTGTCATAAGAACTGAAACTAAAAAATTGATAGTATAATCTTGAAACCAATGCATAATTGATATGTGGCATGAACTTTCATAGATTTGACAAGTCAAGGGAATGATTGATGGCTCTCACTCAATCATAATGATCAAGATCAATGGTGCCTAGATGAGTCAAAATGTTAATAGTCTAAGTCATGGTTAATAACGAATAATTAAATGGTGATCCTATGATATTTAGATGAAAGCCAATAAGACATTCTTAGACATTATCAAGGTAAATATGAAAGGACCTAGCTCAATCATGGTCCAAGTTGAACTAGATGAACATTACAAGATCTGACATCATCATTAAATCTCTATAAAGACAAAATAGGTCTTTTAGACCTAATATAGAAAAAGAGTCAATTTTTGAATGATTAACTAAGACAGATCATTTATAGTATACCTCTATGGCGGTAAAATATGTATTTTAGACTTAATATGAACCAAGGGGGTGGTAGATTATTATCAAATCAAGAACATGATCTTATGAACTTATTTTGTTAGTCAAAACTATAGGAAACCCAATATTTTGGATTTGTTTTCACCTATAGTGGACCCATGTTTAGTTTCCCATGAATTGGAAGATAAATTACATATATTAAAGGCTTCTAGTCCTTCAACATATTCATAGCTATAAAAACCTCCGTTCATGGCATGGCATTTTCAATTTCCATATTTGAGGATTTGATCCTCATGAACACATAAAATGGACTTAGGGTCCCAAGGTGGTGAGATGGTAGTTAGAGAAGCATTTAAAGGTATTGATTCCACTCAAATATACTTTATCATAATGAAAAACAAACCTTTATCTACTAGTAAGATCTCTTAGCCAATGAGAGGAGCTTGAGGACTATTGGAATAAAAGGAGGTCTATTTATTGATCAAGTCACACATACAAACAACAATTAAGAAACTATCACCTCACTTCTTGATCATGATGACTCTTTATCCACTCTCCCATGCATTTTTACCATTTCCTCTCTCTCTCTCTATATATATACATATATATACTATATATATACATACATACATATATATGTGTGTGTATATATATGTATATATATATATATATATGTATATATATATATATGTATATATATATATATATATATATATCTGTGTATATATGTATGTATGTATATATACATATATATATATATATATACATACATACATGTATATCTATATATACATACATATATATATACATACAAATATATATATATATAGATACACACACACAGATATATATATATAGAGAGAGAGAGAGGCTTTTGAGAAAACAAATGGATCACTCAATATCACTCTAATCCCTCTATTTGGCATGGCTAAACTTTTCCCAGATTGATATTGTAACCTCTTGAGATGAATACAATACTATTTTACATATTTCATTATTCTAGTATAGTGTGTACATGTCAATTAATTTTCATATGTGGTAGAGATTTTCTCCCTTCTCATGTCTTAATATCACCTAGTTACTTAATTCATCTTGTTACGAAACACATGTTTAGTGTTATGTATCCTTTTATTTAAGATTTCATGTTGATCCTATGATTGGTTAGTGTCTTCCATTAGACCTCTCCATCATTTCCCACATCTTTTGATCATTTGGTGAACCTCAGCATGAAACACTGATGTATGATAGATGCTTAAAATCCTACACCTACACTTATGTTTATTTCATTAGTATTTTAAGAGTCAAAAAGAGTGGATTAACCATAATTTAGGTACATCACAATCTTTATCTTAGGATTCCATTTATTTTATCTCCCTCTCCCTCTCCCTCTCCCTCTCTCTCTCTCTCTCTCTCTCTCTCTCTCTCTCTCTCTCTCTCTCTCTCTCTCTCTCTCTCTCTCTCTCTCTCTCTCTCTCTCTCTCTCTCCTCTAGTCAATAATAGGGTTTAGTAGTGGGAATGAGCTGAAATGATACATTAGAGGGGATAACCTAATTAAAATTCTTATAAGTATAACCCCATTATAGGATACCGACATCTAGGGGTCAGTTCCATATTGTGTTGGATTTAGAAGTAGGATCTAAACACTTCTTCTAGCTAGGGTGAAATATACATCACCAATAATTTTGGCATGCCTGATGGGACTAGGTCCAAAAAAGTGGAAATATATTAGTGTGTCTTTGCCCTAATCAACTTTTGGAATCAAGTAATTAACACCAATGGTGACTCCAAATCAAAGCATCTGGTTATGAATAGACTAGATATCTCTTAGTGAAGATTTTAGTTAGATTTTTCATCTCATTTAAAATATGAGGTTAATATATATAACTATGGTGAATATCCCTATTATCCACCTCCTTATTAGTAGCCCCAATTTTTTTCTCATGATCTAGATGAGCCATATCATACCTACCAAGGTTTTTGTCAAAGCTATGAGGATCCTTTTCAATTTCCTCATGATCCTTATTATCAAGGGAATGACTCCTACCTTCACCATGATCCTCACCAGTAATATGAGAACTAATATCAATCATACATGAAAAAGTATTTCCCTAATCTTCCATATGGATAATAATCCCATTATAATATTGTTCCTCATCAACCCTATCATGAGGCATCCATACTAGCACTTAAGTGAAATATAATAATCCTTGATAAACATGCATTAGAATTATGATCACAAAAGCATTATCACCAAGATATACCTACTCACTTGATTCATCATGTGAGGGAGTCATTTTAGAAAATGAAATCAAAATGGAAACCTATTGAGAGATAAATCTAGAATAATCTCACAAGTGAGAGTATGGATGTAGGTGGTTAAATTCAAAACATTGAGGATAGGTTAAAATGCCTTGAAAAGTAGTAGGTCTAGCCTCACCAATCTTATGTGCCTTCATATAAACCACCTCATCCTTATTATGTGCCACCAATTCCTCCATAAGATACCATTATAAGTGACCCTTTGAGTGTTCCAAGTTCTTCATTTAATCCTCAAACCTTCCCCTTCTATAAATCTATCCAAGAAATCTATAAAAGAAATAAGGAGAATGTTGTGGAATAGTCTGATGTTAAGATCTAGGACTCCTTCCTTCTTCAAGAACCCCTTTAGAGGTCATTCAACTTTACAAGATGGAATCAAGTGGTGAAGTTGTGTAGTGGGAAAAGTGAGATAAATCTAAATTTGAAATCCAAAGTTAAATTAGGATCTAAACCTATACAAACCTCTCTCACCCCTCCTCAAGAATCCTCTTATGTTCTTTTTCTTCATGAAGCCATTGACCATCTTAAGGATAAGTTTTTCCAAGATAATATAGATAGATAGATCAAAGAATTGGAGCTAAAGACAAGGAAGAAAGAAGACAATCAGAATCAAAAGATTGAAGAAAGACCTCTAGCCTTCCCATCTGTAAGTTCTATCCAAAGATGTTCCTAAAATAAGGAGACTTCAATTGTAAAGGCTGAAGAGTGGTTTAAAATGGTTTAAGATTCTCAAGGAATTCATTTGGAAAAATAAGATCTAGTGAAAGGAGGTTCTCTTTTCATTTACCATATTAACTTATATTCCTTACAAAATTTCTTTCAAGAGTCAACCATTCCTAGGGCTCTAAGTTGCAATAAGGTTCCCTTCATTCATAGACCCATCCATAAACCATCCATCACACCTCATACTCCATCTCTTTCTTATCATTCCCTCATCATATCTTAACCCCCACCTCAAACCTATGAGCCTATACATCAACCTCCCACCTCACGCTTTCTTAAAGAAGAGCCTATTTTGATATAAGCAAGTGAAGAGGAGAAGATCCAAACTATGAATGATCAAGAAGATGTCATAAGTGAATATGATGAAGAGATCACCATATGGACTCTCCTTGATGAGTATAACGGAAAGTTAAACCTTTTTCATGAGGTAGGACATATTGAAAACTCTTTTGTAACTTTCCATAAATAATATGACCAAGACTTAAAGGAAGAGGTATTTGACGAAAAATTCATATCTGATAATGAAATAATAGATGAACCTCTCAAGTATGAAATGTGGTGTACCATCAAGGATGAAGGTTAGGAAAACTCTCAAGAAGTTGTAGCCCTAAAAGAGTTTCATGAGACCAAGGTGGAAAACATAGTTCTTGAAGATGACTTAATACTTATATCTGATTTTGAATCACCCTCAAATGCATTGTACTATGAAGAACACCAACTTGATGACCTTATGCATCAAGAAGATAAGATTGGAGAAGTAGTGGTTTTGGATGACATAGAGGAAAATGATGATTAGTAGCTGTAAATGAAGTTCTTTCAAGATATTGAATATATTTGTCATGTTTAGGATTAATTCCTTGATAAGCAAATAAATAATTTATCATGGAGGATAATGACCAAGATTGCATGGAATAGGTATATCTCCTTGATGAGTATGAAGAACTTGAAGCTACAAAAATACCCAATCTTATGAAAGACACTATGGAAATTAAATAGGTATGCCTTTTCAAACCACCATTGGAGGTCGTAACTAAGGAGCCATATGAGAAAATTGAGACTATTTATATGTACATAATTGACCTATTTGGAACTTATTGGTTCTCATTAGGCATCACGCCAAAGAAGTTTTTAGTTTCAATAAATAAGAAGCAAGAATCAAGACAAAGGGTCAAGGAGCTTCATGCCTCATTAAATCCCTCATCTCATGATGAAAGAAGGTTTTCAAACTTTCCTTTTGATCTAGGAAGAAAGGTACATATAGTTTTTAGCTATATATATTAGGATAGTTTTATTAAAATTACTCCAAGTGTTGTATTGACACATTTGTTATTGTCCTTACTTTGTTAGGTTAGTTCCTTTTTTATTATATGTTTCATTTTAATAAGTTCCTTGTGCACTATATGTTTTTTTACTCTTTCTTTTGGTCTTTGTTTATTTTAGGAGAGGTTAGACAAAGATTAGAAGCCAGTTCCAAATCTAGATCAATGTGTTACACCCAAGGAGAGACTCCATGCCCAATGGACAAGAAAGGCTAATATAGTCTAGGTTCTCTTACTTAAACATGCATGCAACCACTATGATTCACCAAAGATGTTGGAAAAAATTATCCCACATATGGATATTTTACATGGTTTGATGAAGCAATAGAGCAAAGGCTTAAAAAAGTGTCTTAGGATTGTAATGTGGAAAAGACCATGCAAGTTTTCATGGTGTTTGAGCATTCAAAGCATGAATTACGTTACATAAGCCTTAGAAAATCATCATCACCTTGAGAGAATGTTCAAAATATAACTTGTGTTGGTTAAAATGACTAGACCATCATCAAGATGTCATGAAAAACTAGAATGGAACAAATTGATTATGAAATTTATAAATTTGTCCAAAAATCCTCATGTGACCATTAGACCATATGTGATCAATTTCCTTAGTGCTAGGATCATCCTATGAAAGTCTCAAGTTTGTATGAGCTTTTTGGCTTAAATTATGAAGCTTCAAAGTTGAAAAAATAGAGTAAGACATCTACTCAAATGTTAAAATAAAGATTGAGTAAAAAAACCCTTTTTATCTTAAATTTGATGGTTTCACAAATTTCAATGATGGTCATGTGAATGTAATTTTATAGGAGTGTGGATTTTAAATTTAATCTCAGGAAATAGCTATTAGTTTTCAAATAGTGGGTCCCATCAGATTTACTAGTTTGAATTACATTATACATCTTGATCTAATAGTGTGAGATGAGTTAAAAGGTCAAGGAGCTCAAGAAGCCATGATGTGGGATAACCACTAAAGCTAACAGACTGATAATAAGATCCTAAAACCAACATATGATTCTTGTATAGAGTTGTCAAATCAAGGGCAAGATTGATGGCACTCACTTTATCATACTAATCAAGATCAATAGTCTATGGATGAGTTAAAATTTCAATAGTTTGAGTCATGGTCAACATCCAATAAGTAAAGGGTGAGCCTGAGACATTTTGATGAAAGTTGATAGAGAATTCTTAGACCCAAGAAAGGTAAATATTAAGGAACGTAGCTCAAGCATGGTCTAGGATGAACCAAATAGACATTATATAGGATCTAACATCACCATTAAAGCTACATAAGGACAAAATAGGTCTTTTTGACCTAATATAGATAAATGGTTGATAGTTTGAATGATGAACCAAAAGCATTCCTAGTAGTGATCCATGGAGGTAAACTAGGTCTTTTATACCTATTATAGACCAAGGGGTGACAACTTATTGTCAAATCAAGAACATGCTCATATGAAATTCTTTTATGAATTAAAACTATAGGAAAACCAATAGTTTAGATTGGTTATCACCTATAGTGGAACTAGGTTTAGTTTCCCATGTAGGGGTAGATATATGAGATATGGTGGGGGCTTCTAGTTATTGAACACTGTCATAGCTTGATAAACTACTAATCATTGCATGGCACTATTAGTGTCAAGATTCAAGGATTTGATCCTTATGAACATATTATGTGGGCTTAGGTTCCCAACATGATGAGTTTTTAGTTGGAGAAGTAGTTAACGTAATTTATTCTACTCAAACAAACTTTATCATCATGTAAAGTAAACCCTTGTCATCTAGTGGGATCTCTTAGCCAATCAGAGGAGCTTGAGGACTATTAAAAAAAGAGGTCCATTTGTTTATTAAGGCATAGATATAGAAAGTAATTAAGGAACTATCACCTTAATTCATGATAATGATTAATCTTTCTCCATTATCCCATGAATTATTTAAATTTTTATTTCTCTCTTTATACTATATATAAATACTTTTGATCCAAAAAACTGATCCCTTGGTATCACTTTGATCCCTCTCTTAGTCATGACTAAATTCTGCCAAGAGAAAGCTTGTAACCTCTTAAGATGAATAAAATTCATTTTTTTGGATTTTATTGTTTTGGTATAGTGTGTACATGTCAATTAATTTTCATAAGTGGTAGATCTTTTCTCCCTTATAAAGTCTTAAACTCACCTAGTTACTATTTCATCTTATTATGCAGGTCATGTTTAGTGTTCTTTTTCTTCTGATTGAAGCCCGCATGTGGATACTATTATTGGTTAGTGTCCTGAATTAGACTTATCCATCATTTACCTAAACTTTTGATCATTTGATGAATCTCTACATAAAATACTAATGTATGACAGATGTTTGGAATCTTAGAACTAGCCTTGTGCTTATTTCAATAGTGTTTTAAGAGTCAAGGAGAGTGGATTAACCATAATTTAGGTTCATCACCATCATTAGCTTAGGTTTCCAATCATGTTATATCTCTCCATATTTTACCTAATCATTAGTAAGTTTTAGTAATGGTAATGAGTTGAAATGATGCATCAGAGGAGTTATCCTCATTAGAATTCCTAGATGTCTGACCACATTATAGGATACCCATAACCTAGGGTCAGTCCCATGTTGAGCTAGATTTATAAGTAGGACCTAAACACTTCTGGTTCCATCTAGGGTACAATTTAGATCACCAATATTGAGCATGATGACCTACTAACAGATCTTGATAGATGATCGATGTTGAGTTAGGATTCTTATTTATTTAGAGATTCACTTAATCAATTTTTTGAGTTGAAATATGATCATAGATAGATGCCAATTGATAATTAGATAATCCAAAGACATTTTATACAATATAGGTCATGATAATGAGGATGCAATGAAGTTATAGCTTTATATCTAGAGATTCATTGAGTAATGATAGTTGTAATTATTAGATGACCTAATAAGTGATTGATATGTATGTTGTAAACATGTTTTATATATATATATATATATATATATATATATATATGAGATCATTTCATATTTAAAATACATATGTGATGTTTTGAATTTTATGTGTTGATAATTGTTTGTATTTTGATGATTTCTCATATTAAATATTGTGATGAATCTATTATGTGTTGATTATACACATCAAATTTTAGAATTTTTTGTTTATTAACATTGAATATGTGATATTATTACTCAAGCCAATGAAGTGTGAAAATTTATTGTCCAATTATTAAATTGAACATTATATAATTGTTCACCCTATTATTGAAAGATTATTAATGGTTGCACTTGTAACTATTGTGTCACATTTTTTACTTACACTATTGACTGTTAAATATATGTTTTTTTTTAATTGTGTGTGGGATTAGTTTTTGATATATATTTACTCGAAATGTTTAACTTTGGATTATTATAAACTAGACTTCTTTTAGTATTACTTATATTGAGAGCTCATAGGACCAATTTTTCCTCAACAAGATTATCTTGGAATGTTTCAGTCATTATAGAATGTTAGATATAATAAGGAATTATTATAGTGGTCTATTTATGCAAATGCTATATATTATTTATTACCTATTAGTAATAATATTGAATGTCTTAGTATTCTCAAAATAAACACTAGAATAAGTGGTACAAGAAAACCTTATTATCTTGTTTTGAAATGTCCTGACTCTTGTATTTACTATTCATGAAATATTTTGTCTAAGAGCATAATAATCAATATAAATAATACCATTAATACCAGGATAAGTTAAAAATGATTTTACTTTGATCTTTTATCATTTATGTGGTGGATGATAGTCATTCAGAGGAAGAGTCATTAACTTCTCATGGAATAATGTATGGAATATATCATACGGTATATCTTTGAGACTATTAAAATGAAGTGGTTATTTATGAAAAAGATCACACTCTTTGACTTTAGTAGGTATTTTATATGCCGACTCATTTATTATTTATTCCTTCTTATGAACTATTGGTTTAGATGAAGGTATTAAATATGACTTATGATTCTCTTTGGTTGGTTGTTTAACTTTGTAATAATATTTATCAAAAAAAATTCCTTTCATTAAAGATGTATTTAATTCCATTTTTATGTTTACTAGTTCACATGCATACTTATAAAATACATATATAACCTATAAAATAAAATATAAGGTTTATGTAATGTTATGTATTTAATTTGAGAAAGAATACCCCTAATAAATTATAATTCCACTTCCAAATATGATAATCTATATGCCATAGAATATAATTTATTCTTAAACCATATAGTGTAATATTGAATAGATTCATCATCATGTTGATTTAATCCCTGTAAATATTACAGTGTTAACTTAGGAATTTCAACCTTATGAAAATAAGATAAAATTATGTCCTATATATTTATAAAAGTGGGTATCAAACCATTGGAAATATTATATAACTAAAGAGTAGCTTCTCATGTTAAATTTCTATGAATTTTTTTTAATAATAAGTGTCCATATTTATCCCAATGACTAAATGCATGAACATATTGTTTAAAATGGTTTGAAGGGACTCATTGACCATAAAATAAATGTAATTTAGGCATGACAACATTTGGTAGATAAGGATAATTAAATACATCATGTGTAAGAGATTAAACATGTATAATGTTATCATTAATATTAGAATTACACAAAAATAATTATAACTTGAGAATTGAAACTTGATTATGAAATATCATACAACATTCATCAAAGATATAATGTGACTATTAGGAATATTTTAATCTTGAGTAGATGCACTTATGGTTTGTATTCTCACATATATTTTAAATGTATGGATAATAGACTCATTACAATTATCATTACATTCTAAGTTAACATCATTGCATGACTTATAAACATTATATAAAGGCACATTGCATACTGTAGATTCATTACATGAATGATAAGTCATATCACAATTTTATTTTGAAGAAGAAAGCATATAATTTTGAGTGTTAGAAACATTTTCAGAACTTATGTGTGTGTGTGTGTGTGTGTGTGTGTGTGTGTGTCTATATGTATATATATATATATATATATATATATATGTATATATATATATATATATATATGTATATATATATATGTATATATATATATATGTATATATATATATATATATATGTATATATATATATATATATATATATATATATATATATAAGTTCGGAAAATATTTTTAACACTCAAAATTATATGCTTTCTTCTTCAAAAGAAACTTGTGCTATGACTTATCATTCATGTAATGAATCTACAGTATGCAATGTGCCTTTATTTAATGTTTATAAGTCATGCAATGATGTTAACTTAGAATGTAATGATAATTGTATTGAGTCCA
This sequence comes from Torreya grandis, assembly GCA_037957365.1. Classification (NCBI taxonomy): domain Eukaryota; kingdom Viridiplantae; phylum Streptophyta; class Pinopsida; order Cupressales; family Taxaceae; genus Torreya; species Torreya grandis. The sequence continues at coordinate 644,486 of JARHVA010007392.1, forward strand.
TTATCCATACATTTAAAATATATGGGATAATACAAACCATAAGTACATCTACTCAAGCTTAAAATATTCCTAATAGTCACATTATATTTTTGATGAATGTTGTATGATATTTAAAAATCAAGTTTTAATTCTCAAGTTACAATTATTTTTATGTATTTTTTATATTAATGATAGCATTAATATTTATTGAAGAACAAATTATATTATTTTGAGTGTTAAAAATATTTTTTGAACTTATATATATATATATATATATATATATATATATACATATAGATATATATATATATATATAGATATATATATATACATATATATACATATATATATATATATATATATATACATATATATATATATATATATATATATATACATATATATATATATATACATATATATATATCTACATATATATATATATATTTATACATATATATATATATATATATATATATACATATATATATATATATATATATACATACATATATATATATATATACATACATATATATATATATATACATACATATATATATATATATATATATATATATATATATATATATATATATATATACATACATACATACATACATACATACATACATACATATATATATATATATATATATATATATATATATATATATATATATATATATATATATATATATATATATATATATATACATACATACATACATATATATATATATGTGTGTGTGTGATGATGATGATGATGATGAGGATGATGATGATGATGATGATGATGATGATGATGATGATGATGATGATGATGTTAAAAAATCATGTTACATATGTGCATATGATTGAGATTATAGAGAGGAAATGAAAGATTGACATTTAACATTTTCATAATCAAGAGAAGGTAAATGATAATGAATTTTAATTTTTAGCTCATTTATGTTAAAATGAGAAGTGCATTAATTTTTTTTTTAATTTACACCATCTAATAAATAATAAAAATTGTCAAGTTTATTCAAATTTAGATAATTAACAGGTAAAAGATAATTTATTTCAACTTTTATAGTATTGACATCATCTAAATAAATATACTAAGAAGCACATTCATCATTGGTATTTATTGAACATTGTAATAAAGAAGAAAAATATTTAATTTTGGTAACATTTTCATCATTAATGGAGAGATAAAGAGAATTAATTTTAATATATGAATAATTTATGAAGGATAAATTATTTCACATTTTGCATCATTTTGTAAATAATAAGTACATTTAAAATTTAACGCATTTGCATCATTATGAGAAACATATGTGAATGAAAGAGTAGGATATAATAATTTTGAATTATTAATTTCTTTTCATTCTCAAGCATGTTTATTTTATAAATTTTAATGTGATGAATTTCTCTAGAAAATGGTAAAGACAAATTAAGTTATTATCAGGTAAGATATTCTTAGATTAAAAATAGTGAAATATAAACGTTGTAGAAATGTGTACCTTACCATTTTTGTCCTCTTGTTCAACATGATGATAAAGATAATATTGTGAATATTTTGTGTAAATTTACCATTATATATAAAATATAATCTATTTTAATACCCTTTATTCATGATAAACATAGTCAAAACAATTTCCTTTCCAGTCATTTTCCTCATATATATTGTTAGCATTGTTATACATATGATAATAATCATTAGTCTACTCATGAGAAGAGTCATGTGGTAGATCATTTCTATAAAGTAAACATCTAGAGATTGAAGACTCAACAATTACTATTTATTTTCAATATTTTGAAATAGACAAAACCTAGAAAAATAGGTATCCCTTACACCATGTATATAAAAATGTAATAAAAATATTAAAATTGAGAATCTAAAATTTTTAAATATGTAATTTAAAATTTGAGATATTATATTATAAATAAACTAAAAAAAATTGGCATTAATCACAAGCATCCCCTAGAAGATGCATAATATATAATAAACCATTTATGTAAACTGGAAATATACTTTTGAAATCAGAGTGTAGATTTCTAATAAAATATTATAATTTATGAAGAAATTAAATTAAGTATAAAATAGGGATACCATTCACAATCTAAGACAAATTTACTAAAATACTTAAATTAAAAATACTATGAATTTTGTAAAAAAAATTTCAAACAAAAATAGATTTCTAGTTATATCACTATGAGTAACAAGAAATTATAATTTTTTTGAAAATAAGACAATCAAGGTATGATGAGTATTAAGTGTAACAACATAAGACAATCAAGGTATGATGAGTATTAAGTGTATCAATAAGAGACATAAAAATAATATGAGGGTAAAAATCTTGGGTAAATAGTAATTGAATGATTATTTTTACAACAAGGAGGGGGAGTTGGAGATTAATTATGAAACCTAGGGCAAAAAAAGGGGGGGGGGTGGGTGAAACCATAAGGGAACGTAGGGATTGACAATGTTTAAACAAAATTTGGATTCACCAAATGTTTTATCTAAAATGTGAATGAACACAATATTAATCATATATTATATAGATTATTATAATAATTATTTGTATGTAAAATAATAAAAATAAATAATAAAATATAGTTTAGACAAATATATTTTATGACCAACAAGTTTTAGAATTTGAATTAAAGTAAAAATGGATAAATAGAAAACATATCTTATTTTAAATACTTCCCCTTTTTTTTTTTAGATTGATAGACTAATTGATGATTTTAAATAATTATTGTGACTAGCTTACTCAAAAATCTAAATTTTGTTTATGCTTATGATATGTATGCCTAAATCAAAATGGATGAAAATTGGCCTTATCCTTATTATGTGGATATATCTTTTGACAGTGAAGATATGAAATTTGTCATAGAGATATGGAGGCTTATGTAATGTTTGTTTCCACTTTTGAAATATATATTTTCATTATGCATGAACTTGAAATATCAAAACACTAATTTGTTTCACATGAATTAAATGAATTGTTAAATAAAATGGCGGAATGGATTAGTGGGAATGATCAAGCTATATTCCTAAACCCCACATAACTTAGCATTTTTTATATAGTCTAGATGAATCTTAAGCCATTGTAGTTATTCCTTTATGAATGTGTCATGATATGTAAGGATAAATACTTATTATCTTAATTAACCCTTGGTGTATTTAGAATATGGCTCTATTCAATACTAATTTTAATATCCATTAAAAGTGTGAGAACATTTTATTTAATAATAAATCTTGTTTGTATTTGCTTGGTGCTTACTCATGAATATTAATTTTTTATATCATGTGTGTATGTGAACACTTGATTTTCAATGCCTTACATTAGCTTTATTTATATAGGGATTCCTATTGTCATAGTCCCACATTTTCATTCATATTCTAGTGTTATTACTTTATCACTTTGATGATAAACTAGTTTAGATGTTGTTTAGTTGGATTATATGGTACTTTGTATAGTAGTGTTAGTCACATATTTATTCTATGATTATTTATGTTGTGGACTTATTATTATTATTATACTATTGATGATTTTATAATCTATATGGATTATTAAATTATGGCATAATGCATTTATGCCATGTTGGTGACTAAAGGTTGTCTATAAGCTAGGTAGGTTATGGAGGCCATAATTTTAGAACAATGTTTTTTTAGCACATCTATATGACTGACAAGTATATAATTGTTTGATTGTCTTTCAAATAATTCAATTTGGTTTCTATATTTCATTATGTGTTTATCAGATGTGGTCCTTGTGTGTGTTAAATCTTATACCTTATTGGTTCCATTATAAGTTTTTACTTGCCAATATGATTCATTATTTTTTATTATCTATTATTAGCCACTACCTTCCCCCATACCCTTAGCTTCATTATTTATTCTACAAGGTTTCTGAATCATGTCTATTCTTTGTTAGTCCCTACTAAATCATTAATTAAACCTATCTAATGTACCTAAAACTAACCCTTGGAAACCCTTTTTATCCCCATGATACCCTAACCCCTCTTTGACCTAGTATTATCATCTAAATCCTATGGCATTTTGTTTAAACAACTATATAGTTGTGGTTTGAATTAAACATAGTTTAAAATATTGATGCTATTAACACATCAACTTGGGTCGATAGTCTAAATGGAAAATAATTAAAACTTATTTAATAATGTAGGTGGATAGGGTTAAGATGATATATATTGGCTATGTTAATCATTAATTATTCCCACTAGTCTTTCCCTAATTGGTTGAGGCATGATTACTTAGCGAGCCTTCCAGACTTGCCACTAATGATAAGCTGGGGGGGTTCCCTTGGGATACATCAAGCTTCTCTCTCATTTAGTAAAATTGAATGCGAGTTGATGGGGTATGGGTAAATGGATGGGGAAGGTGGATGACAGACATAATATAAGGAAAATGGAGATTTTTGGATGCAAATAATGAATTAGTTCACCTAGTTTTAATGGTGAGAAGATTAGAAGGATAATAGGGAAATCTTGAGTGAGTATCTAAGATTTCACTCCTTCAAGATTTACATATATATTAACAAGTAATTCTGCATTTGAGTTTTTATGGTTTGGTTTATCTTAATAGGTTTGTATATTGATAAAATATAAAGGTTGCACATGCAGTTAGAAGTCTAGGTGCATGCACAATCCTATGATAATGATATATATGAATATGTTTATTTAATATAAATATATATATATATATATATATCATTGAAATCCATTTCATTATATAGCCATGTCATTATGAGTTGTGGACTGGGATAAGTTTGTGTATGTTGTTGATATTGAATATCTTCCTCATGATAGACACTTTACCTTTTTAGATTGGGCTTTCATGTGTGACTATGTTTCCTTATATCGTGGTATGATGTAAAGAATCGTAGACCCCATTTTTATAGATATTTTGACTATGTATTCTTTTATTTTTGGGATTGTGTTTGTATAAGAATAGTCTATTGGGTTCTCGAGTAAATTTATGAATGAGTTTTTGGGTTTATGTATTGATAAGATAAAACTGAGATTGAAGGAATCAATTGTGTGTTATAAATGATTTATTGTCTATGAAGGTGGCTATGTTATTATTGGATAATGGTCTTAATTACTCCTTTAGTGAATTTTATAATCCCACTTTGTATCTATATATCTTAGTTATGTTATTAAATCATTCTAATGTCCATGTCATTTGACTATGGATATATATTAATTTCTCTAGGTGGTGAATATTTGGTTAATTAAAGGTTTATGGTATTATATTTAGTCTATGGAAGGAAATATTAAATTTGTTTTATTTGGTCTCTGGATTATCTCATTTCAACTATGAAGTTTTCTTATCTGAGCCTTATTTTTATTTTATGTGGATTTCATAAATATTAATTGACTGGTTCATGGGTTTTCATTTTCGATGGATTTAATGTTTATATATATATATATATATGTATATATATATATATATATGTATATATATATATATATGTATATATATATATATGTATATATATATATATATGTATGTATATATATATATGTATGTTATATATATATATATATATATATATATATATATATATATATATATATATATATATATATGTATGTATGTATGTATGTATATACATACATATATATATATGTGTGTGTGTGTATATATACATATATGTGTGTGTGTGTGTGTGTGTGTGTGTGTAGACACACACACACACACACACACACACACACACACACACACATACATAAGTATGTATGTATGTATATAATTTCATATACCCTATATTATAATTGACTCTTCTTTTTTGTGGATTCTACATTATTATTTTTGAACTATGTTCATGTTTGTGTGTGTGTGTGTGTGTGTGTGTGTGTGTGTGTGTGTGTGTAGTTATGCTTTATATACTTGTGTGTTTAGTATGACTGAACTTCTCTCTTAAACTTTTTGATTTCACCATCCTGAGGTCTTTATTAGTCAAGACTTGATCAGTTTTCACTTGAGAGTATGTTTTATTCATTGTTAACTCAACTTGTTGATGTTTTAATTCAAAATCCAATCTTTATGGTTTTAATTGACTTAATTTAGGTCATATGTGATTGTTATTTCTTGATTGGGACATTTTATGTTGTCTTAGTTGAAATTAATCATGATATTTTATTATTTATGTTATGATTAAATTAACATGTAATTCTAGTTATGTCATTTTGAACTGTTTTTCATTCCTTGTTGGAATGTGTATAAATTCATTCTTGGACTAGACCAAAATAGTTATAGGTACACATTGAGGGATTAAATGTGTAAATATCAATTGTGATATTGGATGAGGTCCAAGTAGGATAATAGATTAATATTTAATTCATTCTATATCATTTGACAATATGAGTTAACCATCATCATTAATCTATACTTTGATTTAAATGGTGTGAGTACTCATGTCTCACCTTGGAATGAATGGATGTTTTCATGTGTTTCTTGTATGTTTATGCCCTTTCCTAAAAGTTGAATGTGCTTAGAATACATTAGCTTTTCCTATTTACTGTAACCACCAACCTAGTGATGGTTGGGGTGGTAAGGGCCAGTGATGGGGGGATCACAAGGCTGGTGAGGTAGTCTTATCTTGATCACGTAGTTTGTGTTTGACTCTTATTTCATTAATTTTGTATGGAAGATGGTCAAAAATGTATTCATTGATTTGATTATAGATTAGTATAAATTATTAATTCTGATTTTTGTTATCATAATAATGTTGTTGGATACTAACAAGCATTGTGGATAGATGTTAGAAATAAATTATTGAGAGGATAAAATATATTTGGGTTGAAGATTTTTTAAAAGTACTATGAATTGTGTTATTTAATATTATTATTTATTCTCATAATAAATAGGAATCATTTGATTACATTAATAACATAAATGATCTAAATGTGGGTTTAGATAATATTGTTCATTGATATACTAACTCTCATAGTTATAATATTTTGGTACCAAAATGATTTGGTCCTATTCTAACATACATTAAATTTGAAAATATTTAATTATGTTTCATTATAAATCTTGAGGAGAATCACTTAGATGTTTGATGATAAATCTATTTTTAGGAAACATGTCCATTTAGAAGTTAAACAGATATGCATAATGTTATAATGAGAATTAATGTTTATCTCATTTTTTTATGAAAATATAAAAAAGAATATTACTACATATAGTTATTTATAGTTATATATTTAAAAATGAATAAGGATTGATGGAAAAAGTTATAATTTAATGACTATTCTTGAATTATATATGCATTTATATTTTACATGAGTTACTTTAATAATATTTACCTTAGCTAAATTATTAATGAGATAGATGGTTATACTCATTTATAATTACACAACTACATTATAACATCTAACCCTTACAACAATTCATTAAGTTGGACTATGAGACAAATGAAATAAATACTTCCTTCTATCATGCACTTTAGACCTATTGGTTACATCCAAGGTATGGTTCAATTATAAAATATCATTTCTCCAATTTATTTATATGATTATGAACATTTAAATTAATTAGTAAACAAATATATCAAATGGAAAAAGAACTAAAAATTCTTAAATGTGATAAATGATCATACACAATACTTTCCTTATTTGCTTGAATAAATGGATACATTCGATAAAAATATAATGAGTCCCAAAAATGATAATTATTTATCATTTAATTTTAAATAGTACAAAATTTATAACAATGCTTGAATCACTTACATGTTTGATGATAAATCTATTTTTAGGAAACATGTCCATTTAGAAGTTAAACGGATATGCATAATGTTATAATGAGAATTAATGTTTAGCTCAATTTTTTTCATGAAAATATAAAAAAGAAGATTATTACATATAGATATTTATATTTATATATTTCAAAATTAATATGCCTTATATGCTTACCTTATAGTATGATTGACATGTGTCCATGTTCCTTATTTGTTTGGCCCCTCGGCCACCCTTGTATGATTATTGCTTCTTGCATTGTGTGCTTATTACTTGTTTGCTTCTCATTTTTTTCATTGTCATGATCCACACCATCCATTATATTGATTTCTTACATGCCATGATGGACATCATGATCCATCCTCCTACGTGAAAACTAACAACTAACAACTAACAACTAACTATAATTTCATTTCTAGTTCAATACATTACACATGTTACTACATTATTATATCCATCTAGGCATACCCCTATTGATCTAACAATATCTCAATATAGATCATGCTTTATCTTGAGATATCTTGTCAATTATCATTATTATGTCATGTATCTTTGTATCATAACACATTTTAGGGATCTTTATTCTCAGGGTAGTCATTACAAGGTCTTCATTCCTACCCTTAGAAGATGGGAGAAAAAATAGGGTTTTTTCATAGAGATCAGAGTTTCGAATGATAAAAATGTAGCATTTAAAACACATAGAACAACAACCAGACATCAAACTGGTCAAAATAGACTAGGTAGGTAGTGAAAATGTTAGAACAATTATTATATTTATCCATAGATTATAGTGCCCCATTGGGACTATAGCACTGGTACCAGTAGTGTCTACTTTCATCACTCCTCTCCAAATAACAAAAAACCAAAATTTTTAGAAGTAGATAGAAAAGTAGGTTGAACTATAGTTTCACATAGTTAGACCAATTCAAAATCAGTAATTTTCAATACACTTTATTTCAAATAATCTATATATAGGAGGCATCATGCATAGCATGATGACTCTCACTTCAAATGTTAGATACATCAGTTGGTATAACTTCTATATTAGAATCCATGTTTGAGACACTAGTGATTAGGGGCAATGTGTATGACATAATTATTTTCTTTTCCTTTCCATGTTCAATATTACCCAGGCATTCTTAGTAGTTGCATGACTTATTCCATTTATATGTAGTTGGCATCATTTCAAATTGACTTTCATACAATCCTAACTTCCACATTTTATATTAGATTTCATGTAATCCTAGTGAACTAGTTCGAAGTGAATTTCATAAAAGCCTAATCTCTATCTTTTGGAGTGGCCAAACATGCCCTAGTTTCTAGCATACATTTAACTGTCAATGATAACATTATTAGAACATAGTACATTCATGGGATTCATAATCCATCTCATATAACACACATTTCATACATGTATCGTTTCATATCTTAACTTTATAGTGCAATGATGGAGCCAAAGGACTAGCTAACCTTTGTATTTTTGAGCCACCTATTTAGAGGGATTAGACACACAGTTCAAACAATGATAAAAACATGCATGATCATCTACCTTCACTTAGTAGGTGATGATGCATCCAAATGTCGAGCCTTTGAATTCTTGAGCCACTCTCAGTGAATTGAGCACTCAACTTCATTCATAATATTACTCTTGGTACAACATTATCTAGTATTACCTAGCATTACTCAACATTACTAAACATCACAATAGGTTTTGTACTAGTTTGCGTACCTAGTGAGGTATATTTATTCCTTTCTCTTTCTCTTTCTCTTTCTCTTTCTCTTATCCATTTTTTTACATTCTTATTTCATGTATAATGTATCTAGTAAGAACTGATGTACTCTTTGTTTTTCTTACAGATTTGCACTTCACAATGTGCTCTCTCTATGCACACCCAACATCACATAGCTTCATGAGATTTATCTATTATAGGTAAGTCTAGGTACACTTTCTATTTTTCATTTATCATAGTAGTTCACTTTGATACATTACTAGAATGAAATGGGGTAAATGTAGTCATATAAAATGCCAAAAATGGTAAATTAAGCATCAGTAATTACACCCAACCCTTAGGTCCCTCTTACTTACTCTCATGACCCTTATAGAAATATTTTCACTAATTCATAATCATTTGCATCCTTGTATACTTGTTCCCAACTGAGCCAGACTCCTCTTTCCATGATAGATCCATCCCCTAGGACCTATCTTCTCAAGATAATAACACCACACTAGGAATATAGTACAAGTACTACTCCTATCTACTTTCGATGATCTTGTCCAAGTCTATTTTTGGCCGTAATGGTCAGTTTATTCTAGTTCCCCATCCTTCTCCTTATCACCCTAATTAAAGTACATTCAACCCACTATCAATAGATACCTATACAATCCCACTCAAAAATCATTTGGAAAGGATTGGAAAATATCATTAAGCAAGCAAGAATACAAAAAAGAATACTCAAGACATCTTCCATATTCTCTTCATATAGCTAGCCAATATACTTACAAGCTTATTCAAACCAATACACCAATAACTAAATACCTCAAGTCCATCTATTTTATCATTTTTCATATTCATACAATCAATTTCACAAAGCACATCAAGTGGGATAACTGCATATGGATTGATCGCTCTTTAGATTATTGGTATGTAGGGAACGTGCCCACATAATGTTTATGGATACATGTTTAGTGAATATTAAACACACTAACCCCCTCCCCCTTTTCTCAATTTTTTTCAAATCATAATGGAATATATGGTTTGAAGAGAGAATCTTCTATATAGGGAGCTCTAATAACTTCTAGCTGCCAAAATTTTATGGATGAGGTCACACATACCAGGTAAACCAAACCTAGAAAGCTTAGATGCTTAGGAAAATAGTTATAGAGGTAGACTACAGTGTTGGTGCCACTATTATCCACTTTTGGTACCTCTATAAAATCATAAAACAAAGGTCAGATCTTAGTTTCTAACAATGTCCTAGTCCTAAACAATGAATTCTAAAGTCTATCTTATTAGAATAAACTAGTTTCTAGCTAATTCTTATTTTATCCCTCTTATCAATACTTTTAGAAAGGTCAAAATTGCAGTCTAATTTATGAAAATTAGTAGCTTGAATATTTCATATTTAATTAATTATTTTACTACTCAAACCCTTTAACTAATTTCAGAATAATACATAAATATTCCCAAAATTGTTAAATCATTTTCCAAGGTAAGGAGATGTAATTGGAGTTATAATTCACCAAATGAATGCATCAAATAAATAAACTCTTTGGATGGTATATTATCATATTGAAGTGGTTCATTTAATCATTGAATTTGATAATTTATTTTAGCCATAGGAATGCTTAGCAATCGGATCATAAAGAGGAGCTATGCTCACTTGAACCTTTGGAGTAATGGTAACTTATACCTTATTAGAGGGATGTGGGATACCATTCTCTTTAGGTGAAGAGTGAGAAAAAGGTGCTACTTGTTGTCCCTCAAAAATATCACTCATTTTTGGGACAACATTTGAACTATTTTGGTCCTATAGACCAAAATTATCTCTTCCCTTTTCAAAATTTGTCTTGGGCATTCAAATTCCTCATTTTTCAAGCTTTTTAGAAATCTACAGACTCTGCAGACTTAAATCTATCGACTTAGCAGGAAGAGGAAATATACAAACTCAACAGGTCAAGTTCAATGGGCTTCAAGGCTTTTATAGGTGGTTTCCATCAAAAGAATTAGTTTTCAACACTTACTCATTTTTTGGGATTGGTTCAACACCTTGGTTCAATTGAAAATCTCTATCGGCAAGCATTTAAGCACAAAAAAAGGCTTGAACCATTGAACCATTGAACCACTTTGGTTCAAAGTTTCAATAGGTTCAAGGTTCAACGAAAAGGTTCAATGTTTTGGTTCATCCTTCAGTTCAACGTCAATTGGTTCAACAGTTGGTTCAAAGGCAAGTTCAATGTTTGGTTCAATGCTTAGTTCATTGACTTGGTTCATCGGCTTGAACCATTTTGGTTTAAATCTTGGTTTAACCAATTGGTTCAATAAAGTGGTTCAACAAGAGGTTTAAATCCTTGGTTCAACATAATGGTTCAAAGCCATGGTTCAAAGGAATAGTTCAAAAGGAAAAATTTCAAAGGGCTTCCCAAAGGAAAAGTACCCTTACGGAGGACATTTGGTCAACAAAAACACCCTTCGGAAGGGTTATTTTCAAGGAAATAATTAAGTAAATTCATTTGGATTTTGTTTAAGATAGTCGAAAAAGACCAAGGTAAAGAATCAATTCCTTTATACTTTTTGTCAGAAGGAATTCAAAAAAATACTTGCGGGCAAAAAACCTGAAAACAAATTTCCAAAAGGAACAAAGCTTCAGAATAATTCCATGAACTTTTTATCCACGAGAATTTTCCCCAGAATTTTTTTCTATGGGAATTTTCCCTAGGGAAAATGTCTGTGGGAAACATCCACAAGAGGAAGCATGGATGAAATATCACAGGGAAATTGTCTGCAAAAACTACCAAGGAAAAGGCCACCAAAGGACCCCAAAGGGCAGGTGCCCTTGCGAGGGACTCTTAGCTACCAAATTCAAGGACATTTTCAAGAAGTCCAAAGGAATAATTTAGCTACCCACCGGAACAAAGAAGCTCGAAGGCCATTTGAAGACCACCCAAAAAGCAGATACCCTTGCGGTAGGGGCTCTTTCTGACCCAAGGAAAATCATTTCTTAAGGATCAAAAGGGTAGGTTCTTTCCAAAAAAGTGCTAAACAAAAAGCTGAAAGAAGACCAAGGGGTGATGAACCTGAAGATGTCAAATTCAACACAACGAATTATCTGTTGAAAACATAGTGATGGGCATGCAAATGTCAAATTGAAGACAACAAAATAACTATTAATCCTTTGAACCTATAGATTAGAACACATTCACTAACTTCAAGGATAAGACCAGCAAAAAGTGAGAAAGGAATAGAAAAACAAATTGAATTTAGGACCTAATTTAATTATCCAAAAATGGAGGAATGATGAAGGTAAGATTAGATCGTCAGGTGGACATTGAAAGTTGTAAACTTTCAATAAACATGACTTATTTCCCTACATTGATAAAATCAAATTGGTAAAATGCCCCTAAAGTTCTAGCCTATATTCTTAATAGATTCTAACGCAACATGATGTGTTACTATTCTTGAGTCCTCCTCGAAATGGCTGTATAAGGGACTCTCTTCTATTGTATATCTATCTCTTTTTTGACAATCAGAATGAACCTTTGCCCAAATTGAAAGGCACTTCTAAGACTTTGAACTCAGTTTGTTTATCATATTTTATTATTGGAATAAGAAAGAAAATGGTTTTTCAAACTTTGTACTATGATATCTTTGTTCTTAAGGAAATTGTTCTTATGTCTTTTTCCTTGATGTATATTTTGTTCCTTTAATTCAACAAGCAGGATTAGTGGAATTAGTCAAAGAGGTGTCCTGAAGACTTAACTATGGAGAGAATTTGTGCCCCCATATTTGGCTTTTAGTGTGTTTTCTTTTCATTTCTATGTAAATGACTTTGAGAAGACTTTGTGCTCTCATTGATCTTCGTATCTTACTCTTGAGCAATTCAGGTGAAGACTTTGTGCTGCATCTCGACTTGCTGGTTATTACATCTTTTGCTCCATTTTACTGTTACTACCTAGAGTATTCTTGTGGCTTGCTGAATAGTAATTTTAAAACAAGAGGAGTGCTTTTTGTCATTTTCCTTGAGTTTCTCCTATGATCTACATGCATCATCTCTAAAAAAAGAGAGATGGGTGATTTGTCCTACCCTTGAGTATTATTTTCTATATATATATATATATATATATATATATATATATATATATATATATATATAGCATACCTATAGGGAACCTCCCCTTGATGAGAGGAGAGATCAATCTCCTTTTGATGTGGTAAAAATTGTACATTTGGATGACCAGTCTTCCTACTTTGGCTGATCAGACCTATTTTGTTTATCTGTACACTTATCAACAAAATATTCAACCAATAGTTTTTGGCAACTCTATTGGGGATATCATAACCATTATCCATTTATAATCTATCCATTCACCTCCATACTAACTAGGAAATAATGTACAGTTTAAAGCCTCAAGCTTTAACTGAAGCAAGGTCAATTATTTTCCATTTTTGTTTCACAATATAGAAGATTCAAGGTATACACAAAGCCAAAGGGCTAAAGGTATCATTGACCCTTTATTTGAGTTGGTATAGTAAAGTGATTTTGATCTATTTCCTTCACCATCTCATCTCCAATGAAACAAGAGCTTTCCTCCTACTAAAGTCAAATCTCCATTGCTAGACGAAGTATCTACTTCTACTGTTGATAAAGCTTTACCTATAGTTACGCTTATGGGATTTGTTATTGCTCCTTTTCATATTCCTACAATGGCAATTCAAGGTCCCTGGGGTAATTCTGTTGGTCCTCTCAATCTTACTCCACCTCTACATGAGCTTCCACACAGTTTAAGGAAGAATTTCCCCAAATTATATGGTGATGGGAAAGTTCACCCTGATGAACACATTACAACCTTCAACATAGCTTGTGGAGTAATCAGAGTAGAATTTGAAGATGTAGTAGTCAAGATTTTTGTAGAGACATTACAAGGTGCTACTATAGATTGGTTTTACCATTTGGAAGTTGGATCAGTGACTGACTAGAATACACATAAATTTAAGTTTGAAGTAAGGTTCAAGCCCGCAGAAGATGCACATGCCTTGCTGGCCCAGCTCACTCAGATGAAGAAAGAGCCTCATGAGCCTATGAGGGATTTCAAATCCAAATTTGACAAACTGAGAAATAGAATTCCTATAGTAGCTCAACCTACAACTGAGAATCTCAAATGCTTTTTTAGTAATTCTCAATTACCTGAAGTCAGTTTTCTTTTGAGACGTGTTGGTCAAATAGATCTTGCTACAGCTCAACTTTTGGCCACTAAGGTAGAAGATGATCTCATATTATACATGGAAGATAAGAAGAGATCTAAATAGAAATAGATCCTCATCTTTTTCTAAATATACATCTACAGGCGCCATTGATCCAAAGGTATAAAAGCTAGCAAATGAATTGCTAGCCTTGAAAAGGAAAATGGCACAAAGTATGTCTTCTGCTCCTCTATATAAAGATATACCAAGGATGACATTACCTAATAATCCATATCAAGGTAATGATACCTGAAGTCAAGGGAAAAAAAATCATCTTCTTCCTCTACATAGGAATCTTTCCCTTAAAGCACCTCCAATAAACTTGGTAGTTGGATATCTAGAAATAGAGCATGTTTCCTATTTACAACTTGAGTTAGAGCAAGAAAATGGCACTGATCTCTTCAAGGAGGATCTAGAAGAATCAGTTGGTGAATCCCACATTGGTTTCCTAAATTACCAAGATGAACCTAGAAGTGAAGGTGAAGCAATCAAAGGATCATACACAGTATTCACCTACTCCAAGAATTAGTCAGCCTAACAGGTTGACAAAGAGAAGACAGAGGAGCCACCCCAACCAAAAGTTTTAATTGTTGAGTAGAGAAACCCTCTTCCTTTTCAATCAAAGGACCCAGTGATTACCAAATAAGTAAGTACATCAAACATCTCTATACCTTCTACTTTAGCTTTGCAAACTAGTCCTCTCCCTCCCAGAAATAAAAAGGATGAACTCCCATCCTTTCTTCCAAATCCATTCCAGTCATTTGACATGATTGATCATGTCAAGGAATCCAAAATTCAAATGACTAAGTTTGAATCCCTACAAGTCAATCCTAAGCAATTGGACATTGATGGAGAACCAGATGCAGACCTATCTAAGACAAAATATGTGGTCACCCAAACATCAGCCCTTGTAACACAAATTCTATCTAAGTCTTCAAGCAGGGGTAATTATTTCTTTACCACAAAGAATTTTCATGTTTTTGATGAATTTACTATAGCTGACAATCCAAGAATTGATCCAAACAAGACTTTAAGGGAATTGGTAGAGCACAATATAAACAAGGAAGGATCTTCCATCTCAAATGAAGATAAATCTAATAGGAGATTAGCTTCTAATGATGATAGCAATTCTTCCACCAATGATGGAGTTGGGACTATGTTGATATCTCCTCAAAGAGATATTCTTCCTTCATGTAATTTGTAAGTCAGCAACACCAACAACACAGCTAGATGTGAATCTCTATTGCTTAAATTGAAGATTGCTCAAGATGAAGAAGTCAAACTCTTTCACATCAAAGGAGATGTTAATCTGATAGTTTGTTAGGAGTTTGATATGGATAATCCAATCATGTGCTAGACTAGACCATTAGAACAAAAATCTATGATGGTGGACCATGCTACGACAAATCAAAATTAGGCAAAAGAACCCTTCACCAAGAAAGCAAGGGGTTATGGTTTCTAGTTTGAAGACCACATCCTGCCATGGGGCAAGAAGAAGAAGAAAGAGTCAATAGGAAGATGCAAAAAATTAGTTTCTTGGTGGAGAGCTCCATTCACTCATCACTATTTTTGGGGGTAAAATGGTTTTCTAATTTCATTGTCTCCTAAGAAGCAACATTTGAAATACTTCAACTCTTGAAGTATCAGATCATTCCATTTGTATATATATACATTTGTATAGTTTTTAATTCTATTTTGTTTTGTTTGTTTTCTTTTTGATGCCTTTCATTTCTAGATAGCATGACTCCATAACCCAATTGTACACATGAAGACACTGGAGATTCTAGATTCTACTCCTTTCAATTATTTTTATAATAGACAAAAGTTCCCCAACTAGAGCTAGCTGTTATCCCCCAAAAATATCACTCATTTTTGGGACAATATTTGAACTATTTTGGTCTTACAGACCAAAATTATCTCTTCCCTTTTCAAAATTTGTCTTGGGCATTCAAATTTCTCATTTTTCAAGCTTTTTAGAAAATCTACAGACTCTCCAGGCTTAAAATCTATGGACTCAACAGGAAGACAAAATCTACAGACTTAGTAGGTCAAGTTCAACGGGCTTCAAGGCTTTTGTAGGTGGTTTCAATCAAAAGAATTAGTTTTCAACACTTAGTAATTTTTTGGGATTGGTTAAGCACCTTGGTTCAATTGAAAATCTCTATCGACAAACATCTAAGCACAAAAAGAGGCTTAAACCATTGGACCATTGAACCACTTTGTTTTAAAGGTTCAACGGGTTCAAGGTTCAACAAAAAGTTTCAACATTTTGGTTCATCCTTCGGTTCAACATCAATTGGTTCAATGGTTGGCTCAAAGACATGGTTCAAAGGCAAGTTCAATGTTTGGTTCAATACTTAGTTCATCGACTTCGTTCATCAGCTTGAACCATTTTGGTTCAAAGCTTGGTTCAACCGATTGGTTCAATGAAGCAGTTCAATAAGAGGTTCAAAGCCTTGGTTCAATGGAATGGTTCAAAGGAACAGTGCAAAAGGCAAAATTTCAAAGTGCTTTTTGAAGGACAAGTGCCCTTGCAAAGGACATTTGGTCAACAAAAACACCCTTCAGAAGGGTTATTTTAAAGGAAACAATTAAGTAAATTTATTTGGATTTTGTTTAAGATAGTTGAAAAAGACCAAGGCAAAGAAGCAATTCCTTCAAACTTTTTTTTCGAAGGAATTCAAAAAAATACTTGCAGGCAAAAAAAATCAAAAACAAATTTCCAAAAGAAAGAAAGCTTTAGAATAATTCCGCAGACTTTTTATCTGTGGGAATTTTCCTCAGACTTTTTGTCCATGGGAATTTTTGCCAAGGAAAATTTCTGTGGGAAACGTCCATGGGAGGAAGTGTGGGGGAAATACCGCGAGGAAATTGTCCACAAAAACTACTAAGGAAAAGGCCACCGAAGGACCCCAAAGGGTAGGTGCCCTTGTGGGGGACTCTCGATTGTCAAAGTTAAGGACATTTTCAAGAAGTCCAAAGGAATAATTTAGCTACCCACCAGAACAAATAAGCTCGAAGGCCATTTGAAGACCACTCGAAGGGAAAATACCCTTGTAGGGGGCTCTTTTTGACCCAAGGCAAATCATTTCTTAAAGCCCAAAAGGGCAGGTTCTTTCTAGAAAAGTGCCAAACAAAAAGATAAAATAAGACCAAGGGGTGACGTGCTCAAAGATGTCAAATTCAACATAGCAAATTAGCCATTGAAGACATAGTGACAGGCGTGCGAATGTCAAATTGAAGACAAAGAAACAACTATTAATCCTTTGAACCTATAGACTAGAATGCAATCACAGACTTCAAGGCTAAGACCAGCAGAAAGAGAGAAAGGAATAGACTAGAAAATTGAATTTAGGACCCAATTCAATCAACCAAAAAGGGAGGAATGATGAAGGTAAGATCAGATCGTCAGGTGGACATTGAAAGTTACAAATGTTTAATAAGCATGACTTATTTCCCTGCATTGATAAAATCAAATGGGTAAAATGCCCCTAAAGTTATAGCCTATCTTCTTACCAGATTCCAATGCAACATGATGTGTTACTATTCCCGAGTCCTTCTTGAAATGGCTATATAAGGTACTCTCTTCTATTGTAAATCTATCTCTTTTTTGACAATCAGAACGAACCTCTACCCAAATTGAAAGGCACTTCTGAGACTTTGAGCTCAATTTGTTTATCATATTTATTATTGGAATAAGAAAGTAAATGGTTTTTTAGACTTTGTGCTGTGATATCTTTGTTGTTAAGGAAACTATTCTTATGTCTTTTTCCTTGATGTATTTTCTATTCCTTTAATTCAACAAGTAGGATTAGTGAAATCAGTCAAAAAGGTGTCCTAAAGAGTTAACTGTGGAGAGACTTTGTGCCCCCATAATTGCCTTTCAGTGTGTTTTCTTTTCATTTCTATGTAAAGGACTTTGAGAAGGCTTTGTGCTCTCATTGATCTTCGTATCTTAATCTTGAGAAATTTTGGTGAAGACTTTGTGCTACATCTCAATTTGTTGGTTATTACATCTTTTACTCCATTTTACTATTACTACCTGGAGTATTATTGTGGCTTGTTGAATAGTACTTATGAAAGAAGAGGAGTGCTTTCTGTCATTATTCTTGAGTTTCTCCTATGATCTACATGCATCATCGCTGAAAAAAGAGAGATGGATGATTTGTCCTACCCTTGACTATTATTTTCTATTAATACACACACACACACACACACACACACACACACACACACACACACACACACACACACACACACACACACACACACACACACACACACATATAGGGAACCTCCCCTTGATGAGAGGAGAGATCAATCTCCTTTTGATGTGGTAAAAACTACACATTTGGACAACTAGTCTTCCTACTTTGGCTGATCAGAGCTATTTTGTTTATCAGTATGTTGATAGACAAATATTCAACCAACACTACTGTAGTAGGGGGTGGCTTAGGAGATTCATTGGTATCTTTATGTTTTAGTGAATCACATTCAAATTAAGTAAAAGATGTGATTTGATTATTGACATGTCCATTATTTGAAATAGAATCATGGATATAAATACAAATAATATTTTTTAGTGCATTATGTTTAAGACGAGTGAGAGAAGGGCTATAAGTATGAGATGTATTTTTTCTTCACTATGTGTATAATAGTCATCATTATTCCATGCATTATCATAATTAAATTTTTAGTGATATTCATTCTCATTTTCATATTCATTTGCATGTACATTATCATACTCATTATCACTTCTATCATCACTCAGGAGAGGGGTAAGAGAAGATGTTAATTATTTTATAATATACAATAAATTTTCATGTGAATTTGGAATACTATGTGCATCTATGTTGTCCTTTAATGGAGTGCATACATTATTTTCATTTACAATATGAGATGTAAGTGTAAGAGAGTTATATTTTAAACATTCTTTTGATAAAATAGAGTTAAAAGCATGAGATAGATCATTTCAACTTTACAATGTAATTTTGATTCTATTACATTTATATTATTTTAATTTGAACATAGAGAGAGAGAGAGAGAGAGAGAGAGAGAGAGAGAGAGAGAGAGAGAGAGAGAGAGAGAGAGAGAGAGAGAGAGAGAGAGAGAGAGAGAGAGAGAGAGAGAGAGAGAGAGAGAGAGAGAGAGAGAATTTATAATTACACAACTACATTAGAGCATCTAACCCTCACAACAATTCATAAAGTTGGACTATGAAACAAATGAAATAAACACTTCCTTATATCATGCACTTTAAACCTATTGCTTACACCCAAGGTATGGTTCAATTATAAAATATAATTTCTCCAATTTATTTATATGATTATGAACATTAAAATTAATTTGTAAACAAATATATCAAATGGCAAAAGAACTAATAATTCTTAAATGAAACAAATGATCATGCACAATACTTTCCTTATTTGCTTGAAAAAATGGATACATTTTATAAAACTATAATGAAGCCCAAAAATGATAATTATTTATCATTTAATTTTAAATAGTACAAAAATTATATAAATTATTCTTCCCCCCTTGAGCTAAACTTACTTGACAGGTTTCTTTGGCTACCAACTAGAAAGTTTCATAAGAGTTCCTTGAGTATAACCTTTTATTTGGGTTCCACTCATCTTGAAACTTAATTGAGCCTAGTTGGCTATTTGTCTTGGATATCAATAGTGAAATTTGAAAAATTTCCTTGTCTAGAACCTTTTATTTTGGTTCCACTCATCTTGATCCTTGAGTGAACTCCATTGCTTATGTTTCTTGAATTTGCTTGCTATTTCTTATTAGATGGAATTGAATTATTAACATCTTAATGATATAAACTATTCATTTATGAAATGATGTATGAAATGAAAAGTGTTATTTTTAATGGATATCTGATTGTATTATTGATTGTATAAGTTATAATTTTATAGGTAACTCTTATTTAATTTCTTATAGGCCTTAAACTCTTTTATATAACATTAGTTCTGCCAATCCAGAAATAGTTTAATATACTATTGAATGACATTGTTGATTATATAGACATCCATGTTGGATTTAAATGATGTAAACATAAGTGTAATAACCTTAAAGGCTATAAGGTCTTGTAATCCAGTTGATAGCACTTAAGAACATAGGCACTGAATCTGTTTTCCCTTATGATTTTGTAATTAATGATTGAATGATTAAAAACTTGCAAGTATGGAAATAATTCTATTTGATGAATTTTTAGTACTTGTCTATTTATATAACTTGTATATTGACTTGAACATGTGAGTAACCTAATTGATAACTTAAGGTTACCCTTTTTATTTTATCCATTTCTTCAACTTAGCCATCCTCGAGTGGCATTGAAACCTACTAAGGAGGGTCAGGCATTTACCTAAGGTTAAAGACCTAGAAATGGTCCTATGAGGTAATAGTGAGTGACACTTATAGTGCTTGGGATTTATCAGTTTATGCATACACTAATATACCCCAAATCACATAATCCCTCTAAAAAACAATAAATTTCCCATTTTGTCTTTTATATGTATTTACCCCTAGTGAATTGCCTTAATTTCCCATCCTTTGGTTCTAGTTATGTTAATCTATAGTTCATAAAATGTTTCATTACATTAAAAAATGTTTCTAACATGTATCCAAAGTGTAATCCAATATACAATTCCAAAAATATATTTTTGGGGTTGTTTCATGTGGTATTAGAGTAGTGTTTTAGTATAGGAAACTCTGAGAATGAGTATTTTTCCTTTAAATAAATGTAATGTATTAAAGTTATCACTTGTGATTTCTCAAGATGGTTATAAAATTATCAAGTAGAGGAAAAATCCATAAAAATACTTTGAATGTCAATGCTACTAAGGGAAAGGGTTGAGGACATGGAAGAGTTCATCGAGGCCACATCCCCATTCACAATCTAGACAAAATAATAGTGAATAGTGTAGACAATAATACTATGGTACCCCATGATAAAGTAGTCAATGGGTTTTCAATTGATAACCATTAATAACTCATTAGTGGAATATTAACATCCCTTAATACTTTATAAGGGAACATTAATAATTAGGAACAAAGATTAAACAATCTTGAAGGGGAATCCCAAGAGGAAGTACCCAACATAGAAATGGGTCAAGTGGAGGGACCTGTAATTCAATAATTGTCTTTGACCACCATTGACCCAATATTTAAGGAAATGAATAAGCTTCACCCACATACATTTTAAAGTGAATAATTATGTGATTTTGTTGATGTTTGGCTAGTGTACTTGTGAAATTACTTTAATTAGCATAATATGCCTTCTAATGTGAAAGCTAGAATAATAGACTATTAGCTAGTAGGACTTGAAGCATTATGGTGGAACCACCTTTGTGTTATTGAAGGATATCAACCTTTAAATATATATTATTATGTTTTTGAGACTTAATTTTGAAAGAGGTACCTAAATGTAAACTATAAAGAGTAGAAAATCACATATTTTTAGCTCTTAAAACAAGATAACATGACTATGGATGAATATGAGAATAAATTTTTGAACTTATCACATCATATGAACTATATACATGATGAGGAAACTAAAATCAGTAAGTTCAAGCTTGAGCTGAAGGAGGTTATGATGTATGATGTCAACATTACTAATTCAAAAATGTTGGTTGTAGCCATAAAATCAGCACACTAGGATGAAGAGAAAGAAAAGTCTTACCAAAAGGCAAAATAAGAATTCAAGTCTAATAGGTAGCAGTCTAAGGATAACAAATCTTTATCCTATAAACATTATTTCAATAAAATCTAATTCTAGTCATATATTTTTAGGAAGTAATAAGAATTATAGCAAGTTTTCAAATCAAAATAGGAGTTTCAAGTCCCAAGGACTTTCTAAAACTAGTTCTTACAAGAAGGAACAACATCAAAACAACCCATGTGGACCTTCCACAGGTGATAATATGATTATTATACCATCTTATATACCAAATATGTACTTGGAATGTGGAAATAATCACTATAATAATGATTTTTCTAAGATGAAATTAGGTTAAATAATGAACCATAGAGTATATGTTGTTGATAACTACAATGCTAACTTGTAGGCCACTCCTACTAAGACTTGTGGTATAATTAATGGTTTTCCTTTGAATATTTTGATTTATTAAAGAAAAATAGACTATTTTGTTTCTCCTTTTATTTCCAAACAATGTAACATTAAACCCATCTTGATAAGAGAAGGTTAGGAAGTGGAATTCAGTACTGGCAATAAAGGACTTATTCTTGAATGCTTGAAACAAGTAGAATTAGATCATGGTGTTTTTAAGACCAAGTAAAATCTATTTATCACACCTTTTGAGTCATATGATTTCATCCTTTGGATGGATTGGTTGCATGAATATCAAGACACACTTGATTTTGTGGGTAAAAGGGTATAATTCCCCAATTACATTGGCCAAACTATATAATTACAAGGCATGTAAGGGTCTATATGATGTAAAACACTTTCAACCCTATAGCTAAAAAGAGCTATTCAGAAAGGTTGCCAACTCTATATAGTCCCAATTCAAGAAATTTCTAATGATAAAGAGTTGAAACATGTATATTTTACTATAGTTATGGATTTTATTGTTATCTTTCCTAAAAATATGCTTGGCTTACCACATAAGTGGGAATTTGATATTTCTATTGACATCATACCTGGATCTTCCCCTACATCTAAGGTACCTTAATGCATGAATATGGTGGATCTACAAGAGTTAAAAAATATCTACAAGAACTTTTAGACATCAAAATCATACGTCCAATTGTGTCTCCTTGGGGTGCTTCGATAATATTTGTAAATAAGAAGGATGGTACTCTAAGGCTTTGTATTGATTACCACATGTTGAACAAGGTAACAATAAAAAACCACTATCCTTTACCAATAATTATTGACTTATTTGACCAAATGAAGGGTGTTATAGAATTTTCCAAGATATATTTGAGGTCTAATTACCATTATCTATCTATAAAGGAAGAATACATTCATAAAATTTACTTTAGAACCCATTATGGGCCCTATGAATTTATAGTTCTGCCTTTTAGTTTGACCAATGCATCAACATCCTTCATAAAGCTTGTGAACAACATTTTTTGAGATTATTTAGATACATTTATGATAGTTTTTCTTGATGATAGTTTGATTTATTCAAAAGATGAGGTTGAACATGACCAACACCTTCATCAAGTCTAGGAAATACTAAGACATCATAAGCTATATGTAAAATTGTCCAAATATGCATTTTGTGAATATGAAATTCATTACTTAAGACACATTATGTCCAAAGAGGGTAATTATATTCACCCCACCAAGATTAAATATATCCAGTATTGGCCCATTCCTTATAATGTGCATGAAGTGTGAAGCTTCATGGGGTTGGCTAGTTACTACTAGTGCTTTGTTGAATTTTTTTCTAGTGTGGCCAATCCTATCACTTCTTTATAGTGAAAAAGAAATAAATTCAAATGGAATCCTCAGTGTGAGGAACATTTTATTGATTTTAAGGGATTACTTACTATAGCTCTTACTTTGATCATACTAGAACTAGATGGTAATTTTGAAGTTTGGGTTGATGCTTCCAAAGAAGGCTTTGGAGGAAACATGACTCAAGATGGAAAGGTTGTGGCCTATGAGTCAAAAATATTGCGAGAACATGAAAAGAATTATCCTACACATGACGTGGAGCTTGCTTCCATTGTTCATACACTTAAGTAATGGAAACACTTTCTATTATCTAAAACTTTGTAATTAAAATCTGATCATAGAAGTCTTGAGTATTTATTTTCTCAAGAAGATATGAATGCACACTAGCATAGGTGGATGGAAATTTTGAGTAATTTTGACATGAATATATGGAAAAGGTAAGGAGAACCATGTGGCTAATACACTTAGCAGATGTACATGCCTTTCTACCTTGTCAATATTACAGGGAAATTTTATAAGTGTTGTTTTGGAATAACAACTTGCTAATATATTTTATTGTGAAGTAAGTGCAGGTTTGGCTAATGAGCGAATAGCAAAAAGATTTGTTGAATTTTTTTAATAGATGGCCTGATTAGGCATAAATGTATAATTTATGTCCCTAAGATGGGTGACTTGAGAAATTTTGTACTTAATGAAGCACATTAAACACCTTATTATGCTCATCTAAGTGTTACAAAAATGATGCATGAGTTGAAAAATCTCTATTTTTGGCTTCATATGAAGTATGATGTTGTTGTATTTATAGTGAAATTTTTGGAATGCCAATGGATTAAAGCTAATAATTTCCATCCAAGAGGGTTATTTTACCCTCATGATATTCCTAAAGATAAGTGGGTTGTAATCTCACTAAAATTTTTTAGGCCTACCAAAATCATGTAGCAAGCATGACATAATCTTGGTAGTGATTGATAAAGCAATTAAAGTTGGCCACTTTAATGATAGAAATTTGATAGATGATGTGTATATATATATATATATATATATATATATAATGCTTTGTGAAGAGGTAATAAGACTCTATGGCATACCTAAGATGATCATATCAGATTGGGATGAAATATTTACTTCAAGCTTTTGGTGCACTTTAACTACAATATTTGGTATAAAGTTATATTTTAGCTCATCATATCATCTAGAAATAGATGGAACAACTGAATGGCTCAAGCATGTGGTTGAATACATGTTGTGTATGTATGTAATGGATTAACAAACTAAATGGGGTGATTATCTTCATATGGTTGAGTTTGCATATAATAATTCCTACCATTCATCTATTATGATGGCTCCTTTTGAGGCCTTATATGGACATAATTTTATAACACCTAT
>JARHVA010007392.1:675000-692948 GCA_037957365.1 Torreya grandis
AAATAGATATGCATTATGTTATTATGAGAGTTTATGTTTATCTCAAATTATTGTTTTATGAAAAGATATACAAGAATATGGTTACATAAAGATGTTTAGAGTTGTATATTTTAAAATGAATAAGGATTGATGAAATAAGATAGAAGTTAATGATTGTTATTGAATTACATACACATTTAAATTTTACATGAGTTACTTAGATAATATCTACCTTAGCTAGACTATTAATGAGATAGATGGTTAATCTCATTTATAATTATATAGCTATATTGGAGCATATAACCCGTGCAACAATGCATGAAGATGGACTATGAGAAAAATGAAATAAATACTTCCTTATATCATGCACTTCAAACCTATTGGTAAATGCAAGGTATGGTTCAATTATAAAATATCATTTCTCCAATTTATACATACATACATACATATATATATAAATATATGTATATATATATATATGTATGTATATATATATATATATGTATGTATATATATATATATGTATGTATATATATATATATGTATATATATATATATATATATATATATATATATATATATATATATATGTATGTATATATGTGTGTGTGTGTGTGTGTGTGTGAGTGTGTGTGTGTGTATATGTATGTATATATATGTATATATATAAATATATATGTGTATATATATGTATATATATGTGTGTGTGTGTGTGTGTGTATATATATATATATGTATATGTGTATATATAATTATGAATTCTGAATGTAATTCATAAACAAATATATCAAATGGAAAAATAACTAATAATTATTAATTGAAATAAAGGATCATGCATAATACCTTTCTTATTGACTTGATTAAATTAATACATTCTATAAACCTATAATGAAGCCCAAAAATGGTGAATAATTGAAGAAAAGGAGGGAGGATGGATGAGATCTACAAGTAGTCACCAAGCTAGGGCAGTCGTGCCCTAGCTTGTAGCTGCATTTTTTGGTGCTGCATAGGGGTGCATGTGGGTACGGTGAGAGTAAAGTGTAGAAGGCATCCGTGCATACTGAGGAAAGATTCTAGTGTAGTGTGAGTATGGCACAAAAGGAACCAAATAAAACTAGGGGGAAAGGAGTTTTAGTGAAGTGGTAAGAAGCTATTTATAGGGGTAGGAGGCTAGGATGATGGAGAATCTAGGTTTTAGTTAGACTCCAGGGTTGCTTGACACTGGCATAGTGGGGGGCCCTAGGATCACAAAGATCAATGGCTACCTGCAGCACTATAAGGAAAGACCAAAGATTGTATTCCCATTTGACATGATAGCTAAAGATGTGGAGTATTATTCCAAACATTCACTATACTACAAATTTTTGGGACTGAGATTCTGTCTCCCTTTTGTGGAGAGCTGGGCATGAAGAGTATGGGAGCTAGAGGGTGAGATGGAGGTTACGCTGCTAGCAAACAACTTCTTTATGGTTACTTTTAATTACTTGGCTGATAGAAATAGGATATTTGAAGGCAGCCCTTATTTCTATAATCAGGTAGGGATTTTTGTGAAACCATGGCATGTTGGTTTTAACCCAACTGAGGAATTATTGAATAGGGTCTCAGTATGGGTTGGTCTCCCTTGAATGCCAATTTAATGCTATCGAGAAGATGTTCTATAGATCATAGCCTCTATGCTAGGAAAGCCAGTAGGATCATCTTCACAAACCTTAGGTAAAAAGTCATGACATTTGTGCAAATTTGTGTAGAAATTGACTTAAACAGGCCTTTGCCAGATGCAATGGAGATGTGTGCAGGCTCATACTCCTGGGTGCAACAATTGGACTATGAGACCCTCCCATTTAGATGCCACCTCTATCATGAGTATGGACACCTAGTGAGAAGGTGCCTGAAGGCTAAAACAAATGAACAATAACCATCACCCATAGCTCCATCGAGTAGTGCCATAGCTGCTGACAAAGGGAAGAAGTGTGGTGTTGGTGTAGGTAAGGACCTTGAGGGTTTTCTATAGGTTAAGGCCTGGAGCTAAAGAAAGGGTCATAAGAGGTCCTTAATGGAGTGACAAGAAGAGGATTCATTTAATAGGTTTGAGATATTGGATGTGTTGGGCCAATAAGAGGTTACCCTAGGTTTAATTAGTGGAGAGTAGGTGGTGGGGGAGTTGGGAATGGCTGGTAACTCTTCCATTTCTCACATAATGCATCTAGAGGATGTCGCCTTACCTATGAACTTGGATGGGCAGATGGGAGTGCAGAATTTAGTTAAACCAACTGATGAATTGGTTTAAGATGTAGAGGTTGGGGATATCTTGAATCAGCTAAGGGCTTTAGAGGCAGATAGGTGAGGGAAGGCTCCTCCTTACCTAGGAATTGTTTAGAAGGAGGAAAAGAAGGGAGTTACAGAGAAAAGTGTGAAACTAGGGTGGAAGAAGGACATGGAGAGGATAAAGATGATTGGGGAGAATTTGGTTGAATCTAGGTCAGTCAAGACCTTAGATGCCCACTTCTTGCCTCCTTCAAAATGATTATGATCTCTTCGAATGTTAAGGGCTTGAATAGCAGCCCTAGAAAAAAAGCTATTTGGGAATTAGTAAGGAATCACTGTCTAGATATTCTCTTTCTTCAATAAACCAAGGTGTTAGTGTAGTACATGATGGGTATTGCACCTAAGCTTTGGAGGTAAGGTTTATGCCAATGCATTGGGTCCCAGGGGGGTAGCAGGGGGCATGGCTTGTCTCTGCAATCCATGTAAAGTTAAACCGATGTCTTGAATCACCTTTAGATCTTCATTATCTATGGTCTCCTTATGCACAAAGTTAGGTGAGTATGTTTTTCTATCAAATGTCTATGCCCCCACTAATTTTAAAGGTAAGCTTCTTGTTTGGAATAACATTCATCTAGTTTGCAATGTTTTTCCTTACCTACCATCGATCATGGCTGGTGATTTTAATGTGATCCTAGATCTTTCAAAAAAGAGGGGAGGCAATGATAGACTGGAGCCATCTTCTATCTTGCTTAGAGACAAAATTTTAGAACTCAACCTGGTGGATATAAAAACAAGTAATGGTTGGTTCACCTAGAATAATAGAAGGATGGGAGATGGCTGCATTATTGAGTGCATTGACCAATTTATGACTTCTTATTTTTGGGTGGGCAGCATGTGGTCTTTAAGCTTTGAGATTTTATACTAGAAGGGCTTGGATCACTGGCCCATCAAGTTTACCATCTCTTCTACTCATTGGCAATAGAAGCCACCTTTCAAGTTTTAGCTTATGTGGCTAAGAGACCAGGACTTGTTTGGACGAGTTGCTGATTGGTGAAAAGTAGGGAGACCTATGACTGGTACTGGAATGTATGTGTTCGCTAAGCTCCTCCAATTTTTAAAATACCAGCTCTAACGGTGGAATAAGCAGTGCTTTAGGAACATCTTTTGAGAGAAAAAGGAGGCGTAGGTAGAGCTGAATAACATTACTAGATTGATTAGGGAGGAGGGATTGTCTGAGTTTTTGTTGAAGGAGGAAGTGAGGGATGTCAAGAATTTGGAGGAATGGGAGCCGAGAGAGGAAATATTCTAGAAGCAGAAGGCAAGGATAGAATGGCTATAAGAGGGGGACAAAAAACATCACTTTCTTCTTCAATTTAGTTAGAGCTCGACAACATGGTAATGCGATCACTTCTTTGGTGATGGATAGGGGGAGGTGGTTTCTTCTACAAGAGGTATCTATAAGGAGGCTGATCAGTATTTTAGTTCTTTCTTCAAGGAATATGGGCAGAGGGACATGGTTGCAGAGGATCTGATTTTAGATTGTATTCCTTGTATTGTTTCATGTGATATGAAGGAACAGCTGATAGACCAATAACTTTGGAAGAAGTAAATAAAATTGTTTTGTTGATGAAGAAGGGAAAGGCTCTAGGTCTAGATGGCTTCTTGATTGAGTTTTATCAAGAATTCTAAGAGATTATAAAAGATGATTTATTGGCAGTGGTTTAGGAATCACAGAACAATAAGCAAATGCTTCAGGCCCTGAATTCTACTTTCCTGGCCCTTATTCCCAAGAGGGAGGGGGTTGATCACTTCAGTTATTTTTGCCCCATTTCCCTTTGTAACATAATTTACAAAATTATATCGAAGTTGATTGCTGAAAGGTTAAAAAAGTGGTTGGCAGTGCTGATCTCTGAGAAGCAAAGTGGTTTTATGGAGGGCCATCAAATTTTGGATGGGATTATGGTGGCTACTGAGGCTATCCATTCCATGACCAAGTCTAGGGAGAAGGCTATGTTTATCAAATTGGACATGTCCAAGGTGTATGATAGGGTGAGGTGGTCCTTTCTACAGAGGGTTTTGGGTGCTTTTGGCTTTGACGAAGAATGAATTATGTGGGTTATGAGCTATGTAACTTTGACTTCATTCTCTATTCTAGTTAATGGGGAACATTCTAATCTTTTTGGGGCCTCATGAGGTTTGTGGTAAGGAGATCCTTTGTCCCCCTACCTATTTCTTCTCTTAACAGAGGGTTTAGGTCAGATACTAAGAAGGAACACTAGGGATGGTGTTATCTAGGGTTGGAGCTAGGGAGGTGGTCTTCCTATTCTCTCTCACCTACAATTTGTGGATGATGTGGCTTTGATGGATAGGGCTACCATATGGGAGGTAGGTAACATTTGCAGTAGCCTAGATGTGTACCTGACTACCTCTAGATAGGTTATTAATGAGGACAAGTCTTCCATTTATTTCTTCAACATGACTCTAGCCATCCAATAGAGAGTGGTTGATATCCTCTAGTTTCAAATCAGAAGCCTCCTATTATTATATCTTGGGATCCCTATAACTTTAGGGAGATAGTCAAAGGAATCATGGTAGGTGATTTTGAATAAATTTAGGGCCAAGGTGAATCATTAGACCCATAGGTGGTTGTCTTTTGCTGGCTGGGTCTAATTGATTGAATCAGTGGTGTAAGCCCTTCCTCTTTATAGGTGTATGCTACAGGTGACACTTGGTATCTTTGTTAAGGACCTTGATTCCCTAGCTTGACAATTCTCGTGGGCTGGTATTCTATCTTCAATGAAATGGAGTCTCATCAGATGGGAGATTATTTGCAGCCTGAAAAGGTTTGGCAGCCTAGGGCTTAGACAGTCTGTGCTTGTAGGTACAACCCTGGCAGCCAAGTTGTATTGGAGATGGTGTGTTGAACAAGATTCAGTTTGGGCCAAAATATTATCCCATAAGTACTCTTCTGACATCCCTTTGAAGGATCTCCCAAGGTATAATTTGTCTGGGAATGGTTCAGTGATTTGGGATACTCTTAATAAAGGAGCTGCTCTGATTGAGAGAGGTCTTTTTTGGATTTACAAAGGGGGATAGAGGCACAATTCTAGCATGACTTTTGGGATGGATATTCCCCCATTGTTACTCAGTATCCCCATTTGGAGGCACTTTCATAGAGGTTCAGCGAAGCTGGGTGGAATAAGGTTAACGACTTTAAAACCTTCCTTCTTCATGGATAGTTGATGGAAGCGATATGGAAGCATCATGAGGAGTGACTGATTATGGATATGGAGGTGGAGTGTGTGGAGATATACTTAATCCTTGATGGGTGCAATTGATGTCCTCTTAGAGGAGTTGATGAACTGGCTTGGTCCCCGAACCCCAAGGGAAAATATACTATTTCATCTGGCTACCAGGAGTTGGCTGTGCAACAATTCATGGAGGGGAAGGAGGTTCTTTGGTGGAAAAGAGTGTGGAGTAGCTTCTCATGGCCAAAGTGATATTTTTTTACTTGGATTTTGGTCTAGAACTATTTCTTGACTTGGGAAAACATTTGTAAGAGGGGCTTTGTCTATCCTTCATGGTGCATTCTATGTGGTGGTGAAGAGGAGGACTCACCATATTTATTTTTTAGCTACCCTTTCACTTGCCAATTATGGCATGCCTAGTGGGACGCATGGAGGTGTCAGTGTGTGCATGCCTCCTCCCTTTCTGATTTTTAGTTGAAATTGGATAGACCGCCCTCTGCTACTCATTTCTTGCAGGACACCTGGTATGCTAGTCCAATTTTTTTGCTATGGCAGGTATGGTTGGAAAGAAATCATAGAATTTTTAATGATGTAAAATTAGGAGTTCAACAGGTTTGGAGTCAAATTATAAGAATGGTCTAGGAAACTATAGAAGCTAAGAGTGAGGTCATTTTTCCTCTGGTAAAGGGGGATGCCAAGTTGGCTGACAGGTTTGGTATACAGGGTATTTCCCCTACCTCTGCTTGCATTAGGAGAGGTGTTGGTGGTAAGTAATGAATTTAGAGGAGTGGGAGATGGATACCCTCTCCCAAGGGCTTTTTTATAATAAACACTGATGGCTCCTCTAGGGGTAACTTGAGCCCTACTAGAATCAGTGGGATAGGTAGAGACTACTTTGGATCTATTGTTTTCATTCTCTCGGCTCATATGGGGGAGCAAACATTTAATAGGATGGAGGGACTTTCTATTTTATATGCCTTGAGGAGAGATTATGAGCTAGGTTGGAGATGGGTGATATGTGAAACCAATTCACAAATCATGATCAATATGATCCTAGAGAGGAAAATTATGGATGTGAGCTGACAACTTTCTATAGTGGTGCAGCAGATATTACAGATTAGCTCGCTAATGGATTCAGTGTCTTTTGCCCATGTTTTTAGGGAATGGAATAGGGTGGCTAATTGTCTGGCCAAATGGGCACTAGAGGATATGGAGGGTTGAAAGGTGGATGGTTAGGCACATTTGCCCAAGGAGGTTAGTCAGAATATGGAGAGGATTCTATGTGATGACAGTACTGATGTAGGTATGTGATGGCTTTTGGTACACTTTTTTTGGTGTTCTCTTTGTTTATCTAGGACTTCGGCCTTTTGTGGATTTTTACTATGATTTTTTGAGTTTAATAAAGTTTTTAACCCTTTTTTATTTTAAAAAAAGCCCAAAAATGGTAATTAATTATCATTTAATTTTAAGTACTACAAAAGTTATATCAATGTTTCTTCCCCCCTTGATCTAAACTTATTTAATAGGTTGCCTCAGCTACTAATAAGGAAATTTTAGAAGAGTTCCTTGAGTATAACGTTTTATTTAGGTTCTACTCATCTTGAAACTTGAATGAACGTACTTGGTTGGTTGCCTTACTTGGTAGTAGTGAAATTCATAAAAGTTCATTATAAGGACCCTATTATTTGGGTTCCACTCATCTTTATATTTGAATTAACTCTGTTGCTTATGTTGCTTGAATCTCCTTGTTATTTTTGATTGGATGGAAATGAATTATTAATATCTTAATGTTATAAAGTGTACATTTATGAAATTATGTATGAAAAAAAAGTGTTCTTCCTTGAATGGATATCCAATTGTATTATTGATTTTATAAGTTATACTTTTATAGGTAACTCTGATTTAATTGATTTTAGGCCTCAAACTCTTTATATAGCATTGGTTATGCCAATTTAATAATAGTTGAATAGACTATAAAATTGAATTGTTGATTGTATAAAAATCCATCTTAGATTTGAATGATGTATAAATAAGTGCAATGACTTTAAAGGCTATAACATGTTGTAACCTAAATAGTAGCACTTAAGAACATAGGAACTAAATCTATATTCCCTTAGACTTTTATAATTGTTTATTGAACTAATAAAAACCTAGAAGTATGGAATGAATTCTTTTTGTTGATTTTTTAGCACTTGTATAATTATATAACTTCTATCTTGACTTGAGCACATGAGTAACCTAATTGATAAATTAAGGTTACCCTTCTCAGTTAAGCCCTTTATTTAAATTAACCATCCTTGAGTTAGACTAAAACTGATTGAGGAGGGTGAGACATTTACTTAGGTTTAAATACTTATTAATAGTCATATGATGTAATAGTGAGTGTAACTTATGGTGCTCAAAATTTCATAGTGTATTCATGCACTGATACACCCCAAATCCCATAATACCTCTAGATAATAATAGAATTCCCTATAGTGCCTTTTATATGTATTTGCCCTTACTAATTGCCCTAGTTTCCCCTCCTTTGGTCCTAGTCATGTTAGTGCATAGTTCATAGAAAATTTCATTGTGTTAGTAAATGAGTCTAACATGTATCCAAAGTGTACTCTGATATGCGATTCCAATTTTTCTTTTTTCTATTTTTTTTTTTTTTTTTTGGGGGGGGGTGTGTGGGGGTTGTTTCACTTAGATTTTTGAATTAAAACATAGTGGTGCATAGAAATGGGTAGGATCAAATGAAACTAAAAAGGACATTAGGAGGAGTTAAGAAATTAAAAGACTTAAGGAGTGGTTTAAAAATAATTTAAAATAAAATTAAAGACCTAATAAAGTCCTTAAATTAATTTAAATGATTGTGTAATAGGTCATAAAGGCTAAACAATTATAAGTGAAAAAATATAAGGAAAGTGGACTATTGTGTATTTAATTATTGTCCAAGACCTACCTAAATAAATTAATAAAAAGACATTTAAAAATAGGTATTTCGACAGATTTAGGTGACTATAGTTTCATGATCATTTTAGTAGAATTGAATTAAATCAAGATGCACATTTCTCATGCTTCAAATATTAATTATATAATACGAATGTCAATTCCAATTCCTTCTATACTTTACATATTAATCATGCAACTTTATGTAGATATTTTTGGCTAAAGGATATGCTACACAATATTTTTACTACACATAATTCTTTAAATAGGTTAAATTTTTATATACTCACATTACCAAAAGTGTTCATCCATAATATTATATAAAACACATTTTTTCTCATGAATAATTGACAATATTTCACCGAATGAAACCAACATGCATTATTCCTTATCCCTTAGCATTTTAGCTGAATTGTTTAATATATTAGATCCCTCTCATAGTACTTAGCTATACCATCATAGATAGAGATAAATAATTATCATTTATTTACTTTGACAAAATAAATTTACCTAATGTTCAAGTTATGGTTGAGATCAAAAATCATAAAATATATATATATTTGTTTGCTTTAAATGCCAAGCTCTGTTCTTTTTGTTACATCCCAATTTCCTCACTAAACATGATTTGCTTATTAAAATAATATTAATGGGGGTAATGTTGTTTTAATTATTGTTGTATAAATCTATTTGTGTGACTCATTACTTGATTGATAAGTTGTACTTGAGTTTCATATACATGTGGATTATGCTCGTTCAGTATTATAATGCTTTAAAAACATTTTTATTTTATTATCATTGATACAAGATAACTACCCTTTATTTTTTTAGGTGGATGTATCATAAATTCCAATATAAAAATGGATATTGAGGGAGAGTATCATTAGCAAGTGTGTTATAGATGAATATGTTTGAGGTGTAGAGACTTGACAAGGAACCCTATACACACCACATAGTACAAATAAATGCATAATTGCTTTGGTTTTAGTTACATTAGATTAATTCTTGATTAATCATGTTGATTTTTTTAAATCCATGTTTAAATGATATTAAATATTAATTTCCACTATGTAGTAAGATAGTTGTATATTTTTCTTTAGATAAATTTACTTATTGTTAACCTACATAACCCCATATAGGCATGTACCTGCAAGCACTCAATAAAAAATTATCATTATTAAGTATTATACATGGCATAGAAATAAATTTAATTGTATATTATTTTTAAGAAAGTATTTAATGCTCATTATCTATCCTAAACCTTGGTGTAAGTTACTAAGGTGGTACCTAGTATGAGATAGTTATAAATACCTAAAGGATAACTAGGTATGAAACTTTGATTGTTTAAATGATTAAATTTTTTTATAGACATTAATGTTTTTAACAAACATAATTATTATGTTTATGGATATGATATGATGTCAACCCTATTTTTGGAATTATCATTTAGTTTTTATTTATGGTTCAAACCATACAATTCAAAATTGTTAGGGTTCAACTATGAGTTGGAGGACATATTAAGGTGAATATGTTATTTAGTGGTCAAGTTATGAGTTGTTGGAATCATACCAAGAATTTATGGTGTTATAGAGAGTCATGCTTGGGGAAATAATAATGGATAAGGGTTTACCAAGAAATTAGGGGTTTTCATATGTCATGCAAATGATTATGAAAATAATAAAGGAGAATGGGAGTTTTTTAAATTCATAGAGCATGGGGTCGATATAGAAAAATAAGAAGGAAAAAAATGGGAACTTTTACTGGAAGACCAGAGGATAAGGAATAATTTTATGTAATTAAGATGTAGGGTTTGTTATTTGGTTCACATTAAAAATTTGTATTCAGGTTATACAGTCAATAGATGAAATGTATATGGGGTTTATAAAAATGGTTGTTTTAGAATTTTATACCGTAATATGAATCAAGGATTATACCTTGTGGGAAGAGGAATCTCCCCATATAGTCATAAAGTTTTAAATTGTTAAATTTGGATTTTGGAATTTAAACTAGGTTTTGCTACATGATATTTGGATGTGTTTCAATTCATTTCTTTAGAGGTTGTGTGTTACTATTTTACCAACACCTATATATGATGTTTGTATGGGATGATTGGGAGTTAGTAACATAATTGAATTAGGTTAGTTAGTCAAATGTGTATAATTTTCTATGAGTTAATCATGTAAAAAAAATATTATGAGTCGAGTGTGTATAAATAATTATGTGCTGACTGTGTATAAATGTTTATTTATTGGCTATATGTTATTTTGGTCGATTACTATATTGCAGTGTTAAAAGTATTTTGTATTGAATATACATATATATATATATATATATATATATATATATATATATATATATTATATTATATATATAATATATTATATTATATATATATATATATATATATATATATATATATATATATATATATATATATATGAGTGTATAATGTTATAGGGTCATGGGTTTGATATTATTAATACAAAATGAGTCATTTTAAACCATAGGAAGTTAGTATAAAATTACCGAGTTTAATGTTTATGTTAAGTTATTTAAAATAGAATTTATATTGTTTTAGTCATGAAGATTATGAATTAAGTAGCATAAATATTTATTCAATGGATTAGCATAAAATATAAAAATTAATGTAGATACATCATCTTGAATATATATACATAGACAAGCATGATGATAAGATTTTTTATTATCAGTTGAATTATATCTTGAAGATAATCGATTATGTGTAATATGGATAGATTAATGATTAAAAGATGTTTGTTAGACTATATTAAATGTTTAGATTAGATTGAGTTTAGAAATTTGTAAATGGTAGAAGCGAAACTATTTTGAGGAGTTGGATGTTTTTCATTTGGGTGGGTTAAAACTTATTTCAAATGATTTCAATGAGTCATCTAATGTGCATAATATTTTATTGTCATCGGTTTGATATACTTAATATGACTAAGTTAGTTTAAACCTTAGGAAGCTAGCATAAAATGATAGAGTTTATTGTTTATGTAAAGTTCTTTGAATAGAATTCTTATTGTTGACTAGTCATGAATATCTTGTGTTAAGTAACATAAATATCTATTCAATAGATTAGTATAGTAGTATAAAAATTAATAAAGATACATCATATTGAACATATATACATCAATGAGTATGAAGATAAGATTATTTATTATTAGTTTAATTATTTCTTTAAGATAATTGATTGTGTGTAATATGAATAGATGAATGATTTAAAGATGTTTGTTAGACTATACTAAACATTCAGATATGATTGACTTTAAACATTTATAAATGGTTGAATTTGAACTATTTTGATGATTTAGATGTCTAATTTTGGAGGTTTAAACTTATGTTGAATGATTTCAATAAGTCCACATACCATATGTTACATAATAGAATATTTCATATTTTGTTTTTATGTTTTACTACAGTTATGTGGGTTTTTTGTGTTGTGTAGTGTTAATGTGATCTATATGTTAGTCTTAAATTGAGTCTATATTTCTTAAGTGGGAGCCTAAGATATGTGAATAAACATGGATTGTATATAAACATGTATATGTGTAATTATGGATTATACACAAAGACAATATAATATTCTTTATGAATAGTTCATAAAAAAACATATACATATACATACATACATATATAGATATAATTAATACTAAAAATTATATGCATAGGTGTATATATAGATGTATGATAATTTATATCTATAAATCATGCCATAAAAGAACCAGTGTCTAAGGGTTTTAAATATCAATAAATATAACTGGACATTATATATATATATATATATATATATATATATATATATATATATATATATATATATATATATATGTATGTATGTATGTATGTATGAATGTATGCATGCATGCATGTATGTATGCATGAATGTGGATAATTTTGATATGTAAGTATGTGTTTATTTATAGTTAATAAATGTATTCATATACAAACTAGGATGTATATCATTAATTTATAATTTTTTGATTTGTTTATAAATTATGAGGACAATAATTAATTGCTTATTAGAACAAATAGTGTTTATTATTATTATTATTATTATTTATTGGTTAACTCTGGATTAATTGTGAAATTCTTGAATTGTATTAATTTTATTATAATACCCATGAAAGTGGTGTTTACATGGAATTGGTAAATAGTTAAATATTACAAATATTGTTAGAAAGAAATTTATTTGTAGCTATTACCCTATGGAAAATGGAATTTGGGTTGTATTAGATCTTAGAAAAACATATAATAGATAATAAGTTGTTATTAATTAACAAGTAATTATTTTGATTTGTTTCTTGTATTTAATTATCATGGTATTAATATTAAACTATATGATAAATCTATGGAAATATTTTTATCTAAATTATTTAGTAAATCTAGTATTAATGATAGTAAGAAATATTATTGTGAGAAGGTTCTCATGTATTTATTTAGAGTAATTAATATATGGATTAACTGATATCTGATTGTGTGTGTGTGTGTGTGTGTGTGTGTGTGAGAGAGAGAGAGAGAGAGAGAGAGAGAGAGAGAGAGAGAGAGAGAGAGAGAGAGAGAGAGAGAGATGAGAGAGAGAGAGAGAGAGAGAGAGAGAGAGAGAGAGAGAGAGAGAGAGAGAGAGAGAGAGAGAGAGAGAGAGAGAGAGAGAGAGAGAGAGAGAGTATGATTGATATAATCGATCATTAAATTCTATGAAAACTTGACCAAAGTAACATTTATAGTTAAATGTTATCACTTTGCCTATTTTATTATATTCATGTATGCATGATGTCATATTAGAATAAGGTTCTTTATGATATGCTGCATATTGTTGAAATCTTAAAACACACAAGTTCTAGTTGATTTATTGATACTTTCACCATTATAATTTGATCATATATGAAATGAGGGACATTCCTTACTTGGTAAATTGTGTGGGTGATCTATGGTCTATTTTTTGTTTGTAAAATGAATTTAGTGACGCTCTCTCTCTCCTTCCATAGTCACCTAATAGAGACTTTTACATATGATTAAATTTTTATACATATGATGAGGTTATGGATACTTATTAGTTATATGGAACATGTATTTACTTATATTTAATCTGATGTAACAAATTTGTATTATTATACTTTGATAAATATAAATTGGCTACTCTTATTATATAATATTATTGTCTAAAATTTTAGTAGTTGGCTATGTTATTATTTAGTATATATAATTTTGTGATGGAGTGAATTGTAATTATATTTAATGTGTTAATTTGATCATTATGTAAATGAGTCATAATTAGTTTATTTATACAAGATGTATTTAGTTTAAGTTTAATTAACTTATATTTAATAGAAATAATTTGGATTGGATTTAAAAGTAAAAAATTAAACATTTTTGAGTTAAACTCAGTGGGGTTCTAACATTATGGTATCATAGCTAAGGCTAAAACTCTACGATTTAATGAGTCCATTAATGTATTCATATTCTACTATTAATCCTAAAGGAGAATAGTGCACAATGGACCTTAAGGTGAAGGTACTTATAATACTAACTCTTTAGTAGATCCAAAACAATTTTTTAAAGAGAAACCTCTAAATTTGGATCAGATTGTTGCATCCATGCATGAAAGTAGAGACTATATCATGGTCTTAGACCATGATGTTCATAGGGCATGTTGAGGAAGCTAATAAAGAAGAATGTAAATAAAACCTTGATCAACAAAATTCTTGGTAAGAGGCTCAATAAGATCATAGGCATGATGAGGTGCCAAAGGATTTGAGGGCTTATGTAGCTCCAAAATTTACATGGGACATGAAGAAAGTTAATACTCTTAAGTTGAATGGAACTATAATATTAGATGGTACTAAAGCTTGGTTGATAGAAATGGAGAAGTACTTTGAGATCAAAAACTATTTAGAAGTAATTAAGGTATCTTGGGGAGCATATTAGCTTGTTAAAGCAGATGGTAGGCAAATAATAATCCTGAGATAAACCCTAAATCCAATATCATTACATGGATTAATTTGTGGTTGTATTTAGATCATGATGGTTACACCATTATATTTTGACCAAAAGTTAACAAATTTTTAGAATCTAAAGTAGGGAGATATTTTAGTGAATGAATACTAGGAAGAGTTCACTAAACTCCTAAAATATGTTCCTCAATATCAGGCACATAAAAGGTTTGATATTCTAACTTCATTATGTGAGTAAAAACACAAATTGGGTGTGAGGTAGATGTTCATAGGGCCATCTATGATGGATTAGGTTTTTGAGAAGGTAGTTAAGTAGGATTTAAAACTAAAGTCTCTTTCTTAGGCAGAAATAATTTTTGAGATAATTTTTGAGGTTATAGACCACTCTTAGGAAGAAAAACTAGAAATGGAAAAAAAATCTAATAATCAGTTCAGGAATCAAAATTCTACATTTAATAACTTCTCAATTATCAATGAAGTGGAAGGTGGATTAAAACATGGTTTCAAGGGGAACCAATAGTTAGAAAATAAAAGACCACGTGATTGATGTTTAATCTATGTAGGTGATCACTATGCCATTGAATGCACTCAAGAAAGTCTAAAGGTAAAGCTAAGGGTACTATGGACTAAGGAAAATTTCAATAAAGAATCCTTATCACTATTAACAATTTTCAAGATAATTTTCAAGTCTCATCTTTTAAGGTTGAAATTAATCTTTTTGTTCAACCTATTTTGATTTTGACTAAAATTATATCTAAAAAATGTTTTATTTATCAACAAATTCTTTTGAAGGTTTCTATGAAAGTTGGTTTAATGGAAAATTCATGATCACTACAATATGGGAATGAATCGAAGGTTAAAGTTGATAGGTTCTTAGTGGATGCTAATATTGAATTACCTAAATTGACCATAATAGTAGATTATTAGCAACACCACTAGGGTCATATGATGTAATCTAAGGGGTATATTGACTTACTAAACATAAAGTTAAAGTAGATTGTTATCTTAAGAAGTTATAATGTTAGGATGATTTTGTGAATCAAACTCAAATTCATAGTGAGAAATAGGAGTTAAAACTTAGGTAGATTTCAATAGTTCATCTTAAAAGGGATCATAGAAAGGATGTCAGACACTTATGTTTAAAATAAATTAAATTTAATTATCCATTAAGGATTATCCTTTCCTTAAGAACTTTTAGGATGTGTTTCCAAATGATTATGAGATTACCACCCAATCAAGAGTCTAATTTATTGATTGACATAATACCTAGTTTAGAACTATAGTATAAGGAACCTTATAGGATGATGACTACATAGTTAGTTGAGTTGAAATATCAACTATACGAGTTGTTATCTAAAGTGTTGATTAGTCCTAGTGGGTCACCTGGGGTGCACCAGTCATGTTCATTAATAAGAAGTATGTTACTCTTCACCTATGTACTGACTACAAGATGTTGAAAAAAGTGACAATCAAGAATAGGTATCCATTAACTTGCATTTATGATCTCTTTGCTAAAATGCATAGATCAAAAATTTTGTATAAGATATGTCTTCTAAATTGGATATCGTCAATTGAGTATTTAACAGTAAAATATTCCCAAAATAATGGTCATAACCTGGTTATGGTAGAACTATGAATTTATGGTATTGCCTTTCAGGATAACAAATACTCTGAAAACATTCATGAATCTTAAGAACAATGTGTTCAGAGATTATCTAAATCACTTTGTTTTTATTTTTTTGGATGATATTCTCATTAATTCTAAGAATGAGTAAGAATATATGTACATCTAGAGTTAGTTTTACAACATTTGAATAAGCACCAAACTATGTGGTAGTTATCCAAACAAGCAATTCTGTAGAGGAAAGTGTAATATTTGTGACAAATTTTCTCTGTAGATGGACTTTAAATTGATTTTATTAAAATAATATCCATAATGTAGTGGCCAAAACTAAAAAATATTCATGAGGTGAGATGTTTTATGGGACAAGCATGGTATTACCAAAAATTTGTTCAATATTTATTGAAAATAGCTAACCCAATTATGTCTCTTCAGTGGAAGAATAAAATTTTAATTTGGTTGTAAAAGTGTTATAAATCCTTTAATATTTAAAAAGGAGTCTTAAATCACACTTATGCTAAGAGTTTAGGATCCTAATGGTTAGTTCTTAGTAATCATTGATGCATCTAGGATATTATTGGAGGATTTATTATGCAATATGGTTCCTTTTTATCATATGATTCCAAAAAGATTAAACCATATGAGGTAAATTATGCCCCAAAAAATCTATAACTTGACATAATAGTGCATGTTTTACAAGTTCGGAGGAATTATCTTTTGGGAAACTATTTGAGCTCAAGAATGACAACTTGGGCTCAAATATATATTCACCCAACCAAAACTAAATTCTCATTAGAGAAATTTCTTATATTATTATTTGACTATGATTTGATATTAACTACATCAAGGGAAAGGAAATAGATTTGTTAATTCCCTAAGTCGTAGAAGGTATAACATAATTTACTACTATCAGGAGTACCTTTCATGATTAAGTTGTTAAATTATACCTTGGAGATTAATTATATGAGTAAGTTAAGATATCTTTATCATAGTATTCTCAAAACCCTAAGTTTGAAGGATTCAAGTTGGAGAATGATGGTCTTATAAGGTATTATTGACCAATTTTGACTTTTAGGTCAAAAAATGACACCCCTAGTAAAAAGATTCATTTTTAGGAATATAATGGGGTATATTATATTTTTACAAGGTGTTTCATAGGTTAATTAATGTCAATTTATGTTATAACATCTTTTCTCATTTGTTTTCTACGTCCATTTATCCCTTTAAGTCATTTTAAGAGGTCAAATAGGTCCATTTAATGATTTATATAGGTTTATTAGGAAATTTCAAGTGTTAAAGAGTTCTATCATATTCCATGTGTCCTAAGAGGTCTATAGTAACTATCACTAACTAAAAAATGTTAGTTTACTCATAAAAGGTTAGTTTTCTTGAAGAAAAGGAAGAAAAAGACACTTGTACAGCTCCTTGGAAAGTGTGACACATTGTATAAGCTCAAGAGACATCATTGTATATTACTAAACTCAATAAATGTTTGTGATGATTTTAAGTGTCGTTTGCAGCCAAAACCATTCATCTCCCTTCTTGTTTTTTTTGGCAGACTAAAGTGACTTATAGGTTCTTTCTTGGTACAGACAACATAATGGGTTTCAATAAATTGATATTGTAAGTATATTATCCAATAGAATACATTCAAATCCATATAATAATTTTTATGATT
Source organism: Torreya grandis (assembly GCA_037957365.1). Classification (NCBI taxonomy): domain Eukaryota; kingdom Viridiplantae; phylum Streptophyta; class Pinopsida; order Cupressales; family Taxaceae; genus Torreya; species Torreya grandis. Next base: position 692,698 of record JARHVA010007392.1, read on the forward strand.
GGTTAACTATGCTTCATGAACCATCCATTCAATGTAGACTATGCAAAACTACCTGTTGATTTGTGTGCCTTTCAAGTTTTGCTCTGGTCTGAGTGATTAAACCAAAAATAATTTGAAACCTATTTAAACATGTACATAGGATAAATTAAACATTTTTTAAACTCTTATAATGTAAATGAATCCAAGAGAATTCATTTTGGACCTTGAACCACATAGACTTGTAGGAAATGGTGAAAACAAGCGTGATAGCT
>JARHVA010007393.1:0-270000 GCA_037957365.1 Torreya grandis
GAAGCTATATGAACTTTTGACTAAGCCCTCTCTTGATACAAGTATATAGAAATATGAAACCCATGAATCATTAAAGATAATAAAGATAATATTAATAGTGTACCTAAGATTTAAAGTGATTTGATTGGCATGATTACCTCTTATTTAAATGTCCATAGGAGGATATTTATATATAGACTTCAAAAATTAAAATTAAGGGCCTATTAACATGCAAGAAAACCTAGGACTAGAGGAAAACATTGGCAAGATAGGCCCACACAAATGGAGAAAGATAAAAAGCAAAAAAGGGCCCACAAAAATAAAATGACCAAAATTGTGGGACCCATAATTATGCTCAAGAGGAGGAAGGGATACTCAAGCACAAGAAAATACATAGGAGAGAGTAAATAGAAGAAACAATAGATGATAGTGCCACATGGAAAATAAAATGGAGGTGAAAACACATGCATTCACTTTAATAAGTACCTTTTTTGAACCAATGGTCGATATGCAAAAAACCACATTAAAAACATTAAAATAACAAGCTTTATACCCAAATTATTTATCTACAAAATGCCTCACTTTGATGTGCATGTGTGTGATGCATGAGTGCATCAAAGTAAAAATAAGGTGAAAAATAAATATCTACATACTACCTAATGTATAGAAGATAAACTTTAGATTATGGATTGGTTGCACCCACTCTTGGTCATCAACAAATTGACTGTACCTATAAAAAAATAAGAATGCCAACTTGTAGTCAATAACCTAATAATTTGATAGTCAATGTACTCAAAATTTGAGAAAATAAATGAATACACCTAGTGGTACATGAACCATTTTTTCACTCTCAGAACTCTAGATTTGAATTTTTTTAACTGGAAGGCAAATTATTAGGGGAAAAATATACTTCTTGATTGAAGAACCAGATATAACTTTATCTCACTACATAGAGATAGTAGCACTCCACTTCTTGATCCAAATAGATAGACATATTTGGTCTCACTACACAAAGGGAAGAACATAGTTGGTCTCACACATAATGACATGAACATATTTGGTCTCACTATATAACAACATGAACATATTTTTTCTCACTGCATAGTAGCAAGAACATATCTAGAATATATAATTAGAAATAGGATTATCTAGATAAATGTCCCATTTCTAAGGTAAGGGATGTACTTATGTCTAAAAAACATTCATATAAAAAGAAAGATTCATACAAACATGTGAAACCATACATAAAAACTTGTGAAGTTTTAGCCTTGTGAAACATCATATATAACATAATCAAGTATAATAAAAAATAAAAATTTAATTATAAAATTTTAATACGCAATTGGTAACCCAAGGCTAAGATGGTAATGTGTAACTATGGCATGTAAAGGTATCAAATAAATAAGGAGAGGAAAATAGTATTCACCAATAATCTTAAGAAGAGGGACACATGATATGCCTTGCTATAACCATATAAATATGGAATCATGTAAGGCTTAATAGATGTAGGTAAAAAAAAATGTATTAGTTATGATAACCACAATGTGACTAGGTGTACATATGACATAGGGTGTTGAAGAACTTCCCAAGTATAAAAAATTAAGATCAGGCACATGGGTTTGATAATATTTTTATAAGATGAGATCAATGATGCTTAAGGAGAATCAATGGGTATGATGCCCCCAAGGTCAATAAAATATGTGGATATTATGCCCCCAAGTGAAATGTGAATTTAAGAAGGACTATAAATGTGAGGGCATGATGACCCTAATGTAAATATAGAGATATTAAATTACACGGATATGTGGGTAAGATTTCCCTAATGATAATGTATAGATAAAATAAAGGATATGGATAATGACTCTCTATATTATTTGGTGATGCAAAAAGAATTATATGTAACATGTCCCATTAAGGATGAAGTGTGAGACCCATAATGAACATGGTGATTTTGTGCCCTCATGAGGAAAATGATTTATATCCATTAATGTAGTGAAAAGAAGCAATGCAATAGAAGTTAACTCATAGTATTATAGGATATGATCACCAAGGTGTAAAGAATGAGAAATAAATGCACGATAAAATTATAGTAAATTCTCCATTGATGATAAACACTGAACACGATGCCAAACTAATGTGTGTAGGTGAGAAAATATATCCATGCATCTCTTGGCAGGGGAAACAATATCTTTGAATTGATAAAAGGATGTTTGAATGAATTCTTCCCTTAGTAATATAGATTTAAATCTCTCTTGAAAAGTAACTCAACTCCATAAAAAGTCATAATATTTCCAAAGAATAATGGATCTCCAAAAAACCTAAACAATTTTCTACAAAATTGACAAGCTCAGGTGATTTCTCACTTGAATTCAGTCAAACCACACTTTATCAAAAATAATTGAAATGTGTACTCAAAGTTTATTTTCCTTATCCAATTTTACTAACTGAATTTCAAATCCTAGCCAAAAGTAAAGCTCTTTAGTGTTAATCTCATGCCTTTAGATCTTATTTTATCCAATGACATGAATTGACTAAATTAATGTAGGTGGTGTCATTGATTAAAACCCATCATGTTGTTGATATGCCTAATATCTAGTCATTAAATCAAAGGAAATAATATTTAGTCTTAAAAGTTGCATATGGAAAGACCCACAAAAAATCAAAAAATCAAAGGAGAGATGTAGAAAACATGAGCTATAAGATAATGATTTTATGCATACGTCTCATGCCATTTATTCAAGCCCATGACACTAATCTCTTTCTATTTGATCAAAATTTTATTAAAAGGATAAAACCCTAGATAAATATCCAAATAAATGTGTTTTAATAATAATTCGATGAGACCCTTTAACCATCCAATCAAGCATTGATCAACGATGTGAGCTATGTTGAATAAAAAAGATGATGACAACATTTTAAAAAGATATCATGCCATTATATTTTCCATTGAGTGTTAATATTAGACCATCAAATCAAGCATGAACAAAGCATAGAGTAAATATATGGAGTTGTTCTCATAGTTATAACCCTCACTATCATTGGCTATTTTCTTAAAAATATAGCCCAATTTGAAGCTCTTGATTAGATATTTCAAAATCAAGTTTAATTTAATTAGTGGAAGAAATATTTTACTTGCTATCAACTAATAAAGTTTCCTAGAGATACACCCCTCTATCAGATACTTAAATTCTTCACCAACTCAAAGCAAAGTGTTTAATGGTTAAGTTACTAGTGACTAAATGTGTTCCCTTTTAGTCCAGGATATCCATGCATGACCTTTTATTATTCCTTATTATGGGGTCTTCATGTATCTATGCTTATAATTGATTTTAATGGGAAACTCATTTCATATCATGTTATGTTTTTAGTTATTACACAATACAATTTTACAGGAATCTATGATTTCTTCATTCTCATTATGGTGTAGTTTTATGGTTGTCTTTATCACAAAAAAATCAGCATGATTATTGAACTTGGACCTTAGCTTCGCTTAACTAAGATCTTGTCAATAAAATTGTTGTTTAGAATCTCTAGCGACTTGATCTTCATTTCTTTAAAAAAAAAGTTAATATCCCTCCACACTCATAACAATCATATTTCCATACTTTTAAAGCTTCAACAATATACTATACATATTAACTTTTATTTATCTCATTTTCATTGTATGAAATTTATATTAGCTTCTCTACCAAAAAGAGGTGATTCCATAATGTGAAAAGGTAATCTCTCCTTCACAATGAGAACCTTCCTACAAATGGTTTTCCAAATTCTCATATTTTTGTTTTCTTATTAGAGGATGGTTGATTTGAGCACAAGAAGGGGTCCCTCAAGACTACCTTCCTATTGTAATATTCTTGTCAATATTTGGCACACAAAAATTAATATTCACCATTATTTCATGTTTTAAAACACTCCTAAATAAGTATAAAAACACAAAGGCTTTATTAAGCTTTATGTAGCTTTATATCCTTATAATATTAGACAATACCTTGTAGCACCTTACAATAAATTTGTGGTACCTTGTAAGAACTTGAAAACATACCTCAACATTTTGAAACATAACATTACATCCTTGATTTCCATGTAACATCAATAATACTATGCCGCTTCATGTTTTATTATGTCGTGCAAATGGATTATCTTATATCAACAAAATATTATTCAACATTTCTTCTTCTATGTTCCAATCAATTGGCTCACCATGAGGTACAACATGATGATAGGGACTCTACCACAAGTTTTTATTTACACCAACCTATGCATCATATTTTGAATACCATGACATTAAATTAAATTCATTACTCATCTTGATTAGCATGCCCTGAGTTGTCACAAAGCACAAAGGAAATATAGTTCACATCACACAAAAATGTGCATGTTCTTGCATCTTACATAATTTAAAAACCTCTATGGCATACATAGAAAATCTAATAACTTTTTCATGCTTTCACATAATGGTGATGCATAATAAACATAATCTACATTCCAATGCATATTTTGTATCATTATGGAAGTAAACATTACTCATGCAACCTCCACGACATCCTTGAATGTTTCCACAATGTCAAGATGTATACTATGCAACATAGAATTTGTGCATCACTTAGTGGCTATATGAACACTTTGTGCCATGTTGTGCCATGCCAAGTGAAACTTCTCAATCACATTACATGTCAGAACATCTTCTAGAACTTCATAGCGTTTATTATCAAATTGTGCACCTATAATTTCAATTATCACACCTACAAGAAATCCAACTATCATTTAGGCATATAAGATGAACCATTTTTATAACCATCCTCTTTTTTTAATCATCATATTTTGTAATTGACTTATTATAATAATATATATTTTAACGCATCTAATAGAAAATCATAAAATAGGGCATTAGGCAAGCCCTCCTATTGAATATTACATACCCTAATTATCTTATATAAAATGGTTGGTTCTCTCATGTTAGCATTTCTTGAGTATCAAAAACAAGCATTGTAATACTAGGAAAATATGTTATAATGTGTCCTCCCCTACATGATAATGGAAACCTACATTCCTAACCCTTTTGGTCATCCAAAGTATAGAAAAATTGGTTCACATATATCTCCCCCTTTTTGACCACAATAATTATTATTCTCAATCTTATTGTGTAATTTATGCATATTTACTAAACCCTAATATTTCTATTAAATACAAGTAGCACTATTATACTAATTTATATGTATTTGAATGTAAAGTAGATTTTTGACATTTTTTTAGACTACATTGTATGTTCTGCAATTATGTAACTTTGATTGAACATATTTGTGTAATTTAAATAGTTGTAATTTTTCCCCCATATAACCTCATGTCACCATGTGGATCAATGGTAATGTTAATTTTTATTATATAATGTCACTTTCATATATTTGTGAACTCTATTTTCCTTCCATATACATGCCCATGAAAGCTGTCATTTCTTTTGTGAACACAATTAATGATCTTTTCCTACAATTCATATAACATACCTATTTCAAATTATATTCTTATTTTGATTTGTCAATGTCTTTCTTCAAACTATGGTATTTAGTTACAACCTTATTGATTTAAAAATTCAACTAAAGACAAATAATTTAGAATCAATTATCTTGAATATATGTCATGAATAGAATCAAACTTTAAAAAAAAAACACTAAATAAGAATCAATATATTGTAATTTTTTAAATTATGTTCGCTATTTTTTATGTTTTATTTATTTTATTGTTCTTACTAAGGTAAGTAATATATATTTCACTTTAATTTTGGGTGGAGGGATCATGAATTTTAATAAGGTTTCCATGGTTAGGGGTTGTAACTAGGTCAATGGCTAGCAGTAGCAAGCATGGAGGGGATCACAAAGGCAATGACAAAGGTGGATGGTGCATCGACATAGATTAAAGGAAATTTAGGAAATATTAAATGTGGGTGGTAATTTCAAAACTAGGTAGCATGACTATGATGGTGGCAACTACATGTGTGGTGGAAATAAAACCAAGCAATAAAATTATGATTACAATTGCATCTCCCATAAATAGACTAAGTTTGGTAGTCTTGGGAATAATGATAGAGGTTATGTCTTTCATTGTAACAATAACTTGGTTAGAGGGGGTAGAAAAAATGTTGATGAAGCTTATTGTCAAATAAAAGACCATCCCTTAGTATATATTTTGGGCGAGGTGCTCACTAATAAGGAATGTTTTGTAACTAGGGGTGCAATCTACATTTTGATTACTTTTGGCCTAGCCTTCCTATTCTCCACTAGTGGATCTATGATTCTTGGCAACCATTAATGGAAGGTTGTTTGGATATTTATCCCTATCTAAGGGGAGTTTTCATTATGGTGTTCAATCTATTTTAAGATCATAATAAAGTTTTAAAAGATATGGTTTGGATATGGGATCGACTTCTTCTCCTTATGAAGCCTTGGTTCCCATAGTTTAACCCTCTTATGGAATCCATTAGCACTAGGCCCATTTGGGTTCAAATACCATAAATTCCCCTTTAGTTCTAGTCTGAATCCTACTTCTCATGTATTAGTAATGCACTGAATGAGCTATTGTTAGTGGATGCAACTAACATGAAATATGCTCACACCACATTTGCTTGCATTCTAGTCTGCATGGATATATATATTGAGACTTCCCTACTTCTATCAAACTAGAAGTTAAGTAATGTTACTGGTCTCAAACCCTTGACTATGAAGGGTTACATTTTTGTTTCCTTAGGTGCTTTCAAACATGAATTTTGGTTAGGACTTATCAAAGCTTAAAGCAAAAGGTGGAAACTTCTTGGTTGAAGGATTCCCTTCCCAATCATATTTCATTTGAGGGTGCCAATATTACTGATGCATTGGTAAGAGAAGAGGTGATACCTATTCAAAAAATTAATCATAAGGCCCTTAAGTCTCAAGTGGTCATTTCATTCCCTCTAGACATTTTGAATATTTATAAGGTGAAGAATCTATAGATTGTTAGTGCCTCTAAGGGCTCACAAATAGTTTTATGCATCCCTATCAACTAAGACTTAGGTGATTCTGGAGATAGAGAGGATTGGAAAGTCATCTATAAGAAGAAAAAAGGATGAGTATATAAGATCCTCAATTCTCCCTCCATGACACTCTACTCTCATAGAGGTGAGGGCAAGGGATGGTCATGGGGCTTTTAGAGCTAGTGTTAGGGGAAGGATGGTTTTGTCTAGGGAGGGGCAGGACCATGCAACTCCCTTGGTGGTAGCGAGCAACTCTTGGTGGTAGAAGCATTTGAGTTTGTTTTGGGTTTCTGGTTCTTGGTGTCTGGACAAATGGGCTATATTTCTCAAGTGGTTGGTTTTGTCTCATTGAGTTTTATGCGTGTTCATTTGACTATTGGTTTCTTTTCTTTAGTTTTTTTGGTTACATGGATGTGGTCCACTTCTTGGCATATTATGTATTTTAATTTGATGTGTTCAAGATTTTTTGTAACCTCGTTTGTTTTTTAATGAAGGGTGAGGGACCCATTGACCCTCAATTACTTATTAAAAAAATAGCTTTCACTTTAAGGTAAATTAGGCAATTACCATTAGTCAATCCATCAATAGGATGCATATAATTTTTCACAAACTTATGAGTTTATTGTCTAAAAATATTATTTCTCATTTTTTAAACATATATATTTTTTTTTCATTCGTGGATTATGATTGATGAGACACATTTAAAGTGTCATTCCATTATAATTTTTTTACTTAAAAAAATTAAAACATTTTACTGTGACACATATTCTATGACATATATTTCACATCATTTCCACTTTAAATGCTTGTCAACTTCATAAATATTAAATTCTAGAAATAATAATTTAATACTATATAGTAATATCTAAAATATTTTATATTATATTTTTAGTTTGACGTGTCTATTTTCTATAAAATTAAAAAAATAGTATATATATTTATTATTCTTTACAAGAAAATTAAATATATTTTTTTCAATTAATAAATTACAATTCAACCAATCACATACAATTATTTTTTTAATTTTGAATTCTAATGTCTAAAAATATTAATTCTTGATTTCTAATATATAAAAATTTCAAAGTAATTATTTATATCATTATTAATTATCCATTTAAATTTTATGTAACTAATTAATACATCACTCCTCCATATATCCATATAATTAGTTCAAAAAATTGAAACTTATTTAAACATTTAACATATTTTTAATTTAAAAATAATTATTTTTCATTAAATATGGTGGAACTAGACACTATATAGCCCTTATTTTTTATAAATTGTAGATACATTGGATTTATTAAATCTGATCTTTATCATGATTCTTATCTCTCTTATATTTATAGTGATCATGGGAATGAATTCCCACCTTTTACTTTGATTATCGCCTTTGGTATGTTATGATTTCCTAGCCTTCATGAAATTCCAATTTTGATTTGCTTGTGATATTTTCTATGCTTAATCATAAGATGACACATGGAAGCCTTCCATAGGTTATAGGGTCGTGAAACTCATGGAGTGCACATAATGCATGAAGTTTCCTTTGTGCTTTGAATGTCTTCTGGGTTCACTTGAATTACTATATCCAAAGTTGTAAACTATTACATTGTAAAAAGAGTTCTTATCTTATGTCACTATTCATTGCCTCACTTTCAATGCATATGCATATATTTCTCAAACTAAATATGTTATCTTATAGGAACTTTGCATTCCATGCCCTTGTTTGTTACTTTGTTATGTTTAATATCAGTCTTTAGATATTTTACATCGAATGTGTCTTTCATTGCTAAAGTCCCTATTCCTTTAATCTAAATGTATTTTAGCCTTAATTTTATTCTAAATACATATTAGAAAAAAAAATTATAAATTTATTATTTATTTGCTATGATGATATAAGACAAAGTGTACATACATAAAAGAAAGTGGTATTTTAGAAATTGTTTTTTATAAAGTAAGGCGGCAAACCAGGGGCTAAACCCTATACAGTCAAAAAAGACAAGAAGGCAAACAAACAAAAAATGCCTTTAGAGAGATGACAACACATCCGAGAACAACAAAGAGAAACAAAACACAAGCCACGGGAAGACCAGAGTCAGAGAGGTCTCCCCTTACATAACTATTGATTTGATAAGATCATTGAGTTTCTCATTCTCCGCGTTGTCAGCATACCCAGTATTACCCACCACTTCTAGCATAGACATGTTTAGCAGAATTGTATTACGAAGCCCTTTGGTGAAGACCATCTCTAGCTTCTGAATGTGGTCCTTCAGGGCCCCAATTTTAGTTTTCCAATCAGTCTCATTCTCAGTGCCCTCACCAGCTTCCTCGACATACATTTTCCCCTTATTGTCAGCAGTTCCCATAGTGTCAGCACCCTGCTCCTCAGTCACCTCAAAATCCCTAGTAGCCTGCTTCCCTCCAATGTCCTCCAAAATTTCTTGGATTTCCATCTCCTCAAACTCTTCCTCCTGGGTTGCTTCTTCCGAAGCACTTTCTAAATAATCAATCAGTCTGGCCTTCGGGGCTGGTTTACTAGCAATCCACCCTGACCTTCGCACTCCAAAGGGGATTCCTTCCTTATTAATTTTGGAAGGCTTGTGAGATTTTCTACCTTGGCCCCCCGTGGCCCTACCCGAATTCCTGTGGGTCCCTTTCGTAGTCTCTTTAATATTTTATTCCTCTTCATTAACCTTTCTCTTCTTGCCCTTCTTGCTTGCAAAGGAGCCAGGGGTATCAACAGGGGTCATTTCAGGGGTGGAGAAAGAGACATCTTTTGTTTTGGTAGGAGCAGGGGAAACCCAGGACTCATCAATAGCATCGCCGGACACCGGGTTGGAAGGAATGTCTTCACTATCAACTCTGATATTCTTGGTTGGCTCGAGGGCACGGTGAAAGTTGTATAGGCAAAAAATTAGCCCCTATTATAGGGGAATAGGGTTTATATCTGGCTTCTTAGCCATTTTAGCTCTCACCCTCAGGACAAAGTGTTCCAAAGAGGAAAGCAGGTAAAAAGGAAAGCTAATAAAAACATTGTACCTGAAATGATTTAACAAAGGAAGGTTGTAACCTGGTAGATCACCCCTCGAGAGTGAAGTACTTCATGAGAATGAAGCACACTCCATCCCATGGCTCCAAAATTTTAGCATGCTCGAACCCTCCTTGATACGGGATGAGTTCTTCTCCCTCACCCAGAAATAGTTTGTGGTTAGCCATATCCATGATTTTGGTTTTCCTTTGGATTTTTATACCCTGCATGGTCATCCTCCTGGCCATAGAAATCACCTTTTTTGAGATTTCAAAACTAATACCACCCACTGTGACTCACCTGTTCAACCAGGATCTCGCAAACTGCTTGGACAAGTTTTTGTCATAACCATTCAACCTTTCCAAATATGGGCTAATGCCCCCTTCTTTATAATAATGCCAAACCAGTGGATTATCTTTAAATTTGTAGCAGGAGACAGGTTCAGTTGGAATACGGTCTCCCCCCATTCTGTAATTGCAGACCCAAACAGTGGAGTTCCTAGGTTCCGCCTTTAGCTTTGAACTGGTAGGTAACCCTTGCTTCTGTTTATGCAGAATGCAGATGTGATAGCTCATTTTATGAAATGCCCTGCAGCGATGACGTTGTCTACTCCCATGCTTGAAATAATTTCCCCTTGATTTTCATGATGAGACCCATGCACCTCAACCTCATAATACAATGAATTATTAATGATTACCAAGATAGTACTAAGGTTATCAAGTCCTGAGATCCTTGATGGTCCTTTCCACGTGGACCGCCTTTGAAAGCTATCCTTGTCATCAATATGCCTCATTCCTGAAAAGTCATCTCATTTTGAATGATCTCCCTAATGTTTAAGGGAATATGAACACCTTGTCACCACACCCTCCAACCTAAAAATTACTGCCCAAGGTTGGCACAAGCATCAGTGACCCTGTTGCCTTCTCTGTAGGTATGGGAAATCTCAACTTTAAAATACTTTTGTAAAAGAAATTGGATATCAGTAATGATCTCTTTTAGCTTGATTCCCACATTTAAAGCTTTATTAACAGCATCTATGACCATCTTAGAGTCTCCTTGTATATTCAAGTTCCTTATTCCTAGGGATATAACTAACTTTAATCCCCATAGTAAAGCCATTGCTTCAGCATAGTTGTTGCTCTGGCATCTAATTCCACCAGCATATACAACAGACATCCATCCTTTATCATTCCTTATAATTCCTCCTCCACTAGCTTTACCATCCAACTTGGATGCCCCATCAAAGTTGAGTTTCATCCAGTTAGGTTTAGGGGGGATCCATTTAGTATTAAGTCTCTATAGTATTTTGGAGTTATTATACCTAGGGATCTAGTTTAAAACCTTCCATTTGGCTGCAATTTGGATTTCAATTTGAGATAGGGGTTTCTCTGCAACACGAATATGAGTTGCTGTAACACTTTCCATAATGGTCTTAGCAAAGGAGTTAAACACCTGAGAAGCATTTCTAGCAATGTCCCTGAAAATTCTGGGATTGCGCTCTTTCCATAAAGTCCAACTCAAACATGGCAGAGCTTGCTTCCATAATTCCATAAGCCAGGGATGTGTGAAGGTTGGGTTCCAGCTGAGAATTACTTCTTTAAGGTTAGAATTGCAGACCCATTCAATACCAAAGTTGTTAAGTATTGTGTGCCATAATTCCCAGGCAAACTCACAGTGGATAAAGAGGTGTGAAACTGATTCCTCTTTTGAACCACACAGGAAACATATATTAACCAAAGTAAACCCTCTCTTTTGAAGGTTATCCTGAGTAAGGATTTTGTTATGAGCAGCAGCCCACCAGAACATGTTAATTTTTGGAATAAGTTTTTGGAATAAGGTATTTTAGAAATTGTTATATTGAAGGTCGTGTTGAGTTTAATTTTTATTAAGAAGTACATAACTTTCATTATAAATTTTAACTACATTATTAATTAATTTATTAAAACTTTATAATATAATATATTTTTTATATAAATAATAAATTAAAAAAGATCTGCCATTTTATAACTCTTGTTTATATTACACTTAACAATCGATTAAATTTGAAACAACCCTTAACTTTTTTATATATTTTTGTTGTTTTATTTTCATATATTTTTTTTTTGAAAAATAAAAAATAAATGCAATTCTTTCACCCAAATCTCCAAAAAATTATACCAAATCCCATCCTTTCATAATATTTTTACACTATAATACAAACAACCAAACCAAACAAACCAAAATCTCCTTAAACTCTTGAACTCATGAATGAAGCATCTTCACAAGGGAACCATAACCACTTTGACATATATTCTCTTTTCACAAATAATATTGACAGGTTCTATTGAATAATGTGAACAAAGTATATTAGGCTAAATGACCTAAACAATGTTGATAAAATGGTTGAGACGAGCTTAGAGCCCTATCAATGTTTTTCATACAAACACCAAAGGTTAAAGCCCCTTAATTTACTTAGAGCCTAATTTATTTGATTATATAAATTGTCATTATGTTACTAGATATTTTACATTATTTTAAAGTACAATTTATATAATAATATGTAAATTGTATAATTATGTATCATTTAAATTTATTTAAACATTAAGTATTTCTTCTTCTATACTTTCACAAGTATTAATATATAATATCTATCAATACTTTAGCTCTTCTCTCATATAACTAATCATAATATCCAATGTGAATAGTTACTCATGTAATTGTGTTTGCCTTTATATCCAAACAATCTATTAATGTTTACTACCTTGTAACATATATCCCCTCCAATGATACTATGATTTCTAACTTAATTTCTGCAAACTTCAATTTAAACTAAAATATAACGATTTAACAATTATTTTAAATATTCAAGAGGAATATGTAATCCTTTAGGACCTATCTTACTAAACGCAAGGACTTGCTTGGAATTTATTTATTATTCGAGAAGGTCATACTCCCATATAGTAATGATATTTGATGTCTGGTCCTGGACATTTTCAGATTTTTTTTCATTTATTTTACAAGTATAATATCATTAGGTCATCATTTTTAATGGAAGTTAATTTAAGAAGATCGTTAAATTTACTAAGATTAAAATATATTATATAATTTATAAGTATATTATATGTATTAACCCTAAGTCAATATTAACTTCTTTCAATATAAATATGTTTTTTTAATGTGGAGTTTAATGAAATTCAAATTAATTATACATAAAAATTGTTGAATATAATATTTATGGCTTACACTATATAATAAATAAAAATATAATACTTAATGAATTTATATCATCATAAATTAATATTTATATATAGAATAAACTTACAAATATATAATATATTTCATCTTGATAAAGTTGAGTGTGTTTTTTAATTAATTGGTATTATAAAGGACAACCTAATGATATTACACCCTATAAAATATCAACACTTCATGGGAGTATGACTACCCTAAATAATAAATAAATAGCAAAATGTCTTTACATTTGGCAATATAAATTGTAATCTTTAAAATAAGTATTAAAGCACTACAAGTTGAAAGTTTAGAGAAGCTAAGCTAGAAATCAAGGCATCACTTGGAGGGGATAGATGTTACAAGGTGGTAAACATTAGTAAATTATTTGGATGCAAAAGTGCAATGAGTGGAGGAGAAACTATTCTTATGGAACATTACAATTAAATATAGGAAATAAGAGCCAATATTTTGGCTTTTCCAAGATATAAAGCTAATGTAGTTTTAGTGCTTCATGAGTGTACCCTAACCCAAGCAAGAGTTAGGACTTCATATTCTCTTCCTAGATAATCAAATGAAGCTATATGAAATTTTGACTAAGCTTTTTCTTGGTATAGCTTCCTATCTATAGCCTAATTAGATGGTAGCTACTCTCAGGCCCAAACAACAAAAAAATCTGATGGTCCTATCGAGAGACCAAGTCTTTGGCCCCATCACAACCAAAATTATGTCGAATCTGACATCAACAACATTACGTGTGACTGAAAGTCCTGATCTTCATTTGTTTTTCTCTATTATACATTACATTATCATCTACCATTCCATTTCATAGTCAAACCTACCATCCATTATTTGTTTGTTCAACACCTCTCCTCATCATTGTTCATGTCTTTATTTGGGAAAACATAGTTTTTCTTAAAAAGAGCCTTTTGTCTTCTATCTTATGTCAATTGATCATGTTTATGTTTGCTTCTGTGTGTTGGGTCTATGTCAAAGTTGTTTCTAAACTTGTTAGATTAAATCAAATCACATCAGCCTTTGTTTCAACTCTAGATTTTGATGCCATTTGGCCAAAAGTCCTAGTGCATGCCTATTTGTTTGAGCCTATCTTTTGACTCTGCATTTGGACAAAAGACCTATAAACTCAACTTTTCCCTTTCCTAGTTTAGACCTTGTTTGGAACACTTTGACCTAAACCTTTGACATGTTGGTTTTTATTCAGACACTTGACCTTTTATGCGTATGATATTTGACATTAGACATTTGACGTTTGGCTATTTTATGCCAAGTCTTAGCACAAACCATTTTGGAGATACAACTCTAATTTCATACCATATTGGAGATAAAACTCCACCCCTTCGACCAAGTTGGACCAAGCTTGAACCATTTGTCCTTTAGACATAGTTTTTTAGAGTTTGTAAAACTCTAAGCCTATTTGTTTCAGATATTTCATCATTTACACGGATATGTCTCGCTACACTTATGGTGCAGTCACGTACAATCCAACTTATGATAGAATGGCCACACAAAATCCCACTAGGAACCCCTATAGAGAAAGATTTTCTAAGGAGTTTTAGTATTCTCCCTATAATACTCCATACGAGGAACATAGTCAAAATCCACAAAATCCAAATCAAAACCTTGATTGGCATGAAGAGGCTTGTGAGGAGAACTTTGAAGACCCAACTATAGATAATGTTGTTTGGAATACGGATCCATACCCTCTTTTTAATAATCAGTACATGAAACATAGTCAAGAACCAGCTTATGAACCAACTGAGGACTGGGATGATATGGTTTATGAAGAAGACTTGGATGTTTTGGCTTGTGCAAGCAATCAAGTTCTATGATATCCTTTTGTTATCCAATCATCAGCTACCCCTAACCCTCCTTTGTATTAAATGAACTATCAAGCTCCACAATATTCAAAGATTACCATTCCCATACCAAGACCTTATCCTTTGGTTTGTGCGAGCAACCAAGCTCCACAATGCCCAACCATTTCTATACCAGGACCTCATCCTTTGTCTTGTGCGAGTAATCATGGTCCACACTGCACTATCGTTACCACTTCAGGACTTCATCCTTTGGCTCATGCAAGCAATCATGCTCCACACCACCCTATCATTACCATCTCAGGACTTCATCCTTTGGCTCATGCAAGAAATCATGCTCCCCAAAGCCCTACCATTATCCAACCACAAGTTATTCCTCATCCAGTACCAATCCAATCTAAACCTCAACCCATACAATCCTTTGAAGACCAAGTTGTGTTCAAAATTGGTATTTTCCAACTCATTAGAAACTAAGGCCAAAATAACCAACCAATCTAAGATGTTTTTATTGAACCAACCATTTATGATAAGTACACCTATGATGAATCACCTATTGATCCTCTACCAGTTGTCAAGGAGTCTCACTCTGATGAGCCAGTATTGGTTGAGTCACTTCTTAATGATTATAACTGCCTTTGGGAAAATCATTACCTTGACCATGTGCCTATTTTCAAGAGCCTCCTATTGACAAGCTAGTCTCTGAGGAGTTGTCTCTTGACCTTTTTCCCATCCTAGAGGAGTCTCACTTTGAAAAACCAATCTTTATGGAGACCATCATACCATTATAGGTTTTTACTTGTCCAAAACCAAATATTCAACAAGACATCATTGTAATAGAGTACCCATCAAATGAAGAATCAGAATTAGAGTCAGGTTCTATTCTTGAATTGACATCAGATTTAGCATCAAAATTAGAATCTGAATCAATATCAGTCTCAACATCAGATTTAGAGTCCCTTGAGTTAGAATCGAATTCAGATAAAGAATATGTTCATAGTTGTTACAACATTGGTTATGCATGCCTTTTAGATTAATTTGAATACATTTGTTATCCTTCTACAGTTTTTGAGGATGAATACTTCAGCGTTGACACAAGTTCTCCTAGTATCTTCTATGAGGATTGTGTAGCCTCTCCTCATTCCATTACCATTCCACAGGCCATTACCATCAACCAAAATAACCATATTATTGACATTCCATCTCCCACAAGTGTCGATTGGGACCGATAGAATCATACTTTGTTGAAATACATCTATGGCAACATAGCAGTTGAATAAGAGCAAGGAGGCCAAGACAACATTCATGTACTAGAAGAACACTCTCCTAGTGAAACTTTTTTGAAGGTGTTAGGGGATAATCAAACTCATAACTCAACATCTTCTAGTGAAATTTTTTTGGAAGCGCTAGAAGACAATCAAAGTCAAAAGTTCACATTCCTTAGTGAAACCTTCTTGGAGGTGTTACGGGACAATCAAGACAAATTTATTGGTGAAAACCTCTTTGAGGCACCAATCACTGAGTACAAAATTTCTTCACTTCTTGATGAAGACAAAATCAAAGATCAAATCAAAATAGCTTCCGATCTATAGCCTAATCAGATGGTAGCTACTCTCAGGCCCAAACAACAAATTTTTTTGATGGTCCTATCGAGAGACCAGTCTTTGGCCCCATCACAACCAAAATTATGTCAAATCTGACATCAACAACATTACGTGTGACTGAAAGTCCTGATCTTCATTTGTTTTTCTACTATTATACATTACATTATCATCTACCATTCCATTTCATAGAAGAAAATATTTAATACTATATAATACTATCCAAAATATTTTATATTATATTATATTTTTAGTTTGACATGTTTATTCTCCATAAAATTAAAAAAAATACTATATATATTTATTATTCTTCACAAGAAATATAGTGTTTTCTTTTCCAATTAATAAATTGCAATCCAACCAATCACATACAATTATTTTTTTAATTTTAAATTCTAATGTCTAAGAATATTAATTCTTGATTTTTAATATATAAAAATTTCAAAGTAACTATTTATATCATTATTAATTATCCATTTAAATTTTATATGACTAATTAATGCATTATTCCTCCATATAATTAGTTCATCAAACTTAAACTTATTTAAACATTTAACATATTTTTAATTTAAAATAATTATTTTTCATTAGATACGGTAGGAACTAGGTACTACATGGCTTTTGCTTTTTATATATTGAATTTATTGAATCCAACCTTTATCGCAATTCTGATCTTTCTTATATTTATAGTGATCATGGGAATAAATTCTCACCTTTTATTTTAATTATCGCCTTTGGCATGTTATGATTGTCTGGTCTTCAAGAAGTTCTAGCTTTAATTTGCTTGTGATCTTTTCTATGCCCAATCATAGGGTGACACATGGTAGCCTCCCATAGGTCACATGATCACAAAATGTATGGAGTGTGTGTTATGATTGCTTGGCCTTCATGAAGTTCCAATTTTGATTTGCTTATGATCTTTTTTATGCCCAATCAAAGGGTGATGCATGGCAACCTCCCATAGGTCACAAGGTCACAAAACGCATGAAGTGCACATGATGCACAGAGTCATCTTTGTGCTTTGAATGTCTTTTAGCTTCACATGAATTACTATATCTAAGGTTGTAAAGTATTACATTGTAAATAGAATTCTTATCTTTTGTCACTATTCATTGTCTCACTTTCAATGCATGTGCATATATTTCTCAAAACAAATATGTTATCATGTAAGAATTTTATATTCCATGCCCTTGTTTATTATTTTATTATGTTCAATGTCAGTCTTTACCTTTTTTTTTTCGAATGTGTCTTTCATTTCTAAAGCCTTTATTCTTTTCATCTAAACACATTTTAGCCTTAATTTTTTTCTAAATATATATTAGAAATAAAATTTATAAATTCATTATTTATTTGTTATGATGATATAGGACAAAACATACATACATAATGGAAAGTTGTATTTTAGACATTGTTATATTGAAAGTTGTGTTGAGTTTAATTTTTATTAGGGAGTATGTAACTTTCATTATAAATTTTAACTACATTATTAATTTATTTATTAAAAATTTATGATATATATTTTTTATAAATAATAAATTAAAAAATATTTATCATTTTATAACTCATGTTCATATTATACTTAATAATTAATTAAATTTAAAACGACCTTTATCTTTTTTATATATTTAAGTTGTGTTGTTTTTATAAACCATTTTTTTTTGGAAAGGTAAGCAATAATCTCCAACAAAAATTATACCAAATCCCTTCCCTTTATAATATTTCAACACCACAATACAAACAACCAAACCAATCACAGACCAAAACCTCCTTGAACTCATGAATGAGGCATCTTCACAAGGGCACCACAACCACTCTGACATAGATTCTCTTTTCATAAATAATATTGATAAGTTCTATTGAATAACGAGAACAAGGTATATTAGGCTAAATGACCTTTAAAATGTTGATAACGTGGTTGAGACAAGTTTAGAACCCTATCAATGTTTTTCATACAAACATCTAGCCTCATTTATCTGATTATATGATGCATCATTATATTATTGGGTACAATTTGTATAAAAATATGTAAATTATATAATTATATATCATTTAAATTTATTCAAATATTAAGTATTTCATCTTCTATATTTTCACAAGTATTAATATATGCTAAAGTATTAGTTCGTCTCCTATATAACTAATCATAATATCCAATACGAATAGTTACTTCTCCAATCATATACATCTTTACACCCAAACAATCTACTAATGTTTACACCTTGTGGCACATATGCCCTCCCAATAATGCCACGATTTTTAGCGTAGCTTCTCCAAACTTCAATTTAAACTAAAATGCAACATTTTAACAATTATTTTAAAGATTCAAGAGGAATATATAATACTTTCGGGCTTGTTTTATTAAATGCAAGAACATACTCACAATTTATTTATTACTAGAGAAAATCATACTCCCATGTAATGCTGAGATTTGATGTCGGTGGCATTTTCAGAGTTTTTTATTTATTTTAAAGGTACAATATCATTAAGTCGTCATTTATAATGTAAGTTAATTTAAGAAGATCGTCAAATTTATTAAAATTAAAATAAATTATATAATTTATAAGTATGTTATATATATTAACCCTACTTCAATATTAATTTCTTGTAATATAAATATGTTAAAAAAATTTAATGTGAAATTTAATAAAATTCAAATTAATTATATATAAATATTGTTGAATGTAATATTTATGGCTTGCACTAGATAATAAATAAAAATATAATACCTAATGCATTTATATCATCATGAATTAATATTTATATATTCAAATTAATTATATATAAATATTGTTGAACGTAATATTTATGGCTTGCACTAGATAATAAATAAAAATATAATACCTAATGCATTTATATCAACATGAATTAATATTTATATAAGTTTTTATATATGGAATAAACTTACATAGTATATAATATATTCAATTTTAATAAATTTGAGTGTGTTTTATAATTTATTAACATTATAAAGAACAACTTAATGATATTGCACCTTATAAAATATTAAAAAAAATAAAAAATATTTGAGATAGGTGTCAAATATCAACACTTCATGGGAGTATGACCAGCGTAAATGACAAAGAAATAATAAAATATCTTTACATTTGACAAGATAAACTCTCTAAGATTATATATTCGTCTTGAATCTTCAAAATAAGTGTTAAAGTATTGCACTTTAATTTAAATTGAAGATTTAGAGAAGCTAAGCTAGAAATCAAGGCATCACTTGAAGGGGATAGATGTTACAAAGTGGTGAATATTAGTAGATTGTTTGGATGCAAAAACGCATATGAGTAGAGGAGTAATCATTCTTATCACATATTACAATTAAATATATAGGAGAGAAGAGCCAATATTTTGTGTTTTCCAAGATGCAAAATTAAGGTGCATTAGTATTGGCTCCTCTCGTTTAATGTGTTTGATAATTATATATGACTTTTAAGACTAATTTACATTACATAAATATATCAACATTTTTATTTTTATTTTTATTATTCAATTAATTAGTTCGACAAAATATATTAAAATGTAAGAACACTTACAAAATTAATTTCTTGATTTAAAAAAATAATGAGATATCACATATTACAATAAAATATAGGAGACAAGAGCCAATATTTTGGGTTTTCCAAGATGTAAAATTAAGGTGCATTAGTATTGGCTCCCCTCGTCTAATGTGTTTGATAATTGTATACAACTTTTAAGACCAATTTACATTACATAATATATCAACATTTTTATTTTTATTATTCAATTGATTAGTTCGACGAAATATACTAAAATATAAAAACCCTTGTAAAATTAATTTTTTGGTAAAAAATTAATGAGATATATAAAACGATCTTATAACTCGCACGATACAAAATAAACATATACTTTCCCATCAATTTCTGATATCTTATACAAAATTTTTATACCTTTACTATCAACATCTACCCTATTTTCTAAAATACTCGCACCTTCACCATCAACATCTAACCACCTATGTGGAATACTTCACCATCACCCCCAAAAAAATTAAAAAGGGAGCCACAGATGAAAAACAGAGAGGACCTTCTGCACTAGATACTGAAGAGTCCACACCCTCCTAGTGTGGACCTCAAAAGACCTTTTCCTTCACGCTAGGGAAACAAAAACCAAAACGTCCCCTTCTCGACGTGACAACTGCCGGTGACGTGCTGGGTTTGACCGTTACTTCCCTTTCCCGAAACGCTCGCTGGCAACGAAACTAATCGTACGAATTTGTCGGGGCCACGTGTCAGCAATCCTATCATATGTACGGACTTGAAAACACCATTAAATTTAACTGAACGTAAGACCCGACAAAAATATTTTGCAAAACCCAAAAAAAGAATAGGCAATATAAACAGCTGTCAGCGAGCACGTGGACGCTGACGTGACGGACATCTGTACGTTTTTGTATAAATTATCCCTTCATAACTTCAATGTATATGGTTATGGTTTTTCTTTTCAGTATTATAATTTGATGATTGATTGGACCGTAACCTATTGGTGCATTTTTTTTCTCCCATTGTATAAATTTAGCTTGATAAAGATGAATATATTTTAGTAATATGTTTTTTTTTTTTAAATTTTTTTAACGCCTTCAATTTTAATTAATTTTATTATATAGAATGTTTTTGGAAACAATTGTGTAAGTTTTTCGATTAACATTTAGATTTGGATTATAAGAATGAGAATAAAATGATATTAAATCATCTAATGTGATCTGAAATGTTGATTTAAAATATGCACCTAATAATTTTCGAAAGTATTTTTTATATTTAATATGGATTGTAGAAATATGATTACTCTTAATTTTCTTTTTGGAGTGCCTTTTGAGACATGAGACTATTATTGATTTTGTCGGCACTTTAATGTGAGCCAATCCCAGCGGGATGGATGTGCATGGTTATAAAATGTCGTGCAAGTTTATGTCAACTCAACCCTTAAATATACTTATAAAAAGTTTTATTTTAAATGTATTGTAACTTTATTTATTTTTTATGAAAATGGTTTACATTGTGTTAGCTATTAAACCAACATTGTTCCTCATCGCCATGCACAACATATCCATTATTGTAGACCGAAAACTAGAGCCTATGAATTTATTAATCATTAAACTGTATGACTTGAGAGTGTTTATGTTATTGTCAATTATTGGTTCAAATTAGGCGTCATTAGTATGGTTTTTTAATTTTCAACAGCGTTCGACTCTTCTCTTAACACTTTTCAGCTACTCTAGATTTTCTAGTTAGATCGGAAGTGTTTCATTGCTAAGCCACAGGCTAGGATTCGTCTTTGGATATTTCAATATGCCTTCTTTGTAAAAACATGACCACCATGTGTAACTCCGTTACAAATACTCCATGTTTTCCTAAAAGCTTTTTTACTTTTTAGAGAATGACACATATACATGGTACAGTGTAGGTATTACCTAGATGACATTGGCAGAGTCCTTCAACCTCACACATCCACCATTTCACATGGCTTATGACAAGTGACATTTGACAAGGGTCCCCAATGACAGGGGTTGTGAGGATACCTAGTCTTCGGTAAATTGCAATGGTTGCTTTCCAATTTTTATGAAATTAGAATAAATAATGGAGGTCTGTAATAGTGTAAAATATGTGTTAAAGTCTAATGTTAGGGTTATGTGTAGTAAATAATTTCCTAAGCTTAAAGTGTAAATTTGAATTTTTAAACTTGGTGGGAAAGCCATTGCAAACCCTCATTACAAGAAAGCACATCCATACATTGTCATGCCATGCCCTGTTATGCTCAAAAGGATATGTGTTGGATGTGTTGGAATATTGTCATTGATATCAAAGGAATTGTAATTGATGTCAACAGAATTGTCAATGGAAATATCAAAGAAATTATCAACGAATGATGAAAATGTCGATGAATGATGGAAATGTCAATGAAAACGTCGATAGAAATGTCAATGGTCACATCTTCTAGTGAAGAGGTGCCTCTTGGATGGGACGCCTCCTTTGTGAAGAGCTTTTGAAGGCTATATAAGGCGGATGAAGGTTGAGAAAGATATGGAAGTTGAAGTGTGAGTTATGTGAAGATTAATAAATAAGAGAAGGAAGCAAGTGTGTGGAGAATAAAAAGATATATAATACAAACACATGCATATTTGAAGAATGAAAATAATTATTTCTATCATTCAAGCTTAAGCAAATTTTTGTGGAGAAGAAGAGGAA
Source organism: Torreya grandis (assembly GCA_037957365.1). Lineage (NCBI taxonomy): Eukaryota > Viridiplantae > Streptophyta > Pinopsida > Cupressales > Taxaceae > Torreya > Torreya grandis. The sequence goes on from JARHVA010007393.1 coordinate 22,857, forward strand.
ATTGAATTTACCATAATTCATTGATGAGACAATAATAGTAAGGTAGAAGATTGTTTCAGTAAAGGTTGGTGCCTCAGAAAGAAGAGATTGGTGTCTCTTGCTAAGTTGGTGCTTAGTAGTAGGGATTGGTGTCTCTAGTAGGTTGGTGCTTACAATTTGTTTAATGACGGGGATTGGTGTCTCCAGTAGGTTGGAGCCTCAAATTTTGTAAGAATATTATTATAAAACTGGATTTTTTTTAAACTAAAAGGGGTAAAAATATTATTAATAAAACCAGAAAAAAACAAAGTTATAGAAGGTTATCCTGGTCAATCAGCTGGTCAAGCTTCTAGGAGAAATCCAGAGGCAACAGCCTATGTTCCGACACGTTCTAAGGGGGTCCATGCTCAGAAGCCCATTTGGCCAAGAAGTCAGCCACCTTGTTCCATTCGCAGGGAATATATCGAAAGGAAATAGAATCTAAATAAGTACAGAGCTATAGGATCTGAAGTGCCACTCTAGCCAAATGCCAATTAGTAGTCTCAAAATTTTGATCATTCATCATATTAATAACAACCTGTGAGTCAGATTTGCAAATGATTCTATTCTAGCCGAGAGAGCAACATTGTTGGACAGCTACTAAAATCGCAAGAGCTTCCATGAAGTTATTAGAATACCAACCCTTGTGAATAGAGAAGAAAAAAATCACCTGACCAAATCTGTCACAGCCCACCCCACCTATCCCAGCAAGTCTAGGGTTCCCACGAGATGAACCATCGGTGTTGATTTTAAGCCAGCTAGTCTCAGGGGGAGACCACCAACCCATCCTATCAACAAGACGCTTCGTCTGACCATGGGCACGCACTGTAGTGAGAGGGGTGAGGGGAGTACCCCAGGGGGTGGTAGGGGCTAAGCGCGCATACACCTTGGCATCAGTCAAACTCAAGTCCACTGCTAGGTTGCATTTAGCATGAAGCATTTCTAAAAGAGAACTTAGAATTCTCCCCCACAAGATGCTAATCTCAGTACTGATACCTTGGAAAATCTGCCTGTTCCTCTCTAGCCACAACTGCCACAAGACGAAAGATGGGCCAATACACCACGCGACCTAGAGAAAAGAAGCCTGAAAGGGGGGATGACCCAAGTGGTCCTAGAATTCTGCCAAAGAAGAAATGTGCCAACACGGGGACTCCAAAACATCCCACCAGAAGTGCTAAATTAGTTTGGCAAAAGGACACTGAAAGAAAAGATGGGAGACAGTCTCCCCACTGCTGCAACAAAGAACACACATGGAGGGCCACTGAAAACCACGTTTGCAGAGATTGTCCCAGGTGAGACATCTATTGTGAACTAACACCCAAAGAAAGAAATTACACTTGGGCCAAGAGTAGCTATTCCAAACTTTGGTCTCCCAAGGGACCACCACCTCACCAAGGAGATGTTTAGTCAAGGCAAGGTAACCAACAAAAACAAAATACTTCCCTGAGGGGTCTCATCCCCAGGCCAGAACATCATGCTCCTGCAAGGAACTACATTCCCTAGAGTCCAATATCAAAGATAACTCCTTTCGATCCTCAATAGAGCCTCTCGGAGGCCAGTCTAAGGAATTCTTCCATCTATAACTCACTGTAGTGCCCAACCTGACGGCCTCCTTATAATGATCCATCGTATCCCAGCCAACATCAAGCATAGCATGATAGAGCAGCTGCAGATGTGGATGAGAGGATAAGAGAGGGGGATGCCCATCCCAAGAGTTGCTCCAAAAAAGAGTGTCCGTTCCCCTGTTGCATATCTAAAAAAGGCTGTGCTTCACCAGCTGAGCGCCTCGCTTGAGGGTTTTCCAAACCATCGACCCTCTTCACTCAAGGGGGATTCTAGGAATATCCTCGGGCCTCTCCCCATGGTAGTATTTAAAGGCCAAAATGTGGGCCTAGAGTTGGGCAGGATGGGCACACCAGCACCAATAGAGTTTGGCGGCAAGAGCCTGACTGCATAGAATTATAGAGCGTAGTCCAAGGCCACCTTCCTTTTTTGGCTGACAAACGGTTTCCCAGTTAAGCAGGCTCCATTTGGTGTTAAGGAGATTGCCACTCCACAAAAATTGGTGAGAAAGAGCATCAAATTCCTTCAGGAAGTATCTTGGGGCAGCCTGTACCATACTGTGATAAATGGAGAGGGCTTGAATCACCGACTGCAAGAGTATCACCCTGCCGACAGTGGAAAGCCATCTGTGTGTCCAGTGGTTAACTTTCTATCTAAGTTTGTCCAGCATCCTCTGCTAGAAGAGCCTTGGCTGTCTTCCAACCACAATAGGGACCCCAAGGTAGGTAAGAGGAAGAGATTGTGTCTGAAACCTCAAGATGGCCATAATCCTCTGCTGAATAGGCTCGAGGGTGTTAAAAAACACAATAGAGGATTTGTGGTCATTTATCATCTATCCAGAAGCCGCCATATAAGTGTCCAGAATGAGCCAAAAAGCTTCAGCTTCTCGAATTTGGGCTCTCCCCACCAGGGAAGTATCATCCACAAACTGGAGGTGGGATAAAATGGGTAATCCATTTCCCCACCGCCAACCCTGTAACATATGCTGAGAAGCTTGAAGCTTAATAAGACACCCAAGGCCTTCTGCCAAAATAATAAATAAATATGGAGAAAGAGGGTCTCCTTGATGAAGTCCTCTAGAGGCACAAAAAAGCTCAGAGGGAGTGCCATTGATAAGGACCGAGAAAGAGGGGGTCGTAACACAGCTAAGCACCCAATTGATCCAGTCTTGATTAAAGTCAAAAGCCTGAAGAAATTTATGCAGGAAGCCACAGTTGACTCTGTCATATGCCTTAGCCATATCAAGCTTGACAAACATAGCATGATCCTGGGAAATACTCATAGAATGATTAACCTCAGACGCAATAACTACTCCATCTATAATCTGCTTACCAGCAATAAATCCCCCTTGCTCCTCGGAGATGAGCTTGGGAAGGTAGATTTTAAGCCTTTCCGCAATCAGTTTAGTGATAATCTTGTAGACCACATTGCAAAGAGCAATAGGTCTGAAATATTCTAACTGGTTAGCTTGTTCGCGCTTCGAGATGAGCACCAAAAAAATAGCATTCAAGGCCCAGAGCATTTCTTTATTGGAGTAGGACTCCTGGATCACCCCAAAAGATCTTGATTGATGACGTCCCAAAATGCCTAAAAAAATTCCACAAGGAATCCATCTAGTCCCGGAGCCTTACCTTTCTTCATGCCAAAGACCACTCCCTCCAGCTCCGACATACTAATAGGCCGCATAAGGGAGTCGTTCATTCCTGGAGACATAATAGGGGGAATGCAAGATAAAATAGTACCTTCAACAAGCTCGTCTGGAGGAGTATCATTTATGAATAGAGTAGAATAGAACCGAATAGCTTCCTTGGATATGTCTTGGGAGGACGTCAAGCTTCTACCATCCGAAGTAACCAAGGGGGAGATGAAGCACCTGTTACGGCGATCCTGGACAGAGTTATGGAAGAAAGCCATGTTTTTATTGCCCACCTGAAGCCAGTCAACACGAGCTTTTTGTTTCCAATAAATCTCTTTGTGAAGCTCCCATTCCGCCAGTTCTGTAGAGGCTTGAAGCTCAACCGCACGCAGGGCTTCAGACAATCCAAAGTCCTGAATCTGTCTGGTGATGGCATCCAGCTGGTCTTGTGCCCTTCTCTTACTAGTATGGAGATTACCAAAATAGTGTAAATTCCAATACTTCAATCTCCTTTTCACATACTGGAGCTTCTTAGCAAATACAAACATAGCCGTGCCATAATTCGGTGTCCCTTGCTGCCACCAGCCTGTCATTAAATCCTGAAGGGAAGCATCACAAAGCCACATCAACTGAAATTTGAAAGGTGGCCGATTAGGAGCAGCAGTATATCTCGCAAAGAGCATGATAGGCCAATGGTCAGACCCCCACCAATCAAGAATATCAGAGGAGAGAGAGAATGAACTAGAGCGCCAATAGCATGAAACTAAAAATCTATCCAGACGTTCTGAGATGGCCTCATCTCCCATCCTACGATTGTTCCATGTGAAAAGGCCATTGAGGGGTTTAACATCTGAAAGATGTAGCCGATCAATATTTTGCCGAAATAGTTCTGTAGAAGGACCCAACCGAGCTAGACCACCCCTCTTCTCCTCCAGGCTGAGGATAGAGTTAAAGTCCCCATTACAACCCAGGGCAAGAAGGGTTGGTAGCTTCGTACATAACAGATATGGTCCCAAAGCTTGAGCTGACCTAGAAGATCCACTGGGGCATATACATTATTAACCAGAATCATCTTGCCAGTCTCCAAGGAGGAAGCAACCATAGAGAGGGCCGAGATACAGGACAGCCAAAGGTTTGGCACGACTCTTCTCAGATCCCAAAACATAGCAAGGCCCCTCGAAGTCCCCAAGGTGCCAATACCCTGGCAATGGCCGTGGAACCAAAATTTGGGGTGGCAAGTGAACAAAGAGTCAACAGAGATTTTGGTTTCCTGAATGCAGAGAATGTCAGGAGAATAATCTCTCACCAACTTCTGAATAGCCTTTTATCTGGGGATGCTATTCAACCCCCTCACATTCCATGATAGAATAATCATTGAGTTAAGTGAGGGAAGTGTTCGTCCATGGTCTTCACCATCCTTGACTCTACCAGTAGATCTCCTGTAAGTTTAATCCTCTCTTGATCCTTTCTGCGTCTTGCTCAAGAAGGTGTGGAGAGGGATGCCTTCTTGAAAGGTCTCTGCGTTAAACCAAGGGTGGAAGAGGGTCCTTTTTCTTTGCTAGGAACTTCCACTTCTTTTGCCAAATCTACCCAATGTACTTCTTTTTCCTGTGTGGATGCCACCACGAGGGCATTGCCCTCTGGGTCAAGAACAGATTTCAAAGCTTGCTGCGTGGCAAAATCTTGGGGATCAAAAGGTAAATAATTCCTTCCTTCCAACCCCAGCGTCCCACACTTTTCCACTATCGAGGTACCCTCCTCTATGATCATGTTATCAAGAACTTCAAAGTGGTTGAAACCTGCATTTCCTTGTCGGTCAAGATGAAAGCGCTTTTGGCCTTTCCCTCTTGTTCGGTAGCGAACTAGGGTAAAACCATCCCTTTCAAGTCCCATTGAGTCGGATTGGCCTTACTCTAAACTGGGGGGATTCAAGGGGGCTTTCCCTTTTACTATGCTATATGGCTGTCCCTTTTTGCTATTGATAGGATCAGGCTATCCATTCCTCAAACCTTCATTGGCAGTTCGTGGACTAGCTGATCCCTCAAAGGTGCTCGAGCCTTTAGGCGCATGAGGGAATTGCCACTTAAGATGTCCATACTCATGATAGAAATGACACCGAAAAGGGATGGACTCATAATCAATTGGCTGAATCCAGGTGGATATGCCCAAGCATATTTTAATAGAGTCTGGTAGAGGGTTGTTGATATCAGTATCAACACAGATGCATGCATAAGAGATTACCTTCTTGTCCAGAGATTGGTGAGCAATTGTAGCAGGTGTTCCAATCATGGCCCCAATCTAGTGCAGGATATCCTCACGCTAGAATTCTAGAGGTAGCCTCGAAAGGCAGACCCAAACTGAAACTCGTGAAGGGAGATCCTCTGTAGAGTTAAACCTAACATGCTAGGGTTTTATAAAGAGGCCAATACGATCGTAAAAGTATGGGCCGCCCTCAAAAATCCTATTTCTATCAGAAATGCAAGTGAAATTAACCATGAAATAGCTATTACCAGCCAGCATGATATCAAAATCTCCTACAATCTACCAAGACCAGTGAATCTAGGTTTCTAGAGCTGACTGGGATATACGAATTCCAAGAAACTTATAGATGAGCGTGTGAGAAGCCAAATATTCAACATCATCTTTAACAGTGTCTGACAAAATAACTAACACAGGTTTGTCTTGGCTGTGAGGAAAGCAACCATTAACTTTGCTGATCTTATTGTGCTCGCTCACATAGAATGCCTCCTTTCTTGCCCCCTGCGAGCTACTTCCAGGTGAAGAAAGTCTAGCTGTGGATGGTTTCGCTCCATGCAGGCCACCGAATCCCTCACCCGCGTCCATTTAAAAACCCCACATCATGTGATTTAATGGTATAGGTTGATCTAAAATATTTTCATCAAGGTCAATTCATTATACAACTGGATTTAGACGGTAGTTCCAAGCAGCTATTCATTTGTGGTTTTTCCTCGAAAGGGTTTTCACGTAAATATGGTGCCAATCTGTGTCATTTTTATGTGAATGCTTTGATTGTGGATATTAAGTTTCATTAAGTAAAATATAAGATTATACTAATTCACCCCCCATGCCTTCAGTATATGCATGTGCTCAATAATTGGTATCAAAGTGGTTCTTTCAGAAATAACCTAACCGCTAGAAAGTAGATTTCGAGAGCACACATCGTTGAACAAGAAGGTTTCTCTATAAATAAGGCTTCATTATTTGACAGAAAAAAGTATGCTTTTTGGATTATAAGAATGAGAACCTATTTAGTGGCTTTAGGGTTTGATACCTGGCAAGTAATGGTAAATGGTTATACTGCTCCATCATCTCCACCAACAAAACAAGCTGGAAAGAAGGCCAATAAGAACAATGCAAAATCTATGAATGCAATCTTCTGTGGTCTATTAGAATCAGAGTTTGTCAAGGTGATGCATTGTAAATTAGTAAAGGAAATGTGGGACAAACTACAAAACATATACAAAGGTGATAATAAGGTGAATAAGGTCAAGCTTTAAACACATAGAAGATAGTTAAAAAGTTTGAAAATGAAGGATGAAGAAAACATTGTCACCTATTTGCTTCACATGGATGAACTCATCAACACTATCAGAAGTCTTAGAGAAAAGATTGAGGATACAATGATTGTGTAGAAAGTATTAAGGTCTATCCCCTTAAGATTTGATTTCAAAGTCTCTATCATCAAAGAAATGAGAGATCTAGATATGCTAACAATAGATTAATTGCATGGGATTCTCATGGCATATGAAATGACAACCGAAAAGGAGAAATCATCTAAGAAGGAAGTAGCCTTTAAATCTTCTAAGAAATGGAAATATAAAGAGCCTAAATCAAATGATAGCACCAATGATGAAGAAGATGATAAGGAGGCCCTGTTTATCAGAAAGCTTAAAAAGGGATCCGACATATACAAAGGTAAGCTACCTTTCAAGTGTTTTAAATGTGGTAAAATAGGGGACTTTATTGCTAAATGTCCACATAAGGATGATAGCAATGATGAGTAAAATCATAATGATGAAATAAATAAAAAGGAAAGCAAACCTAAATATAAGAAAAGCTGCAAAAAAAAGAAAATAAGAAAAAGTTTGGTAACCACAAGAAAAATCTCTATTCTAAAAAGGATAGCAGCTTAGCTAAGGAGAGTGATGAGAGCATTTTAGGCAGTGACAAAGAAAAAACTATGTTCATGGATATAGAAATAATGAATGATGCCTCTACAAGTGAAGACACCTTGAAAGAGGAGGATGTCAAAGATGAAGGAGAAGTAAATCTTGAAGAAGAACTCATCTGTGCTTTAGGTGAAATAAAAGTTATTAAGAAGAAGAATCTGAAACAAAGATTACAAATTCAAAAATATGAAGAACAAAGTCGTGACTTAAAAACATAAATATCTCATATCCTTGAAGAGTCAAAAAATGTCATCATTAATCTAAAGACTAAAATAGAAGAAGCCAAGAAGACAAAGGAGGAAGTAAGAGTCCAGCTTAAGAAAAAATAAGACCACATTGCCAAGCTAGAATCAGAAGTTGATTTCTTAAAAAGGGAATTGGAGAAGACATGTGTTAAATTAAAAATCAATTTAAAGTTTGAAAAAAAAAGTATTGGATGAGATTCTCAATTGCCAAAGGTCATCATGCATCAAGACTGGTCTTGGTTATGAAGATAATTATAAGAGCACTAAATAGGGGTAGAGTGTAAAAACTACAAAACCACCTAAGAGGATGAATACAAATAAGTCCAAGAGCTATGTGGATGCACTCAAGGGATCCATAACAAGTGAAATCAATAAGGATCACGTTAAAAAAGGGCATGTTACTCATCCCAATGACAAACAAGGTAAGAATGTACTCGTATAAAATTTTAGAAGAATCCCTACAAGATAGTATAATGCGATCAGATACATAAATTCCTTATGTGGTTATTTTTATTCATGCAATCATTTTGGGCATAGAGCAATGGAGTGTGGGACACATGCAGGAAATAGGTATGCATGGAAAAATGGCAGAAGTACTTATGGAGTTCCAAGCAGAAACTATAATTCATTTTCACCATTATCAATTTATAAAGAAAGTTACATTGTATGCTATAATTGTAATAACTTTGGTCATATAGCACGATTTTGTAGAAGTGTTGGTGTATATCCTCCTAGATAAAATAATAAAGTGATTGCTCCAGTCGTAAAGAAAAGAGAACTTACAAAAATCTGGAAGCAAAAGCAAGAGAAAGACATCAACTAAAAAATATATATTTTTTATAAATAATAAATTAAAAAAATATTTACCATTTTATAACTCATGTTCATATTACACTTAATAATTGATTAAATTTAAAACGACCTTTATCTTTCTTATATATTTAAGTTGTGTTATTTTTATAAATCATTTTTTTTGGAAAGATAAGAAATAATCTCCAAAAAAAAATTATACCAAATCCCTTCCCTTTATAACATTTCAACACCACAATACAAACAACCAAGCCAATCACAAACCAAAACCTCCTTGAACTCATGAATGAGGCATCTTCACAAGGGAACCACAACCACTCTGACATATATTCTCTTTTCATAAATAATATTGATAAGTTCTATTGAATAATGAGAACAAGGTATATTAGGCTAAATGACCTAAAAAAAAGTTGATAATGTGGTTGAGACGAGTTTAGAACTTTATCAATGTTTTTCATATAAACATCTAGCTTCATTTATCTAAGTTTATGATGTCTCATTATATTATTGGGTACAATTTGTATAAAAATACGTAAATTATATAATTATATATCATTTAAATTTATTCAAATATTAAGTATTTCATCTTCTATATTTTCACAAGTATTAATATATGTTAAAGTATTAGTTCGTCTCTTGTATAACTAATCATAATATCCAATACGAATAGTTATTCCTCCAATCGTATACATCTTTGCATCCAAACAATCTACTAATGTTTACACCTTGTGGCACATATACCCTCCCAATAACGCCACGATTTTTAACGTAGCTTCTCCAAACTTCAATTTAAACTAAAATGTAACGTTTTAACAATTATTTTAAAGATTCAAGAGGAATATATAATCCTTTCGGGCTTGTTTTATTAATTGCAAGAACATACTCACAATTTATTTATTACTCGAGAAAATCATACTCCCATGCAATGCTAAGATTTGATGTCGGTGGCATTTTCAGAGTTTATTTATTTATTTTAAAGGTACAATATCATTAGGTCATCATTTATAATGTAAGTTAATTTAAGAAGATCGTCAAATTTACTAAAATTAAAATAAATTATATAATTTATACATATATTATAAATATTAACTCTCCTTCAATATTAATTTTTTGTAATATAAATATGTTAAAATTTTTTAATATGAAATTTAATAAAATTCAAATTAATTATATATACATATTGTTGTACGTAATATTTATGGCTTGCACTAGATAATAAATAAAAATATAATACCTAATGCATTTATATCATCATGAATTAATATTTATATAAGTTTTTATATATAGAATAAACTTACATAGTATATAATATATTCAATTTTAATAAATTTGAGTGTGTTTTTTAATTTGTTATAAAGAACAACTTAATGATATTGCACCTTATAAAATATTTAAAAACAATCGAAAATATTTGAGATAGGTGTCAAATATCAACACTTCATGGGAGTATGACCATCGTAAATGATAAAAAAATAATAAAATATCTTTACATTTGACAAGATAAATTCTCTAAGATTACATATTCGTCTTGAATCTTTAAAATAAGTGTTAAAGTATTGCACTTTAGTTTAAATTGAAGATTTAGAGAAGTTAAGTTGGAAATCAAGGCATCACTTGAAGGGGATAGATGTTACAAAGTGGTAAACATTAGTAGATTGCTTGGATGCAAAAATGCATGTGAATGGAGGAGCAATCATTCTTATCACATATTACAATTAAATATAGGAGAGAAGAGCCAATATTTTGGGTTTTCCAAGATGTAAAATTAAGGTGCATTAGTATTGGCTCCTTTCGTCTAATGTGTTTGATAATTGTATACAACTTTTAAGACTAATTTACATTACATAATATATCAACATTTTTATTTTTATTTTTATTATTCAATTGATTAGTTCGACGAAATATATTAAAATATAAAAACCCCTGTAAAATTAATTTCTTGATAAATAAAAGTTAATGAGATATCACATATTACAATTAAATATAAGAGAGAAGAGCCAATATTTTGGGTTTTCCAAGATATAAAATTAAGGTGCATTAGTATTGGCTCCTCTCGTCTAATGTGTTTGATAATTGTATACAACTTTTAAGACTAATTTACATTACATAAATATATCAACATTTTTATTATTCAATTGATTAGTTCGACGAAATATACTAAAATATAAAAACCCCTGTAAAATTAATTTTTTGATAAAAAATTAATGAGATATATAAAACAATTTTATAACTCACACGATACGAAATAAACATATACTTTCCCATCAATTTCTGATATCTTATACAAAATTTTTATACCTTTACTATCAACATCTACCCTGTTTTCTAAAATACTCGCACCTTCACCATCAACATCTAACCTCCTATGTGGAATACTTCACCATCACCCAAAAAAAAAAAAAAAAAAAAAAAAAAACCAAACCAAACCAACACCAACAAAGGAAAAAAAAAGAGACCTTCTCCACTAGATACCGGAGAGTCCACACCCTCCTAGTGTGGACCTCAAAAGACCTTTTCCTTCACGGCAGGGAAACAATAAACCATGAGATTCCAAAACATCCCCTTCTCGTATATCCTATACTTCCTTTCCCTGAAACCCTAGCTGGCAACCAGACTAATCGTAAGAATGTATTGGGACCACGTATCAGTAATCCTATCATATTTAAGGACTTGAAAAAACCCCAACATAACATTTCACCATTATTGATTGGACCGTAACATTTTTTGTTGCTGTAAACATGAACTTTTTCGTCAATCTCTAATATCTTGTACAAAATTTTTATACGTTCACCATCAACATCTAACCTCCTCTCTAAAACATTCACTCACACCTTCACCATCAACATCAAACCTCCTCTTAGAATACTTCACCATCACCCCCAAAAAAAAATCAAAACAAAAGCAGCGTCACCTTCTGCACTAGATCCCAGAGAGTCCACACCCTCCTAGTATGGACCTCAAAAGACCTTTTCCTTCACGGTAGGGAAACAATAAACCAAAACATCCCCTTGTCGACGTGACAACTGCCGGTGACGTACTGGGTTTGACCGTTACTTTCCTTTCCCGAAACCCTCGCTGGCAACTAAACTAATCGTACGAATCTGTCGGGGCCAAGTGTCAGTAATCCTATCATATGTACGGACTTGAAAATACCGTTAAATTTAACTGAACGTTAGACCCGACAAAAATATTTTGCAAAACCCCAAAAAAGAATAGGCAATATTTTGTAAAAATGTCACTTGTCGCAAGACCTAGATGACATTGGTAGAGTCCTTCAATCTCACACATCCACCATTGCACATGGTTTGTTACAAGTGACATTTGACAAGTGTCCCCAATGACAGGGGTTGTGGGGATACCTAGTCTTCGGTAAATTGCAATGGTTGCTTTCCATTTTTTGTGAAATTAGAATAAATAATGGAGGTTTGTAATAGTGTAAAATATGTGTTAAAGTCTAATGTTAGGGTTATGTGTAGTAAATAATTTTTTAAGCTTAAAGTGTAAATTTGAATTTTAAAACTTGGTGGGAAAGCCATTGCAAACTCTCATTACAAGAAAGCACATCCATACATTGTCATACCATGCCCTGTTATGTCCAAAAGGATTTGTGTTGGATGTGTTGGAATATTGTCATTTTGATATCAAAGGAATTGTAATTGATGTCAACAGAATTGTCAATGGAAATATCAAAGAAATTATCAACGAATGATGAAAATGTCGATGAATGATGGAAATGTCAATGAAAACGTCGATAGAAATGTCAATGGTCACATCTTCTAGTGAAGAGGTGCCTCTTGGATGGGACGCCTCCTTTGTGAAGAGCTTTTGAAGGCTATATAAGGCGGATGAAGGTTGAGAAAGATATGGAAGTTGAAGTGTGAGTTATGTGAAGATTAATAAATAAGAGAAGGAAGCAAGTGTGTGGAGAATAAAAAGATATATAATACAAACACATGCATATTTGAAGAATGAAAATAATTATTTCTATCATTCAAGCTTAAGCAAATTTTTGTGGAGAAGAAGAAGAAATTGAATTTACCATCATTCATTGATGAAGCAACAATAGTAAGGTAGAAGATTGTTTCAGTAAAGGTTGGTGCCTCAGAAAGAAGAGATTGGTGTCTCTTGCTAAGTTGGTGCTTAGTAGTAGGGATTGGTGTCTCTAGTAGGTTGGTGCTTACAATTTGTTTAATGACGGGGATTGGTGTCTCCAGTAGGTTGGAGCCTCAAATTTTGTAAGAAGATTATTATTATACAACTGGATTTAGACGGTAGTTCCAAGCAGCTATTCATTTGTGGTTTTTCCTCGAAAGGGTTTTCACGTAAATATGGTGCCAATCTGTGTCATTTTTATGTGAATGCTTTGATTGTGGATATTAAGTTTCATTAAGTAAAATATAAGATTATACTAATTCACCCCCCATGCCTTCAGTATATGCATGTGCTCAATAATTGGTATCAAAGTGGTTCTTTCAGAAATAACCTAACCGCTAGAAAGTAGATTTCGAGAGCACACATCGTTGAACAAGAAGGTTTCTCTATAAATAAGGCTTCATTATTTGACAGAAAAAAGTATGCTTTTTGGATTATAAGAATGAGAACCTATTTAGTGGCTTTAGGGTTTGATACCTGGCAAGTAATGGTAAATGGTTATACTGCTCCATCATCTCCACCAACAAAACAAACTGGAAAGAAGGCCAATAAGAACAATGCAAAATCTATGAATGCAATCTTCTGTGGTCTATTAGAATCAGAGTTTGTCAAGGTGATGCATTGTAAATTAGTAAAGGAAATGTGGGACAAACTACAAAACATATACAAAGGTGATAATAAGGTGAATAAGGTCAAGCTTTAAACACATAGAAGATAGTTAAAAAGTTTGAAAATGAAGGATGAAGAAAACATTGTCACCTATTTGCTTCACATGGATGAACTCGTCAACACTATCAGAAGTCTTAGAGAAAAGATTGAGGATACAATGATTGTGTAGAAAGTATTAAGGTCTATCCCCTTAAGATTTGATTTCAAAGTCTCTATCATCAAAGAAATGAGAGATCTAGATATGCTAACAATAGATTAATTGCATGGGATTCTCATGGCATATGAAATGACAACCGAAAAGGAGAAATCATCTAAGAAGGAAGTAGCCTTTAAATCTTCTAAGAAATGGAAATATAAAGAGCCTAAATCAAATGATAGCACCAATGATGAAGAAGATGATAAGGAGGCCCTGTTTATCAGAAAGCTTAAAAAGGGATCCGACATATACAAAGGTAAGCTACCTTTCAAGTGTTTTAAATGTGGTAAAATAGGGGACTTTATTGCTAAATGTCCACATAAGGATGATAGCAATGATGAGTAAAATCATAATGATGAAATAAATAAAAAGGAAAGCAAACCTAAATATAAGAAAAGCTGCAAAAAAAAGAAAATAAGAAAAAGTTTGGTAACCACAAGAAAAATCTCTATTCTAAAAAGGATAGCAGCTTAGCTAAGGAGAGTGATGAGAGCATTTTAGGCAGTGACAAAGAAAAAACTATGTTCATGGATATAGAAATAATGAATGATGCCTCTACAAGTGAAGACACCTTGAAAGAGGAGGATGTCAAAGATGAAGGAGAAGTAAATCTTGAAGAAGAACTCATCTGTGCTTTAGGTGAAATAAAAGTTATTAAGAAGAAGAATCTGAAACAAAGATTACAAATTCAAAAATATGAAGAACAAAGTCGTGACCTAAAAACATAAATGTCTCATATCCTTGAAGAGTCAAAAAATGTCATCATTAATCTAAAGACTAAAATAGAAGAAGCCAAGAAGACAAAGGAGGAAGTAAGAGTCCAGCTTAAGAAAAAATAAGACCACATTGCCAAGCTAGAATCAGAAGTTGATTTCTTAAAAAGGGAATTGGAGAAGACATGTGTTAAATTAAAAATCAATTTAAAGTTTGAAAAAAAAGTACTGGATGAGATTCTCAATTGCCAAAGGTCATCATGCATCAAGACTGGTCTTGGTTATGAAGATAATTAGAAGAGCACTAAATAAGGGTAGAGTGTAAAAGCTACAAAACCACCTAAGAGGATGAATACAAATAAGTCCAAGAGCTATGTGGATGCACTCAAGGGATCCATAACAAGTGAAATCAATAAAGATCACGTTAAAAAAGGGCATGTTAGTCATCCCAATGACAAACAAGGTAAGAATGTACCCATATAAAATTTTAGAAGAATCCCTACAAGATAGTATAATGCGATCAGATACATAAATTCCTTCTTTGGTTATTTTTATTCATGCAATAATTTTGGGCATAGAGCAATGGAGTGTAGGACACATGCAGGAAATAGGTATGCATGGAATAATGGCAGAAGTACTTATGGAATTCCAAGTAAAAACTATAACTCATTTTCACTATTATCAATTTATAAAGAAAGTGACATTGTATGCTATAATTGTAATAACTTTGGTCATATAGCACGATTTTGTAGAAGTGTTGGTGTATATCCTCCTAGATAAAATACTAAAGTGATTGCTCCAGTTGTAAAGAAAAGAGAACCTACAAAAATCTGGAAGCAAAACCAAGAGAAAGAAAATCAAAACAAGAAGGAGAGACGTATGCTTGTGCAAACTACATTTCATGCACAAAAGGTATCACTAATCTCATAAAAATCATGAATTCAAAGGGAGCTAATCATTGCATTATATTTCAGCTCCGTATATTCTTTGGTGATATGCATTCAAAAGACAAAAAAAAATATCAGCTAACGAATATTCTTTGTGAGAGTGATGTTGCATGTGATGGTAATGTTATTAGAAACAAGCTAGAGAAACAGGAATAGAGCAGAATGAAATCAGTTAGGGTGCAAAACGTTTTTTAATAGGGATGGGCCAGCATCAAGTGTAGATTGTAGAAGGTAGCTTAGATCCAATAAGTGATCAAGTTGGGAATGTTAATGAGCATATGGAGCATGATATACAAATAGAAAGGGAAGTGGAGAAGAGGAGTTACCACTTGAGCAACTACAGATAATCCAAATGGATGTAGATGATGGTAAAATCCCAAATTTGATCAAATTCAAGGAGATCAAATGAGAAAATAAGAAGTCCTTATGCAAAAGGATAGGAAAGAGTAGAAAGACAATCATTCAGTTGTGGTGATATTGAAGAAGATGACATGGATGTTTCCCATTATTTATTTGTGGATGGAATTATAATGAACATCTCTTTGCCATTAATGTCAAAGGGGGAGAATTAACAAAAGGGGGAGCAATGTAAGAGAACTATAGTAAGGGTGAGTTTCTCTATAGATTTGCCATCAATGACAAAGGGGGAGATTGTTGGAATATTATCATTGAGGTCAAAGGAATTATAATTGATGTCAATAGAATTTCCAATAGAATTATCAATGAAAATATCAAAAAAATTGTCGATGGAAATGTTGATGAAATTATCGACAAATGATGGAAATGTCAACGGAATTGTTGATGGAAATGTCAATGGATGATGGAAATGTTGGTAGAAACGTTGATGGAAATGTTGGTAGAAACGTTGACAGAAATGTCAACAGTCACATCTTTTGTTGAAGAGGTGCCTCTTGGATGTGATGCCTCTTTTGTGAAGATATTTTGGAGGCTATATAAGGTGGATGAAGGTTGAGAAAGATATGGAAGTTTAAGTGTGAGATATGTGAAGATTAATAAAGAAGAGAAGGAAGCAAGTGTGTGGAGATTAATAATTATTTTTATCATTCAAGCATAAGTAGATTTTTGTGGATAAGAAGAAGAGAAAATTAAATTTGCCATCATTTATTGATGAAGCAACAATAGTAAGATGGAATATTTTTTTAGTAGAGGTCAATGCCTCGAAAAGAAGAGATTGGTGTCTCTTGATAAGTTGGTGCTTATCAATGGGGATTGGTGTCTCTAGTAGGTTGGTGCCTATAATTTTTTTAGTGATGGGGATTGGTGTATCCAGTAGGTTGGAGCCTACAAATTTTATAAGAAGATTATTATAATACAACTAGATTTGTAGTTCCAAGTAGTTATTCATTTGTGGTTTTCCCCCAAAAGGGTTTCCACGTAAATCTGGTGTCAATATGTGTTATTTTTATGTTAATGCTGTAATTGTGGATATCAATTTTCATTAATTAAAATATAATATTATACTGATTCACCCTCCCTCTCAGTATAAGCATTGCTCAATAGGATGTTAACCCAAAAAAAAAAGAAAAAATAACCAAATCGTCTACAATGATTGCAAGTTAAAACATAAAATGACTCAGAGATATTAAATAATATAGACAAAGTGGGAGTCTTTTGTGAACCTCAATCTCATAATATTATGTAGAGAGGGTATTATTATCACTCAAACTATACACCCACTAAATTGGAATAATTAGTTCAATGAGACAATGTGTTCGTCCCCTAAGGTGTGGGACTCTTGTGATCCTTGAAGGTCGATTTCTTTCTAACCTAAATTCACTTGATTTAAGATAAACATGTAGGCCTAAAAGTGTTGAACATAAATCTACTAGTACTCTTAAATCTAAAACTTGAGGTGAAAAGGGAGAATGAATATTGAAATGGAAATGGTGATGCATTAAGATTAGACAAAGCACCTCTACAAGCCTTGAAAAACACACTACAAATTATAGAGGATGAGAAAATATCACACAATATACAAATTAGATGCTTCAATTACATACATAATTCACATGGAGGCACAAGATGCAATACAACACCAAAAGTGATGTCAAATGATCTACAGGTGGTGTCTATATAGACCTATGTGCCAAGGAAAATTTTAGTGGCTATTTATAGCCAGATGGCTATAAGTAGATTTTTTCAATTTTGATAATGGCTATTTCTATGAAAATATACATAGGTCAAATAGCCTCAATTTTATAAAATTTCATATCTTAGGACACAGATTTGTCTTATAGATTATATTCAATCATATTTCAAGACACAGATTTGCTAGAGTTACTATACATGTATGGGTCTGATTCGTCAAGAAATTATATGAGACATGTATAGGTTAGTCTAGAATCACCAGGTATATATATGTATGTATGTATATAAATAATAAGGACCACCTAGGACACAATAATCTTAAGGTAATAATTATATTTATTCTATGAAAATGTTTTGAATATTCTTTGGTCCACATGCTCTTCCTTCTATATGGTTTTAATAACTAAAAAACTTAATAATAAATAATTTTTAAATGTAATGTTTATTTTATTTCTTGCATTGAATGTGGTATAGGTGGAATTAAAGATATGGGGATTAAGGTTTAGATCTTGCTCCATTTTTTAATGAATTGGCATCAACATATTGAGGTGCCCAAGGCAAAATTTAATGTTGGTCCAACACATCACTTATGGGATTAATAGAAGTTGTTCATATACATATGTGATGGTTTCTTGATTTTTCTTGTCATTTATGCAAGCTCTTGGCAGAAGTGAAACTATGGTATTCAAAATATTGGGACAAGAGGTTGGAAATAAAGGTGTAAATAATTTCTAAGTTGGTTTTCTTGTGATTACAACTGCAAGGTATGGATTTGTGTTTCTTTTGTTCTAAAAACTGAGAGCAACTATTTGCATACCCAATCATTTGTCTTAAAATGAATAATTATAATGATAAGTTCTATGAAAATCATTTCTTTAAATATATTTGATGATGATTTCTCAAAATTTTTAGTCATTGATGCAAGCTATTGGAGGAAGCGAAGCTCTAGTAATCAAAAGATTGAGATAAGAGGTTGGAAATAAAAGTGCAGATAATTTTTAAGTTAGTTTCCTTATGATTACAACTATAAGGTATGAATATATGTTTCTTTGTTCTGAAGATTGAGATCAGTTATTTGCATGCACATTTGTTTGTCTTGAAATGAATAAATATAATGATAAGTTCCTTGAAAATCATTTCGTTAAAGATATTAGTTGACTATTTTTCTAGTCTTTGATGGAATCTATTGGTAGAAGCAAAGCTTTGACAGTCAAAAGATTGGGATGAGGTGTAGACAATTTCTAAGTTAGTTTCCTTTTGATTGCAACCTGCAAGGTATGGATTTGTGTTTATTTTGTTCTGAAGATTAATATCAATTGTTTGCATGCCTTAACCATATCCATAATCAATAATGATAAGATCTACCAAAATATCTTAACCATATCCATAATCAATAATGGCCTTTCAAATATTTTTCTATTTCAATTAACAAACCATGATAACCAAAATATAATTATTACCTTAAGATTATTGTGTCCTAACTCACAAGTGGTCCTTAACACATTTATGAAACTGAGTAAACAAACATGCTCTTCCTTCTATGTGGTTTTAATAACTAAAAATCTTAATAATAGTTTTTTTTAAGGCCACTGAAAGATAATGAGTGGCTTGTGGCCACCTAATTCCATTGAGGAGCTCTAGGAGGCTATTATGCAATTTTTTTTTATATAAAGCCCTCAGTATTGATGGGTTTCCATGTGAATTCTACCAAGAGTTTGGAACACTTTTAGGTCAGATTAACATAGAGTGTACCGTGAAGATGTTCAAACCAACATCCTTGGCAAACTTGTTAAGCAAGGCATTATTAAATTCATTCTCAAACTTAGGGACTTGGATTTTATTACAAGTTAGAGACACATAACCCTTATTAATGTCTCATATAAAACAATTTCTAAAGCTCTTGCTTTTAGGGTTAGGTATACGCTACCTCTTATTGTTCACCTTGAACAAATTGGTCCTTGACAACATAATTACTATTTGGGAGTGAAAGGAGTGGGTTAGAACATCTCAACATGAGGAAATATTCTTCAAATTTAACTTTGAAAAAGCATATGATAAAATTGAATGATATTTTATCTTGATAATGCTTTAGGTTTTAGGGTTTGGCTCTAGGTTTTTTAGTATTGTCAAAATGTTTTTTCATGATGTCGATGCTTGTGTCACCAACAATGGTGTCTAGTTTGATTAGTTTTGGTTATTTTAGTCTATTTACCAAGGGTGTCCACTTGGTTCTTCTCTTTATGTGTTCGCTAGTAAAGGGTTCAATTGTATGTTTTTAGATTATACTTCTAGAGGGCTAATTAAAGGTATATCACTCCCATACTCTCAAAAATAGATGGTTAATGGGAATTTTGATAATGATTCATCTCACATTAATCAAAGAGGATTATTACATATCCAATGCCATGGAATGTATTGACATGTTTTTTTAACTTATGTATCTTTTATTCAATGGAAGAAAATGTAGTGCTATATGCAATATTTCTCCTCCTTTCCCATTTGGCTACATAAGTACAAATGACATTAGATTAATCCTAGTGATATATTCAAGTTCCTCAGGATCTTTTTTTATTTTATAGGCACTCCCTCTAATTTTTAGAAATATCCAGGGTTGAGAAAAAGATCAGTTATTAGATTTCTAAACCACTCTCTTTAGCAGAAAAGTTTCAAGAATTTTCCAAGGTGTTGGCTACTACTCATGTTTAATATTACTCTTTTTGGGCACTTTCTAAGGTTTCCTATACTAAGATTGATAAAATTTTGAGGGACTTTAACTGGGACAATTCTGAAGGAAATAGAGGATTCTAGAAAGTTTTTTTAAATATCTATTTAAGGAAAAATCATTAGGAATTATAGGTCTTCTAGACATAAAAATCTAAGGTTATGGCTTGTATGCTAAATGGATCATCAATCCTTGGAAGGTGAATAATCCTATACTTTTTTCTTAGGAATTATATCACATAAGGTAGTCATATCAGTGAGAGAGCTTGGAAAGGATTGAATTTCCAATCGTTGTTGCTCACATAGGTCGTTGTCACCATTATTGACACTTTTGTTGCCAAGTGCATCTGGAAGGATTGGGAATTATTCAAAAGACATTTAATATGGGATTGATATGGTTATAGATATGGGTTCTCTCTAAATTAGGATTATATTTGGTGGTCTTCTATGCTTATTTTTTATAAAGTTAGATATTCTATAGTCCCATAAATTAAAAGCATACTGTATGCACATAATATTTTCATACTTTTATTGATTACTGAGACTTTGTATCTTACAGGAACCTATCGAGTCTCAAAATTTCTGAGTGCATGCCTTAAGGGGTACACCAAAAAAGGGGTGGGCAGGCCATTGGTGCTTCATAAGATTGTTATCCCTTTTACCACTTTCCATCTACACACTTGTCTCCTAAAACCATTTACCCTAAGATTATTCTTCTCAATCTTATCCATTTCAAACATTTTTTATATCATTATCCTCCTTTTTCTTGACTTGACCCCTTTCACTAGTTAACTGTACTACATTGATTGGGTCAACCTTGTATAATTTTTAGCCTCTGATTATTGTATAGGGTTAACTTGGTCAACTATGTACTATGTTTGGGTATTTTGACTTGAGAGTTTTGTTAGCCCTTCGACCAACCTAGCTCAAGACCTAATGAATTATCTCTCAAAAACATATAGGGCCAGCTACATCAACCCCGTATAACTGACATATTTGGAAGGATTTAGGGCAAGATCTGCCTATACATACACGGTCATTTCCAACCATTTGAAAATAAAGAAGCAAAGAAAAATAAGTGTAAGTGAACATCTGCTTATTGACCATTCTACTTGAGGAATAAATCTTAGGGTTCCATACTTTCTTTGGAGATATGGATCTTGTATTATGGAGAAGTCTTTTGGATGCATAGATAGGTTGTATAGCCTAGAGTTGCATTGTCTTTGTTATCTTTACATAACACAATAATATCTTGTGAAGCACCTTAGCCAAGGGAGAGATTAAGGCTTGATGGGTTCGTCTTCAAAGGTAAGTATTTCTAAATTTATTCTCCTTTGTAAGAGTAGATAGATAATACAGGTGTGCTTCTCTCCAATGCATTAGTATTTTATATACATTGATGTAAGTATATGTCTTATATGCATGTTTAGTTTAATTTGTTTTGTTACTAACCCCCACTTAGTTCCACAAGATTTGGTGTGCACTAGATTAGATTTACTTTCTTATGTATTAGAATAGAGTGAACATTAAACCTAGGACTCTTTTAGGGCTATTGCATGATTATGTTAGACTATAGGATTTGAAACCCTTCTTAGCATGGTGTATTGTGAAAAGTGATCCCCTAATCGGGTCTAGCATATCCCCATATTGATCATGTTCTAGCTTAATAAATGTATTCATAATTAGAAGTGTAGGTATGCTCTATCTTCTCTGAGCCATGATTTATTATAGACATGATGCATTTCTGATTGCATACATTTTGGTGAACCTGATGTGAACTAACCCTTGCAATATTTTTTCACCTATTTCATTCTTTTATCATTATTTATATCATATATTTATCATACTAGGTCGACTTCATTGACCTGATTCTAACTTTTGTGTATAGGTTTAACACAGTCACATCAAGATGACTTAGTTATGTTTGTGTAGGTTTTTCATCAGGTACAAAAAACATACTAGGTTGACCCAATTGACCCTATACATTTTAGGCATCCTATTTAACATACTAGGTCAACCCAGTCGACCCTGTACGTTCTAGGCACTCAGTAGTAGGTTTATGCAAAGCGTGATCGACCCAATCGACCCAGTTAGTAGAATTTGCAAGTATATATCAAGGTTCTTGAACAACAATATTCATTCTCTACATCTTTGATCCACCAAGGTTACTTTCTACCTCTTTGTCTCTTTCTTTATAGTCTTTCCTTTCATAGTTTGTAGTCTTTAAAACTGCCCTTACATAGTCAACTGGATCGATCCTATCGACCTAGTTCTATGTTCTATGTGTTATCTAAATAACTAAGTCAATTATACCGACCCTATTCATTTTCAAACCTTGCTTCTACAATATAGGATCAACCATGTTCTGTATTTTGTGCATACATTATTGACTATATCAACATTGTACTTTATTTCAAAGTTAGAATTAACCTTATATTCTAGTAATTAGCTCACACTTTCATTTTTGGTTACTTGCATGCTTATAATAGATCACATAGCTTAATTAGGTGGTTTATAATTAATAATTTAGTTTCACTATTTTTTATTTTATGCACACGTGACCAAATCACAAAAATTAAATAAGTATTATAACATTTGACTACCCAAGGTCAACTTACTTGAATTTCATCACCAAGGGGGAAGCCGATTTGATGTTATGGTTAAGTATAAAACATGGTTAATGGTATATTATAGCTAAAAAACCGACACCCTTATCATTGCAGTGTGTGAAGTGAGGGGGTAAGCCCCAAAACCAAGCCTGTATCATTACCACTAAAGATTCCTTTCAGCCCAAACTACTTGAAACCATCCTTAGATTGCCTTATAGTTCCTTGCTTATTTCCAACTTCCCATCACACTTAAAATCATATTCTAATAACCTTTAAAATATTCAGGTTGACCATTTAGCTAGTTATTTACTTTCCAAGTTAATTATTTGCTCTTTGCTCAATTGTATTTTATATTACAAAAACTTGCATTATCCAGCATTGGATCAAGATTTTGTGTTGTGTTCTTCAACTAGATTGGCCAACATTGATTCAATTGATTATTTGTTTCCCTTCATTTCTTAATTTTCTAAATTACTTGCAAAAATTATCTTGTTTCAATTCAAAAACTTTTATAGGCTTTCTAATTTTCCTTATCTATTGTACTAGGTTGACTCAGTTGATCCTGTACATTTTTCTAGCCTCTACTCACTGTACTGGATCAACCCAATCAACCTTGTGTTGTTTGCAGACCCTATTCAATCTTTTTACAACCTATGTTCATAATAGTAGGTCAACCTAATCGACCATGTACTATTTATAGGCCCTATTTTCTATGCTAGGTTGACCCAGTCGACCCTGTACTATTTTTTGCCTTCCCTATTTACCAATTTTGTCCCTATTTTTCCATCTAGCCTTTTGATATCCACTTCTAATTGGCATAATGAAACCTCTTATCAAATTATTTCTCAATAATCTCAACCCATTCCAAATTTACATGGTTTTTTCTCTCCAAACCTGTATGTCCACCATAGAAGACACCTCTTTATGGTACAACTCTTCATCACATGGTTCTAAATCTTCTCAAACTCGATCCACCCATACCGTATAGTAGATCCAAATAATCCTATTAAATAAATCCAAAACCATGACAATAATATACCTTATACCACTTTTACACCTTCTAAACCTATAATTTGTAAACTCATCAACCCATCTACATCAAACGTTGAAACCTCACATTATGTTCCACCTCTTACAACCAATGTTCACAATCCTCTTGTTACACCTATAAAAATAACACCTAGCATTATTTCTTCCCAAAGTAACATGGTTGAAACCACTCAAATTAATAATCTATATGGTTCCCAATTATTCAAAAACCTTGATGATAATACTATTTACACTCCTCACAAGAATGGTGGCTTTACCAAGCTTCCTTCTTTTTCTACCACACTTAAGACAACTAACACTAATGTTGGGAATCCTCCACTTACAAAGAATCCTCCTCCCACTAACACTACCAATTCCCCTCCTATCTACATGAATATCTCTCCTACACATCCCAACCCACCTATTGATACAACTCAACTTCTTGCACAAGTCATACATCAAATGAACATCATGTAAACAACTAACACCTCTCAAATGAAGAACATGAAAAAACATTTATTACACATGACTAGTAAACCACCTCAAGTCATCATGTCTCAACCAAATCAAAATTTTATCCCTCCTCTTAGAGATGCCAATGGGAATATCATACTTCAACCTCCAATGAATAAAAAAATGCTTCAACATCAAAATGAACCTTTAGGCCCATTTATTGCATCCATAGATATTGGAAACATTTATCCAAATATCACATATAATGGGACTAAGGACCCTACTATATTTCTTAAGTCTTTTGGTAATCTCTATAAGGAATGGGTCCAAAGTAACACCTTTGCTACCACTAAGCTCTTATCCAAAACTTTTGTTGGTGATGCACTTGAAAGGTACAACCAAATTCCTAGACATTCCATCTCACAACTAGATGATTTAGTCAATGATCTAGTGAAGGAATTCCAACATGATGACCTTCCTAAAAATTACCTTAGCTATTTCACCAATGCCAAGCAACTTCCTAATGAATCTACTCATACTTTCATCAAATGATGGAAGTATCTAGCTCATAAAGTGGACCATAACATGAATGATGATACTATTTTAAAACTATTTTTCAATGCTCTTAAACCTCCTCTTCAATACAAAGTTTGAATCTTTTCACCTCAAACTTTAGATGAAGCCTTAGACCAAGCAAAAAGGAAAGAATTTCTTATGACTCAATTTGAAAAACCTCAAACAACTATTAAAGAATATTTCCAATCATTTTCTCATAAAATTTATTCATATAAGCCTCCCCAACCTCAAACTGGAGCATCTATTTCAACCAATTTTAACCCAACCCACCCTCCCTCGAGTCTAGAACAATTTAAGAATAAATTACCAGCCTCTAAACCCATGAGATTTGATCCTTCCAAACCTCCTCCAAAATGGTAAAATCTTAATAAATTTGTTGGTGGCATGTTACTATAGGTCATTCTCATGAGTCTTGTCATGATCTTCATTGATTTCTTCTTTTTTACTTGCTTGGTCCACATTTCAATATTGATACTCTAACAAAACAATGCTAGTAAGACTATCATCAAACTTCTCAACTTCAATCTCAAGAACCACAATCACACCAACATCAACTACCTAATGAACAACAACAATTATCCCATACCCATACATCATCTGTTAATTTTGTTCAAACCACAGTTGATCCTTCTTCCTACACCAATAAGAAAAAGATAGCTAACATGAACAACTTTAAACATATTGTGGCATCCATTGAACCTTAACCTCTTAGGCCACATGAACCAAAGGAGTACTTTTTTCAAATGCCTACTCTGAAGCATATCATACATGGTCCTCCTTTACCTCCTTTACCTCTTCATACCTCTCCTACACATCATATGTCACATTCAACATCCTTAAAATCTAACAAACCAACACATTTACCTATTTCCAAATGCACCTACCAATCCAATGCAAACCATTTTAACAGTTCAATATTACCTCACTCCAACTCACATGTTGGGGCATCTTATGATGCCCATCCACATATCCCTTCAGAATTTGGTGCATTTTGCGATACCCATCCCTGTAGCCACTTACCCATTGGGGCATCTTATGATGCTCACGAGACTTATAGACTTGTATTTCACGTGCTCATCTTTGATACAGACATTAGCATATATCTTACTTGTTATATTTGTCTCATGTTTCTTTATTTTTGGGCACTTTATTTCTTTTAATTTTACTTTATAAGCATCATTGTCTTCCTTTACATTCTTTGGTTTTATTTCGCATTACATTTAGCCTTTGCTTTCATTTTTGTCCTCATATATTTCTTTTATCTTTTTATGTTATTATTTGCCTTAGTAGCTTTATGATTATTTTCCCCCTTATATAGCATGCACCCCCATGGATTTATCTTTTGTGAGTTTGTAGTATAAGACCATGGATAGGACCTGGCCCTCCTCACAAAATACCACCTTTGCTTCTTTTCTCATTTTATTGTTTCACATGTTTCTTGTTGGCACCCTTGTGGGTTTCTATTTTATGAGTTACAGTATAAGATCGCAGATAGGACCTAAACCTCCTCATAAAATTACCATCTTGTCATTCATTTTCTAGAAAATGTTTTTGATCCTTGTTCTCAGCTTTAGTTTTTACTTCTTTTTATAGATGGAATTTTCACAGCAATCTATGTTAGCATGTTTTCCTCCATTTCCCTCATTTTTATGATAAGGAATCACACTTTACTATCATTGTATCCATTTTTACCCTTTGTCACATTTTTTTTATGATTTGAAGTAATTCAAATTGTCCCATGTGTCACTCCTCTTGATTTCCCTTTCTTTCACTCCACCTTGGCTAAAACAAGGTCGAAGTCAAGATAGCACTTTTATTTTACCTATATTTATGAGACTCTTATACCCCATGCTCTTTGAAGTTCTCTCTCTTAGAAACCATGTCCAAAGTATTCAAATAAAATTCATATTTAGTGCCCATGTTTGGTTTTCCAAATATGTATAGAGGAGGAATAGAAAAATCCATCAAGAAAATTAAAAACCAAATCATTTGAAATAAAGGAAATGATATACAAAAGGCAACATAAAAATTTCAAAAGTCAAAATCACACCAAAAGATGTGATTCCAAGCACATCTCTTATCTCTAATCGAAGCTCAAACTCCATTGTTGTCCTCACATAGAGCCAATGTCCGTTGGGGTGAGATAGGCCAATAGATTGGAATAGGGGAATTCAAAAAACTCTATGGTATTACCTACTTTATCACGAAAGTACCTAATCTTCATAGTAGACTGATGGCTCTGTAAGGGGTCCTGAAGAATGGGAAACATGTTGTGGGAAGGTAGGTCCATTTTACTTTTCATGCATATATCCTTCATGAGATGATCTATATACTACATTTGTTGACCTAAGACTTGTGTGGCTAAGAGACATTCTTCATAGTCCTTAAGATTGAAAGTCCTCTTGTTTTGACAAACTTAATTTGAGTATCTTGACTTCAATAAAGAGTTCCTCTACCTTGGTTCTTTGTTCATTATCCCCTCCACCCATTTCATTTCCCCCCCTTGATAGGGAAATTGTCATTCCAAAACTGTTTTCCCTCTTTTATTATTCATTCTTCTTAACCTCTTAAAAACATGCTAGCATTACTTTGTTTTAGTTTTATCTATCCTTAGATTAAAACAACATGTTTGAGCAACTATGGATTACACCCTTACATCATTTGTTTACCACACCACCTCATTGTCATACTAGTCATGCCATTAGGTGGTTGTGTTTTCTTACATTGTATCTTAGAACAAACACTAAGTTTGAGTTTTCATCCTTTATATCTTTTGATTTTCATTTCTCCATCATGTTCTTATTTGATTTTTATGGACTTAACTTATCTTACATATGACATTTACCATTATTACATGTTTCTCTTTATGTATGCCTTCTTTATGTTTGTCTCACATCTTCAATTACATTTAATTTTCAGTCTTTCATGTTTTTATTTTTTCCTATCTTACATGAGCTTACTTGTCACTTACTTACATATCTTTGTTCAAGTTTTCTCACATGGATATTTCATTTGTCATTCATGTTTTACATGCTTCCCAATGTGATTTAGTATGTTCTACATTCCTTTTTGACATTTATGTTTTACATGCTTTCCAATATGATTTAATGTGTTTTACAATCATTTGTCATTCATTTACAATCATTTATCATTCATTTTCCAATCATTTGTCATTCATTTTCCATCATTTTATCATTCATTTTACCTCAATATTTTGGTTCTTGCCTTGCCTTAACAATCCTAATTTTCCAATTTTCCTAAATCCCTCATATCTTTATCTCTACTAACTCAATTTTCACTACCATATGCTTATCTTCCAAAAGCTTTCAAAATTTGGCTATTTTTTGCACTAATCTCTACAAGTTCACCTAGTGTTTTCCACATTGGATGCCTTCACTTTCTCCTATAGTATACTTCTTTATCTATGTCACTAAGGTAAGTCAAGGTATGCATTTTTCAATTATATCTTTTCCTTTATCTTGTTTGTTGCTTACTAACTTTTAATTAGCATTTGCATTATATGTTATCATGTTCTATTCCTGAAGCACCATCCCGTGTTGCACTCATGTGACACATGATGGGATTCTAGTGGGGCATATGTATACATATAATGTTTTCTATTGAGTAATGACACTTTGTATCTTATAGGAACTCTTTGAGTTCTCAATCTCTTTGAGTGCACGTCTTAAGGGGAGCACCAGGAAAGAGGTGGGTAGAACATTGGTGGTTCGTAAGATTGTTGTCCCTTTTTCCGCTCGCCATCTACACACTTATTTCGGCTCGCCATCTACACACTTATCTCTTAAAACCATTTACCCTAAGCTTATTATTCTTAGTATTACCCATTCCAAACATTTTTCATATCATTATCCTCCTTTTTATTACCTTGAACCCCTTTCGCTAGTTGATTGTACTAGGTCGACTAGGTCAACCCTATATAGTTTTCAGCCTCTAATTACTGTACAGGGTCGACCCTGTAATATTTTTGGGTATTTTCACTTGAGAGTTCTATTATCCCTTCATATGAACTAGATTAGGACCTAGTGCATTATCTCCTAAAAACATATAAGGTCGACTGGGTCAACCCCATATAATCAACATATTCAGAAGGATTTAGGGCAAGATCTGCCTATATATACAAGTTCATTTCTGACCATTTGAGAATAGAGAAATGGAGAATAATAATGCAAACCAAATATAATTATTGACCATTATAATTTAGGAATAAAACATAGGGTTCTATACTTTCTTTGGAGATACAGATCTTGTCTTATGGAGAAGTCTTTTGGATGCATAGATAGGTTGTGTAGCCTAGAGTTGATTTGTCTTTGTTATCCTTACATACCACAACAATCTATTATGAAGCACCTTGGCTAAGGGAGAGATTGAGGCTCGGTGGGTATTCCTAACTTTATTTATCCTTTGTAAGAGTAGATAGTTTTTGTAGTTGTGCTTCTCTCCCATGCATTAGGATTTTATATACATTGACATAAATATATGTCTCATATACATGTTTAATTTAGTTTGTTTTGTTTCTAACCCCCACTTTGTGCCATAAGATTTGGTATGCACTAGATTAGATGTAATTTCTTATTTATTAAAATAGAGTGAACATTAAACCTATGACTCTTTTAGGGTTGTTGCATGATTGTGTTAGACCATAGGCTTTGGAGCCCTTCTTAGCCTGGTGTACTGTGACAAGTGATCCCCTAATCGGGTTTAGTAGATCCCCATATTGGTCATGCTCCCACTTAAAAAATGTATTCTCAATTGAATGTGTAGGTACACTCTATCTTATTTGAGCTAGGATTGATTTATAGACATGATGCATTTATGATTGCATACACATACAATTGTTTAGAAAAGGAATTGATGTCATCTCTTTAAAACATGCTAGGAAGTGGGTGTCTTGTCCCATTCTAAGGGATAGATTCTAATTACAAGCTAGTGATTAGGAGTCATTTTTGGAGATATAACATTCCAAACTTGATTTGTAGTTTCATAAGATTGGTGTTCAGTCACACCTTCTAGATGGTGGAAATAATAAAAGTGGTCAGTTGAAAACACCTTCTAATGGTATAAAACTTGGTTAGGTTATCAACACCTTTATCTACAACATTTAAAAATTGATTTTTTCAATGGAACATGGAAATTTAATTCCACTAAATAACTATAGAAAAGAAGGTTTGAAAGAGTGTGACATGTTATCATGAAGCTTAAGTAGGAACACTTCCTTTAAATTATACTTCACTAAGGGATACTAATTGTCATATGTTTTATACACTTAGGTGTGGCACATCCCATTTGTTATGTTTTATAGCACACAAGATCCTTAAAGCATTTTTTTTAAAATTTTAAAACAAGCCCAGTTAGCTTGGAATTGGATTCACACCCTCTTCTGACCCTTCCATCAAAAAATGTTTACTTGAAAGATAGTGTTTTTAGGAGATTCAACCATGATTATTTCAAAATACAAACAAGTTTGGTATTTTTTATTTTATTTGGAGATTAAAATGGTTGCACTTTAATTTTACTACACCTACCCAATCGCCACCCTTTGAGCAACCATCCCATCTATTTAATGTCCTCCTATTGGGATCTTATGAGAATTACTGCAAGAGTTACTGATGGAGTTGTGGAGTCTAATAATGATGAACCAAGTGTGGAAATTTGTGTCTAAATTATTCCATGAGGTAATGAACATACCCTTGAAAGTATCCCTAATGTTATCTTGGATTGTCTTAATTTTAATAATGCATGCAACTGTTTTAAAAAATTTATGTTATTTTCTTATTTTTTTGGTCGAGTACCCTTTGAAATCACCTTGAAATCCCAAGTTCACAATATATGGACTACTCCCCATGGTGTTAAGCTTGAGGGTGTGAAAAAAATTAATATGAGTTCCTTTTTTACCAAATTTAATAATATTGATCATTGTAGAACCTTTGTAGCTCATGATCCTTGATTTATTCTTAACACACTCATGGTGTTTTCCATTGGACTCATGTATTTTTTTTATCTCTAAGCATGTCAAACTGAAACTCTCCATTTGGATAGGGTTCCACGGCCTCCCCTTGTACCTTTAATTTTTTTTAGACTTGTCAATTAAACCACTAGGGTGTTTTATATAGTTTAAACACAACAAATTTTATGTTACTAGATTACATAAACACATCTGCATTGAGGTTGATTTTTTAAGGACATCAAAGAGACTATTGACATAAAAATAAGTGACAAAAGACTCGTAAAGCATTTGATTCTAGTGCCAGGCCTTGGATCATAAAATCCAACAATGCCTTTTAATGGACAACTCATGGCTTGTTCCACAACCCAAAAACTTTCCAAAGGTGAATAAAGATGTGGAAACATCCTTTGATGGATGGACCACTGTGAACAGCAAAAGGAATACCCAAAAATATTGCATGAAAGGAAAGGTTCTACTAGCTTTGTATAAACCCACATATAGTTCAATAGAGGATGGTAAACAACCGATTTCTATCACCCGACAAGCAACACTAGCTATTATCAACAATATAAGCTATGAATTTTTTTAGGACCCCAAATCTAAATAATGGGTTCCTAACTAACAAAGCCCCATTTCGAGGTAAAAGAATCGGGTGTGGTAAATAGTATAGTATTATTTTATCATAAAGTAGTGTACCACTATAACATAAACCCTCCCCACCACCTAAAAATGGTGAGTATGTTAAATATAAATAGCAAGCATTCCATTTAAGTGAATTTATGAATGATAATCATCAATTCTTTATGGCTAACTTTTTTTTAGTTTTAGTGGCCAGGATGGTGAGGAAACTAATACGTACTCTTGGAATGTACAAGGCCTCATTGACACATATCAAAATTATATTTTAAGGGTTACATTTAATTTGTTTGTATATATGAAAATTATTTTTTACAACAAGTTAATATTTTTGGATTTACACTCAACACCACCATCATGTTCATTTTTTTATATCATTTTCCACATGTTAAAGCATGAGAGTGATCGTGGGGGTGTGGTTTCATTAATTTTCTATTATCTATCACAAAATATTGCTACATGGGGTTTGGATCCCACACATTGGGTTTTGTGGAGCCTCTTTTGATTAAATAATTGTTACCATAGTAATTCCAATATTTAGGCTTCCAATGACAATTTTGAGAGGACAACATTTTTGTGATTGCTTGTTGATTCACTTCTTGAGGCCAATTGAATCATAGTGGTGATTTTAACATGAATAAGTCTAGAGAATAAAAATAAGGGCTACTCCCAATTTAGTGGTGTTCTGATGCAAGAGAGGTATCGTTTTACATGCAGAAAAAACTTGGTCTGTTAGATCTCAACCACTACTGCTACCTCCTTGTCTCCTTACCAAGGTTTACATGGTCCAACTTCTGCCAAGGTGGGGAAAAGGCTAGATAGAGTTTTCTTTATGAATCAAAATAATTTTACCTCTACTAATAATTTTGATAAACATGTGTTGGTCATGCTTAATGCTTTGCCATCAGACCAACTTCTTATTGGGTTTGAATTTGAATGAATTACCCACAATCCAAGAATGCCAAATCATAGTTCTATCTTATAGCTACTCACTTGCATGACTCTTGGATGAAGAAGCATATCACTATAATTTGGAGCCTTTCCCCTTTGCCTTCCAAGGATTCTGAATGGATGGAGTGGTGGGATAGTGCCATTAGTTAGAGAACTTCTTTTTTACACATCTATAGTCAGAAAGAAACCATATTTTACCACAATAGTCATGATGCTTCATATCATGAATTTCTTTGTGTTTCATAGGAATTAGAGCAATCTCATTTTAATTAGGATTTTAAAAAATAAGACACCTTATAGAAGCACAAACTCAATGTGGAGGAGCACTATCAATATTAGAGATAGAGTTTCTACAGAGTTCTTTGCTCTCTTCTATTCTAGGCAATTGGTAGATCATGTTAAATCTACCAAAGTAGTTGATGCTCAAATAAAATTATTTCATGATATCTTGAAATATTTCATCTCCCATGAACATGGCATGTTTGTTTCTCAACCTTACACACTTGAGAAAGAACATTCTTTGCCCCATTGTCTTCAAGTGGTTACTTGTAAGCTCACTGAAGGACAACATGTGGATTGTGATCACCTAATCAACATTGAGGACAAGGTTAATTTTAAGAGGCCCTACAAGAAAACCTCTTGGAATTCCTTGGAAAATCTATGGAAAACTGATTTGCATCCATGGTGAATCATATTTGCACTATGTCGAATCCATCAAGATTTGGGAGGAGTGCAAGCAAAACCATTTTGCAAAGATCCGAAAGAATAGGCAATTTAAATAGCTGTCAGCGAGCTCGTGGAAGTTGATGTGACAGACAACTGTATGTTTTGGTGGGCTCCACCATTTTTTAAAATTAAAAATTATCCCTTAATAACTTCAATGTGTATGGTTTTTCTTTTCAATATTATAATTTAATTATTGATTGCACCCTAACGTTTTCCTATTGGCATATTTTTTTCCATGTTCTTTTTCTCTCTCTTTCAATTTTAATTATTTTTTATTATATAGAATGTTTTGGGAAATAATTGTATACATTTTTGATTAATTTTTAGATTTGGATCACTAGAATGAGAATAGAATGATATTGAATTATTCAGTATGATCCGAAACATTGATGCAAAATGTGCACAATAGTTTTAAAAGAATTCTTTATATTTAACATGGATTGTAGAAATACGATTACTCTTAATTTTACTTTCGAAGTGCCTTTTGGTGCATGAGAATATTATTGATTTTATCGGTGCTCTAATGTAAGTCAATACCATAAGATCGATGTGCATGGTTATAAAATGTCGTGCAAGTTTATGTCAAGTCAACCCTCAAATAAATTGATTCAAAGTTTTATTTTAAACAAAATACAACTTTATTTATATTTTATGAAAATGGTTTACATTACATTAGCTATTCAGTAGTAACCAACATTATTCCTCATCGCCATGCACAACATCACCATTATTGTAGACTGAAAACACGAGCCTAGGAATTTGTTAATCATTAAACTGTATGATTTGAGGGTATTTTTGTTCTTGTCAATTATTGGTCCAAATTAGGTGTTATAGTATGTTTTCTTGATTTTCAAGTCTTTGATTCTTCTCTTAACACTTTTCAGCGACTTTAGAATTTTTAGTTATGTCAGAGGTGTTTCATTGCCAAGCCACATACTAGGATTCATATTCGGATCTTTCAATATGCCTTCTCTGCAAAAACATGACTGCCACATGTAACCTCATTATAGATACTCCCTATTTTCCTAAAGGTTTTTTTTACCATTCAAAGAATGACATGTATATAATGTACAATGTAGGTAATCCCTAGATGACATAGGTAGAGTCCTTCGACCTCACACATCCACCACTGCACATGGCATATGACAGGGGTTGTGAGGATACCTAGTCTTCGATAAATTACAATGGTTGCTTTTTATTTTCCATGTAATTAGAATAAACAATGGAGGTCTATAATAGTTTAAAATGTGTTAAAGTCTAATGTTAGGGTTATGTGCAGTTAATGATTTTCTACGCTTGAAGTTTACATTTGAATTTTTAAACTTAGGGGGAAAGCCATTGTAGAACCACATTACAATAAAGCACATCCACACATTGTCATGTCATGCCCTATTATGCCCAAAAGCATTTTTGTTGGATGCTAACCCAAAATAAAATAAAAAATAAAAAATAAAAAATAACCAAATCCTCTACAATGAGTGTAGGATAATGCATCAAATGACTCAAAGAGAAATTAAAAAATATAGACAAAGTGGGAGTCTTTTGTAAACCTCAATATCATAACATTATGTAGAGAGGGTATGTTGAAGGAGACGCTCAACATTATGCATTAACTATTGTAAAACTGCATTTGCAGGAAAATGTGAATTGGAAAAAGATATAGACAAAGTTGCATTTCCAACAAAATGCGATTTGCAATATAATAATAATAATAATAATAATAATAATAATAATAATAATAATAATAATATAGTAAAATTAATCGAAATTAAATTTTATATTAATTATAATAAAATTAAAATAATATATTAAAAATTTTAAATTTGTGGCTTTTGTTATTCATATAGATTTCATTATATTAAATGTCTTAATATTTTATAAATATCAGAATATTTTACATGTTTATAATTATTCAATTCTTTTCTATATATATATATATTATCCTCTTAAATGAAAGAAAATAGTGCATCTTATAAATGGTGGGAACGGTGCAAGGCCTAAATGGATTTAATGGTTGAGAATGATTAAGAATAGAATTAGTCAGCATGAGAGTAGTAATGAAAACAAATGTATTTTACACGAATACAAAACAACGGCATGAAATTAAAAGTCAAAATTGGCTTATATTAATAAATCAATATTGTGGGTAAGCTTTGAGGTTTAAAGGCTTGGGTTTCATGTTATTATCACAATGAAATATTTTTCTAAAATTGTCACATTTTATTTGCATTGCATTTACCCAATCATCGCTTTTCAAGTGACCATCCTGTTTATTTAATATATTTCTCTTCAAATTTTAGAACAATTATCGTAAGAATTATTGATAAAGTTGTAAAGTCTAATGATGCCAAAGCGAGTGTGGAAGTTCGGGTTGAAAGTATTCTACGAGGTAATGAACATTCCCTTAAAAGTCTCCCTAATTTTATCTTGGATTGTCTCAATTTTAATAAGGCATACAACTATTTTGAATAATATACATTAGTTTTTTATTATTTTGGTAGAGTCCCTTGAAATCCCAGTTTCACAATGCATGGACTATCCCCTGTGTTGTTAAACTTGAGGGTGTGCCAAATATGAAAATGTTTTTCTTTATGTTCAAGTTTAATAATGTAGATAATTGTCGAGCCATTATAGCTCATGACCCATGGTGTAAGGTGTTTTTCCACTGGACTATTGATTTTGTTGTCTCTGAGCATGCCAAGCTAAAAATTCTCATTGGATAGAGTTCCATGGCCTCCCCTTGTCCCTTTGAATTTTTTAGGCTAGTTAATTAAACCATTAAGGTGCTTTATAGGGTTTGAACAAGTTAAATTTTTTGCAACTAGATTGCAGAAACACATTTGCATTGACATTGATTTGTCTAAGGACCTCAAAGAGACTATTGACATAAAAATAAGTGAAAAATGACTCATAAAGCACATGTTGTAATTGATATGAATAAAAATTTCTTCTAATTCCAGGCCATGGATCATAAAATCCAAGAATGCCCTTTAACAACCAATTCATGACTTATTCCACCACCCAAAACCTCTCCAAAGGTGACTAAAGGTACGCAAACATCCTTTGATGGATGAACCACTATGACTAGTAAAACAAATACCCAACAACCTTACGTCGAAGGAAAGGCTCTAGCCACTGTGGACAAACCCACAAATGGTTCAATGGAGGATAGTAAAGAAATGGTTTTTATCACCCAATAGGTGGCACAACCTATTATCCACACTTAGTAAGTTGTCTTTTTTAGGACTTCCAAGCCAAATAACAATTTTGTAATCATACTTCTTGTGACCCTACTCCTCCCTATGATTACACATCAGTTCACTTGTAGACTACTGACCCTAGTTATCCCGCTTCAAAACATTTGCCACTTGAATGGACCCCTTCCATGTCATGTATCTATCCCCTAGACATCCCTGACGGCTCACAAACCCTTTTACTTGTTGATGGGCCTTCCAAATGCCTCGCAAGTCCCTTCTCGAAGCTTGTTGACCACCCAAGATGGGATTTTGACCCAAGCCATGGATTAGGGAGGAACCCTGTGGCCTAAGCTGCACATTTCCTTCACCAAAGTCATGGCTTAGGCCATAGCCCAGGTAGAACACGAAGCTCTGGGTCAAGTTTGACCCCAATATAGTCAAGATCAAGTTTTGTGTGTTAGACTTGATCTATCATACAACATGATCCTTTGCCATCCTTGGACCATTGCCATGTAAGCATCACATCAAAAACATTTTACATGGTCCAGTTCATGCATGAAGGTGAGGTTCATACTATGGAGGCTAACCTAGATCCTTGGCCATTACATTTTGTAAAGACATCCCTCTAGTAAGGCTATAGTTGTCTCCTCACGGGGCTCTGTGGAATCCCACACACCCCCCATTTCTAAGTCTCACTTTCTCAAAGATGAATATTATGATCCAGTTGAATATCGATTAGTGTTCACTCCTTCAGAGTTTGGCATACATCAGCCAACTGCCTCTCTGGTTCTATGATGCTAGGCTAGCTCTTTCCTTCTTGGAGACCTCTTTTAAGATATTTCCTTGAACATTGAGTTTTCCCTCATGTCATGCTTCTCCCATCAAAGTATCAGTTCTCTCAATGCATCTTCCATAGAGGCCAATAGAGTGGTTGAGTCCAATCTTGAGTGCTATTTCATTCTTGTTACGACACACAACCTATTCAAGGAGATAAAGGCATACATCAAGATCATAAATCCCCATAGTGCATGTCATGATGGTTGAGCCTGAGGATTTAGACTAATTGCTTTCTCCCACACTTGAGTGTTTTAAGGAAGGCAATGCTATGTATATTAAAGGATTTGTAGATGTCAACCTTGGTACCTCTGCAAGGCCAAAGATTGTTAAGATCAGTGCTAGCCTTGATCTAAAGGAATGAGATGTCTCAATTGCCTTTTTATGAGAATTTTTGGATGTATTCACTTAGGAATACACTGATATAATGGGCATGGATCCTGAAGTCATTATCCATAATCTCATTATGGATGATGGAGCCCATCCAATTCGTCAAAAGTAATGACTAATAATGGTCAAAGTCTCCTAGTTAGTCAAGGCTGAAATTGAAAAGCTCATTCGAGTTAGTTTTATCACCACCATTGACTACTCATGATGGGTTGACAATACCATCCCTATCCTCAAGAAGAATGGAGTTTTTCACATCTACATAAAATTTTGTGACCTTGATTTGGCTTGTCTAAAGGATAATTTTCCCACTCCTTTGATCGACCAAATTATGGAATCCATAACTAGTTTCAAGATCATGTCCCTCATGCATGGATTCTCAGGGTATAATAAAATCTGGATTGCACCCAAAGACTAGCATAAGATGGCATTCACTACCACATATGGTACCTTTTGTTATGACATCATGCCTTTTAGTCTGAACAATGTAAGGGCCATGTATCAACGTGCCATGACCCATGTTTTTCATGACCTCATCCACAAGATTGTGGAATGCTATGTTAATGACCTCCTTAGAAAATCCCACAAGTGGGATGATCATGTGTGAGGTTTTAAGAACATATTTAAGCATCTCAAGGAGTATCACATAAGTCTCAACCCCAAGAAGTGTATTTTCAATGTCTTGGCCAAAAGGTTTCTTGGCTTCCTCATCTCGTAGCAATGTATCAAGGTGGATCTCAAGAAGATCAAAGCAATCCTAGAGATGCCTCCCTTGCACAATATTATTTAGTTGTAGTCTTTCCTTAGAAGATTCTACTTCCTTAGATTTTTCCTTGAGGAGTATGCACATATATCCATACCTCTCACATGTCTCTTATGCAAGAACACCCCCATCTTCTAGTATCCTAAAGTCCAGGTTGAATTTGAGGAATTAAAGTGCATGCTTCATAACACTCTTATATTGATGGCACCTGTGAAAGGTCATGAGTTAATATTGTACACCTCTGTCACTGATATTTTCATCAAGGACATGTTGTGTCAAAAGAATGATACCAGTAGAGAGATTTGTTTACTACATCTCTCGTATGCTAGTTGGCCTTGAGATCAACTACTCTATTGTCTAGAGGGAATGCCTCTACCTTGTCTTTGCCATGAATAAGTTATGACACTACATGTTGGTTCAAACTACCAATGTGATTGCCTAATTTGACCCATTCTATTATTTACTTGGTAAGACACATCTTGCCAGCCAGACTGTGAGGTGGATCATGCTTCTTCAGGAGTTTGACCTCTGCATCATTTACCAAAAGTCCACCAAGGATTAACTATAGCTGAGCAACTCATTGATTTCTTACTACCCAATCCTAACACATAATTAGTTGGTAATGCCTTCCCTGATGAGATGGTCTACTCGATTGACCAGATTGAGGTTGCTAAGTTTTATTGGTATTGAGACATTATCTATTACCTTAAGACTCAATCTCATCCCATCGATGCCCCTTCACGGGAACACTATCGAATCCACAATTTTGTTACTTGCTACATCATTTTTGGTGGTGTCTTATTGAACAAAGGTCTAGATGGCATGTTGATGCAGTGCCTAGCCCCTAAGGACACCTCTCTTACATTATAGGAGTCTCATGAGAGTGTCTGTGGTGGCCACCTACGAGGGCAAGCCACCACTTAATGAATTATCAGGATGGGTTACTATTGGCCCATTCTTGTTAAGGATGCCATCCAAT
Organism: Torreya grandis; assembly: GCA_037957365.1. NCBI lineage: Eukaryota > Viridiplantae > Streptophyta > Pinopsida > Cupressales > Taxaceae > Torreya > Torreya grandis. The sequence goes on from JARHVA010007393.1 coordinate 61,931, forward strand.
AAATCAAGAAGTGAAAGATGTGCCAATTCCTTAGGGATGTTATTAATGCCCCTATAGGCCTCTTGCATTATATTTCATCCCCTTACCCTGTATTAGTTTGGGCTTTTAAATTCATTAGTGAGTTCAAACTCACCTCTTATGATGACCATTATTGGTTCATCACTACCACTAACTATTTGATAAAGTGGGTTGAGGCCATGCCCTTTAGTGTCATGTGTGGGAAGGATATGGCCAAGTTTGTCCTAAACCAACTCATTTGTTAGTTTGGGGTCCCCACTACAGTCATGGTTGATAGTGGCCCAAGCTTCCAAAGCCTTGATATGCATGATCTCACTGAATACTTTAGCTTTAAGCTCTGTTTATCCTGTATCCATTACCCCTAGGGAAATGGGCACGTTGAATGTTCAAACAAGACTTTGAAGAAGATGCTTCTCTATACTATTTCCCAGTCCAAGCGTGACTGGTACCTCATGCTCTATCTTTCACTTTGGGATTACCGAACTAGCTTTCAGATGGCCATAGTGGCAACCCCATATGTACTCACATACGGGTCTGAGGCCATTCTTTTTATAGAGATATTAATCCATTTTCTATGGGTTAATACATTTGGATTGTTATACAATGAAGAAGAATGATTCACTCACCTAGCTAAGCTTGAGCAATTAGATGAACATTGCATTGATGCTCTCGAACATAACTATGCTTACCAACACCATCAATGCCACCAATTCGATAAATTAGTGTGACCACGTCCATTAAAGGTAGGTGATATGGTCCTTATATTTGACAAGGACCACCACAATAAGGTCAAACTCATATATAAGTGGTTTGGATTATTTATTATCATTGTCTCTTTATAGAATAGGGCCTATCATCTCTTGAATCTCGAAGGTGAGCCCTTGTGACACCTGATAAATGGGTTTTGATTCAAGACATTTTACATCTAAGGTATGTGTGGCCCTCCCAAAAATCCACCTATGTTACTAGGGTGTACCTTTCCCCTCTTCTCGCACCACTAACCTCCATGCCACTTGTATATGTGTGTACACGTGGGTTGTTTATTAGTAGTTCCTACTGTCTAATCTCATTTATCTAGTAGTCTATATCAGATGAAGCCTACACATCACACATAAAATCATATACACATGTGCTAATAATGAGAAATACTATATATATCATAAAAAAATCATGTTTTTCCCTAGGTACATCACTTGGCTTTCTCTAAGCCTAGGATCACAATCCCCAAAATTGTGACATGTGTGTCTCCATATACAATACCTCCCATTCAACCTATGACTAGGCTCTATCTATGGTAGTCTTTCTCTAGGTGGAGATCTTGATCTATGCCTCTCAACCAATCAAGCCATGATATTTTTCAAGGTAGTCAACTAGTCTGCCCTCTCTCCAGGTGCCTCCGCTCCTCTTGCTTGCTCTCAACTTCTACTCTAGCTAGCTGTGCCTCAACCCATGCCACAACTATCTCATGTTATGTTATGAATACCTCATGTTATGCTAACTCCACCTTTAGTCATAGTATATGGTGTTATTTTCTCACCAGCTCAAGTGATGCCCGTGCACTTGCTCACTAGAAGCGAGTATGTGGCTCTGTCCCCATCAGTAGGTGTGACACTCTCTTTATGAGTGATGTTGTTTCCATATCAGGGAATAATTCCCTCAACAACAAGTCCACTTGGGTCCTAGTCTAGATGGGTTAGTATCCTAAAAACACACTGATCAAATATGTTAGTCATATATTAGCTCTCACTAAAGGAAGAGTACTAAAGACAAGTGCTATATAATAAATACACATTTATTTCTTGGTCATGATGATGATCTATTTGGACCTCTAACAAATCATACTCCTCCTAGTGGTGGTGGCCCTTGTTATGGCTACCTCTCTCCACTGCTAGCTCCCTCACCTTGTCTCAGTTGCATTATTAGCTCAAACCCTACCTACCTAGGTTGTGCCCATCTCTCTTGTGTTGCTAGACCCTATCTCTTTGGATGTTGATATGGCCCTTTTGCACCCTAAAAATCCTATTGTCCCACATGGATCTCCACTCTAACATCCTTTGGCCACACCATAGATCCGTATGGATCTATGACATAGTTCTTTACTACATCCTGATCTAAGGTGGTTCGCAAAGGCCCAAACCTATTTGTGAACCATGTGGCCCATGCAGTACCCTCCTCTAGCATAAGGTATGCCTCATTAACCCATGGCATCCTCAGTCATGTCAATGGAATTCTCTCATAATCCCAAGATAGAAGTAAGCTAGGCTGTGTCAATCCTCCTACCGCTATGCACCAGATGTGATTTAGTTGTTGGTATAGTCCTCTTAAAATGTCTTGGCCCTAGGCACACCTCTATCCTCCCTCTGCTCTCTGGACAAATACTATCTAGGATAGTGGTAGCCTCCCCATACTCTATCCAATGTAGAGGCTTCCAACCATAATACCTATTATCACTATTCATAGCGGTGGAATCCCTAGTGATAACTATGTGATCTGCACTCCATAGCTATTATGCTCTCAGTGGGGTTCCACTAGATGGAGATTAATTATGGATGTATCATGCAATTGTGATAGCTCTATCTCCCTCCTTAAAGGCTCTACATCATAGATCTGATAAACATATTCAATGCTCAATATGACCTCCAACTCAGGTCCCAACTAAAATGCATGCCTCTCAAGTACCCATGTGGTCACCAATGTATTCACCAGATCCTTAGAGTAATGCAATGATGATACATGTATTAGTATCCATATCTCTACACTCCATAGGTGATCCTGGTCCTCTATAGGTAGAGCATTGGCCTCCTTAGCCAACCATGATGGAACTCTCTCTTGGTTGGTCACCTCACATGGTCTCTCTCTCTATGCTAATCGCTCACCTGCCTATGATGACTCTCCCTCCTCTGGTGCACTAACTCCTCTGCATGTCTACAAAACCAAGCAACAAAAAAATTGATCAATAATGATATATATGAAATGGATAAATCAAGTTTAAAATAAGTGGTTTAAACTATTTATCTTTTTCCTCCTCCTTCCAGTCTCTTTCAACCTGCTCTAGGCTTTCCTAGGCTCCTCAGAGCCAAGTTTGGGCCCTTTTTGGCCTAGGCCACAGATTTTTGGGAAAATACATAGCCTAGAAGTGGGATAGGTCATATCCCCTATATCCTGATAGTGGCCTCGGCTATAGGTTTGACCAACCAAGCCATGACCTAGGTCGTGGCCCTTTGAGAAGCCCTAGGGCTTCCCATATCTTCTTCCCCAGGCCTCTGTTTGGTCTCTCGCTTGGCCTAGAGTGTCCCTCTTTGATTCTCAATAATTTTGACTAGTTAATACACCCAATTCATCCACCAAATCATATAAATTATATCAAAATTCCCTTTGGGCCTCCCAAACCCTAAAACTAAAAAAAATGACAAAGTTTTATTCAGAGGACTTACTCAGACCATTGTGTGCACCTGTAGTGTGATCCCCATACCCTCGTATGCTCCACTTGGCCTTTAGTGGTGGTTTTTATCTCCTCATAGTCTCTCAAAGTAAAAATGAGAGTGAATATGACTTATTTTTCACCTTTTTTTCTCTTTTTGGCTTTCTTTATTTCTTTTAGTGGGCCCCATTTTGGGGTTTTCACCGTCCATTACATCCCAAACCATGAAACCTCCATCTTAGGAGTTTAAAAATATTATAAGCATAATAGTGATCTCCATTTTTTAATATAAGGACCTCTTAGGCCCACTCTCACCTTTTTGGTCCTTGTGACCCCTTTTAGATCCCTGTTGACCTCCTGGGCTAGTGCCCCATCTCATGGGCACATAAAGATAGATGTTGTTTGCTATGCTTATTTTAGTTAGTCATTTATTTGTATATCTACATTTGATCCATTATAACTCCCATTTCTCTCTTTTTCCATGGTTCTTATAGGTGGTGTTGATTGCTAATTATGGTGGTTCAAGACTTGCTCTGGTCTATACTGACCAGCCTTTGTCTTCTACAAACTTCCTATCACCTTCCCTTGTCACCTCTTTTTATACCTAGCATTAGTCAATCACTTTGAATTTGGTTTAGTTTTGTTGTCCACCTCCTCTGTGTAACTCGTTTAACCTACCTTGCCTTGAGATAGTCCTATAGTCACTAGTCCTACATCCTTGACCCCCTTCATGGTGCACCTCTCAGTGGTGATCCACATAGATGGCAGTAGTCAGGGTGACCCAGGACTTGCTATTATGGCTTAGGTCATCGATGATCTATGGGTCCATGAGCTTATTACAACTAGTTTCTTCCTTACCAATGAGATGAATAATGTCATTAAGTATCACATAATCATTAGTGCCTTAACTGATGCTCATGGGTTAAGTGTGTGTTATGTACAATTATTCTCTGACTCACTCTTAGCCATGTCTCAATTCATTAGTACTTGAGCTATCCTTAGCTCTAAGTTACTCCTCTTATTCAAGGTGGTGCATGATTTGTTCTCCTCTTTTGAGGATGTCCAAGTCACCCATATCCCTCATAAGGAAAACACTAGGACTGACACTCTAGTGAATGTCATTTTGGATTATACAATTTGATTTTATATCACTTGTGTCCCTTTTTTATAGGAGATAGAGTTGGAGCTATATTTGGATTTAGATTACATAACATTTGTACTCTCACCCATGGATTGCACCATCGACTTCTTCCACCACCATCTTTATCTGGTAAGTGCATGTAATGTTATCTTTTATCATTTTAGTTCTTGCTTTTCTTTGCTTTTGTGTAGCTTCCAAGTACTGCACAACACTCCTTGTTCATTCAAATACTGACTACCTGAACTTTGAGGGCATATATAATCATACTTCCTATGATGCTACTCCTTCTTATGATTACACATCAACTCATGTGTAGACTACCAACCTTGGTTATCCCACTTTGAGACATTTTACACTTGAATGGACCCATTTTACATCATGTATCTATCCTCTAGACATCCTTGGCACCTCACTAATTTTTTTATTCACTGATAAGCCTTATAGATGCCTCTTAGATCCCTTTCAAAAGCTTATTAACCACCTAGGATGGGATTTTGACCCAAGCCATGGCTTAGGGAGGAAACTTGTGGTCTAGGATGCATGTTTCCTTCACCAAAGTCATGGCCTAGGTTGCATCCTGGGTAAAATGTGAAAAAAGGACCCAGTTTGGTCCCAACAGCTAGAAACGGGTAATTTTTGGATTTTATTATATTAGGATTGCCATATATGATGGCTTGTCATTGATTTTTCTCTCTCTCTTGCATTTTTGATCTAATATTATCTCTTTATCATCACTCTCTAAGCTCTTATGCCTTCTTAAATCTCACTTAGTTAATTCTTGGCATACTTAGCTTTCATTCTGATAGGGGATGCCCTACTACTCTACAGTTCATTTTGGTGATTCACATCAATATCTATAGTGCTAATAAATATTGTTGGTTGATATTAGCTTATTCAAGATACATTGCACCTATTATTGTGCTCTACACATTGGCTCTCTCATAGTTGGTAGCATCTCCTTCACCTCCTCCATTGCTTTTGGCTCTTGGTTTGGACTCAGCTCACACACAACTTGGTCTTCCTCCTTCATTAATTCCTAGCTTGGATTCATGGTAGGTAAAATGTCCATACAATATTTTTGAGTTTGATATGAGGGAATTTTTCTATGTAAAGTGAAATTCCCATTTGTTTGCAGTAGTGTATTTGCTAGGTTTTCATTATTTTAGTGATTTTTTTGTTTAGGGCATTATCTAAGGTAGTTTCTAAAGATTTTGAATTTGTATGTGGTTAAGAATATCTTTCATTGCTTGAAAATGCTTTCCATTATATGATATTCTTTCTTTAGAAACATATCTCATTGCATAGTAGAATCCTAATTACTCAAAATAGTCTATACATTTGCATAAACAATCTCCTCTTTTGCTAAACTAGAAAGTTGCATTATTAGGAAATAATAGTTTTAAAATCAAAGAATTAGCTTCGGCTTAGATTAGGCATTATATTTCACCCTTTCTTGAAAATATCTTTATTTCTTAAAACATCTTTCATTTGGCCTGAAAGTGCCTTTCTCGTAAGCTTATGCATCATTTGATAGTTCTCTTAATTCAACATTGTCATTTCCATAATTTATATGCAAGTAGATTTTTAGTTTCAGTTGGTCACTTTACTATGGTTATACCCATTAGAGATACCTGCATCCTTTGTGTGCTTTATCACTCTAGCCCTAACCTAGTTTATGAGTCTTTCTATATCTTGGTGGGTAGACACTATAAATCCATACACTTCAGCTCAAGATGTTGCATTGACCTTTAAACCACCCATTGACCCTGCTTTTGATTAAATTATTTATTAATTACCATTTTTCACCCATTTACCACTTTAGCTAATTTAATTAAATTAGTTAAATCCTATTTCCACCTCACCTACCCAAACCCATGGCTAACGTATCGACACCTATCCTAAAGACCATTCTACCTTGGCATTTAATGCCTTAACCATCTATATTTATTCATCATGCATCCCCATGATCCCATTATTAACCTCAAACCATTTATGAGGGAATTAACTACCAGTCATTAGTATAATTGGCTAAATTTAGCCAATTTTGATTATGTCCCCTCAATCATTGATAGTTAGCCCTTGACCATCGATGGTTGAACTAGACTATTGGCAGTTACTTAAAACTCTACCTCAGGAGTGCATGATCAAAGGAGTCAACTGCAACTCAACTACAACTCACTCATTAATTACTAGTTATTTAATTTTAGTCTATTTTTCACATGATCAATGCATGTTAAACTATTTTTTAAACTCTTTCATTTCATTTCTTCTTTTCTCTATATTAAGATATGAATAGGAGGTTGAATGGATCTAGGTGTGAGAGATTCTTACTCCCAGGTAAATCCATAAACTTCCTAGCAAACCAAGAACTAGGATAGATATTTAGGGTACTTATATAACTCATTATCTTGAGCCAAGGTACCGCTACTCTATCTAAGTTGCTCTAGATTCCCAAGTGGCTCATTTTCAGCTTCAGGACTTCCTCTAGGCCATCAAGCACCAAAGCTAAGTATTCTTCACTAGTTTTTAATTAAGTTATTTGGTTTCAATAGTTTAGATCTTGCACATAATTTTAATCTATCCCCAAAACCTCTCTAGTGTTGGAGTTATACAACTCCAAACACCATTATCTCCATTAAGGACCCTCTGACCACTCTCAACCATCTTGAGTATCAAATCCCTAACCTTGAGACCTCTAAGACCTTACCTCTACTTTCATGACCCTTAACCAACCCTAAAATGACCTATAAAACCCCTCTATAACTTACCCATAGTCCTTTTCTCACCCAAAATTGAGACTATCAAACCCACAATGACTTTCAATGATCACCTTCTATTGTTAGAGGTCATCTGTCGATCGGTGGTAGTCATACCCTAACCACCAACAATTACTAGTGATCATCGATGGTCACTATGTAAATCATTTTAATCAAAATAGAAATCATTTATCAACCACCAACCCAATTGAAATCCATATTTCTTGACCTCTATCACTACACATAATTAACAACAACAACCCAACCACACCTGAACCACACCTTGATAGTTTAGCATTTTTTTAATGTTATTTTGTTAAAACACATTATTTATTTTGATTAAGTACTTTTATTTATGTTATAAAATATTTATTATCATCAACCTTCTTAATATTAAATTTTCTAAAAGGTGGATTGACAGCCTCTAAATAAGTCTTGTACTTCTTGGATCTAGCATTCACTAGGCAATCCACCCACCCATCTAACTAATCAACCATTTTATAGATTACTTTATTATCTATAGGTCACCTTCCAAAAATAAAGAGGAGTATCGACAATCATCTAGATCACAGATCACAAACCAAATCCAAGTTCTATTAACCTCACCCTTCTTTCAAGTTTTACTATTTCTAAAGAGAAAATAAAGCAAAAAAATAGTGAAACATTCTAGCACACTCAGTGGGACATAGTTGCATCTAGGTGATTTTCTTCTTATTTTATGCTCATTTAAATGAAATAAAAATTTATTTTGGGATTAAAATTAACCTCTCATCCATTGTTTGATTGTATAGTTAGCTCACATAGCTTAATTATTCAAGTAATTAATCGTAGCGTCACTTCTCTGCACATACAAGACCAAACCACTTATACCAAATCAAACATCAAACACTTGACATAAGGCCCAACTAGGGTTCATATCCTAGCATTAAACCTTCACCCTTGGATATCCTACTTGGATGTCATTTCTAAGAGGATAAACCAAAACTCAACTCTCTGGTTGAGTATAATCTCTGACAATTAGTATATCTTAGCTAAGCACTTGACACCCTTATTGTTGCGATGTGTGAAGTGAAGGGGTAGGCCCCAATATCAATCCACATACTTATTTCCAATACATACCCCTTTGAGAGCCTAAATTACATAAAACCATACTTAAATTTCTTATCTAGTACCTATTCTATAAACCAAAGTTGGGTCATATTTTCTTCTTAAAACTTAAGCCATAAGCCACAAGAGAGACTAAAAAGAACCTTAAGATTTAACGTGATTTAGTGCATATTTTATCTTATTGACCTTTTTATTGTCTTCTCTTTGTTTGAATTGTGAGTAATCTAACCCCCTTGGGAACCTTCTATCATCTTGCCTTCGTCGACCTCATCTCCATTTTGCCTTGTTCAAATGGGGAGCCCATCTATATTTTTAGCTGGAGATCCTAACTTTATTAGAATCCTAGATGACAACCCTCTTACCTTAAAGTTTTACCTTACATTATGAGCCAATTGTGCTCCCAAACTTACCCATAACCACCCCAACCTGACCTATAACCAAACAAAAACCTATCAACAACCATTTGATCTCAACTATAACCAACCAATGACCTATCAACACCTGTTTGACAATTATCATAACCAACCTTAACCTCAACCATCTCAACCTCACAAAATTTTGGGTTACCTGGTCCAACTATCATATCAACCACCTCAACCTCATCAAACCTTGGACTACCTACCCCAACCATCATATAAATTACCTCAACCCACTTTGTGGAAACCCTCTTTTCCTCAAAACCAAGACTTGGTCTATCCCTTTAGTCACACAGCCAAAAACTATCAAACCAACCACTATCAACCTAATTTTTCACCCTCATCAAATCAAACCAACAATCATTTGACCAAAAACTATCAACAAAACTTTTCTAACCAATCAATCTTATCACCCTTACCCAACCTATCAAACCAACCCACCTTATCAACCTTACCTACCTTCTTGAATCTACCCAACTAACCTACCCTACCAACATTATCAAACCTATCAAGCCAACAAACCATACCCACATTTTCAACCTTGTCAGCCTTATGAACCCCATCAAATCAAACCAATAACTATCAACCTACCGTATTGAACCAACCAAAAATTTTAAACCACCTAACCATATCAAACCTACCCACCATATCAACCATGTCAAATCTATCAAATACCTTAACCTTACCCAACCTCTCAAACAAACCTACCTCATTTACCTTATCAAACCAACCAAATTTTTTGAATTCACTAATATTATCAAAATAAAAATCCTCACCAAATCAAACCAATAACTATCAACCAAATTTTTTCAACCCACCAACCTTATCAAGCATATCCAACCCATCAAATCACTCAAACTTGTCAAATCAACCAAACTCATTCAACCAACCAACTTTGTCAAAGCAACCAATAAGCTCACAATATCAAGAGCCATTGACACACCCTCTTCTTAGGCAATACACCTTGTTGGGGGAATCCTATGCCTCAATCCTTGATAAACTCTTAAGGGCTTATGTCATTAGCTTTACTCAAATCAAACCAATTAGAAGTTCTCTTTCAAAGCCATTTTGGTTTATAGAGAATGAGTTTTATGTGTATCATCATACAAATGGGCATGTGGTTGATAGATGCCAATCCTTTAAGATGTTTATCTAAAACCTTATTGATCACAAGGAGGTCCCAAAGGATAGACTTAGTTTTCCCCCCCAACCTAGCCTTGAATGTCTTCAAGAAATCCATCATCTAACCTCTTATTTCACCCATTACTGTGCAAACCAATAACCAAAGCCCTCAACATAATGAGGCCCATGCATTATACTTGGTCCTTAGTGAACCTATCGCTAAGGAAACCATAATTGAAACCCCAACCAATCCACTTGTTGGCCAAGTGCAACCTTCCAATTTCCTTCTCATAGTACCACTAAGGAATCCCCAATCTTAACCAATCTACTTGTTGACAAAGTGAAACCTTTTCAACTTTCCTTAAAAACCACAAGTAAGGAAACCAACCTACTACCTCTTCCACTCCCTCAAAATTCAGAAACACTGCAAACAACCATGCCTTTTCCACTCCCTCAAAATTTGAAATCACCCCAAACAACTATGTCTCTTCCACCTCCTCTTTTTATGGAACCAACTCAAACCCCTTCATTTTTTCACCTTCCTATTTTAGTTGAGCAAACCCAAACTCAAGATACCTCACCTACCATCAAACCAACTGTACCTACCATCAACCCAACCTTTCCTACAATCAACCCAACCTTACTGACCATCAACCCAACCTTACCTATGATCAACCCAACCTTGCCTATAACCAATCCAACCTTACATATAATCAAACTTATTGTCACTTAGATTTTCACCATTTGAGGAGATGTCTGATCTCTCCTCATCCAAATGACACAATTGAAACACCTATAGGCTTGTGGGTAGCCTAAAGATTAGGTGAATCTCTAAATAGGGATAGCTTCCTTGATGTATCACTTTGGATCAAAACTACACCTAAAATTTAGGGGGGGGGGGAAGGGAGAGAGAAAATTGAAAGAAAACTATCCTAAGAGAGGTGATACACCAAATTTATTGATGACTACCAACTAGCTCTATGTTACACATGAAACCAAGAGACTAATCAAACATACACTTCTTGAATCTGTATCTTCTCACATCAATGTTACATTATGAGGTTATAAATGAATGTTTTGGCTAGCAAGACTAAAAAATAGGACTTGAATGGAAATAGTGAATAAAATAACTCACTCAACTTTAACACTCCCTAGAATACTTCACATGCCATGCAAGAAGAAGCTTTCGAACTACAAATAGGATGAAAGAATGAGACAACATGATAAGGAATCCATAGTCTTCACTAAACAAGATCCAACATTAATGAGTAGGGCTTTGCCATACTCAGGTGGAACATGAGTTACAATGGCCAAAATAACTAGTTCTTATAGAACTAGAGAGAGAGAGAGGAGAAGAGAGAAGTCTAAGGGTCATAAAGACACATGTAAATATGATAAAATTAGTTACTTGTGCATGAAAAGAAGATGTGGGATGAACCATGCAAGGTCAGGAAGCCCAAGTGTCCATACAAGGCATGAAACTCTTACAAAGTGGCATAAAACTCCTTATTCTGACTTAGAAAAACTGCCTTCATGATTATCCATGTTTGGATGTCCCAAAAATAAATAGGGATAGGTATAATTATTGTAATGAATGGGAGGGGTTTCAGACATGCCTCTCCATGCATTGGTTTCAGGCTTGGTGATTTGGAATCATCTGGAAAGGATCTATCATTTCTTACACTCTAAAAAACTCCTCTTTCATGCACCTTGCACACTTGGATTCCAAAAAGGCATCAATTTTCCATGAAAATATATTAGAGGGAGTTAATTACATGTGGAAACACCCTTAATGGCCTTAGAATCATTAGGCACACCTTAAAATCACTTCCACTTAGAGTTTTCACACTTCTCACTAGCTTGGTCACTATGTCAGTTTTGACTCACTGAGATGAAGTAGCTATTTGAGACACTTTAGGAGTTATTAAAAGTCATGAAATTTAAATGGGTAGTTATATTAATTCTTAATATTCCATCCCATGTGATTTTCATCTCTTGAAACCTCATACAACCTACACAATGCAAAAAAATATCAAGAAAAGCCGATTTTATACTCCATCTATAAAATTCCATAAAAATAATCCTAATGGGAAGTATCCTAAGAGAGTATTATACAATTTAAAATCATAATCCTAGGCAAACTATTCCATTAGAGTAGCTTTCTAGCTTCATCTTTTGAATCGAGTCATTAGTAAGGGTTTGAAAGGGTTTTAAGCCTATTTTCACTCTTAAGATTCGTTCATGAAGGTTGGACATTGTATTTTAATAATAATTACACAAATGTGATCATAAGGACCCAATATAACTCCTAAAAACTTCCCTGACCTCCATGCACAAAGAGATATGAGCACTCCAAGTTAGCCTATAGAGCTTGTCTCTCTATTTCCTACATGCTTAAGTTGGTTTCTGAGCCAAAAGTGACTTTTTCATAGTTTCATTTTCATATTATCACATTTAAAACATATTTAATGACCTATTAAACATGTTTAAATATTTTATAATTCTCACTCTAAGGTGGAAGTGAAGTCATACCCTCAATTGGTCACTAAGCTTAACCATGTCTCATAGACCTGTCTGCACCTTTGGCATCCAAACCATCTTGTTAGAATTATATTCATTTAATAAGCTTATAAATGTATATTATTACCTATTTTTTTTTAAACAAGGTGTAAATCTCACCTCATTCTAAAAATGGTTTTGACCTTTCATTTGGGCACTAGGCCAAAACCCTACCTAACAGGCTGACTGTAACCTTGGAGTTACAAAACATTTGGTTGAGATTATTCCTTATGTGATTGATTATACATGCTTTTATGGATGTTTTTTAACTTTATAAACCTTATTAACATGTCTAAGCAGCCTATAACTCACTTATCCATTCCCTTTTCCAAAATTGTAGGGTTTGTGTACAAGGGGAAGTACCCTATATCTGAGACAAAAAATAAGGTACTTCCCCTATTTTATCAGACCAACTTGCCATTTTAGTATATTATAAAAGTGATAAGGATTAATGAAACATAAAATGAGCCCATGGTATATCCATTTGAACTTAAAACTTCTTCAAAAACTAAAATAGACTGTGTAAAGAGTATTATGTGCAAGGTCTCTTTCAATAGAATGTGTTTTGCATTATAAGAACCCTTTCTCTACTTAGATTCCATGTCAACAAGGATATATAGAATATAATTATCAATATGAGAGTGTTATAGGTATATTTACCATTTTATTTTCCTAATATACCTCTCATTATGATCCAGGCAATATTCCAGGTGATAATTCGGGTGATGGTTCTACCCTAATCGGTGGTAGGACTTTCGATAGCCATGACTTTTGTACCGTAACTCCAATCGACTTACTGTTTGAATTGTTGGAAATATAATAATAAGGATAACATTATGAGATGGAATTGAGCTAAAAAATATGTATTTTTACCCCTTAAAACCCAATGGAAGTGCCCCAAATTACAATTTTAGTAGTGCAGTCTAAAAATAGTAAGTTTCTAAAAATAGTAATTACTCAAATTTTGTATTGTTGTAAATCATGGAAGTCAAACCACTTAATATACCTTGATATTGGTAACCTTCCACATCCTCCTCATACCTTAAAAATGTGTATAAATTAATATGTAACCCAAAATGGAAATTAGACATCTCTTCTCAGAGATAAGCATATGTTTGGATCTACAATTTTTTATGAATAAAACATCTCTTCTCAGAGATAACATTATTGTTACTATGTTGTTATTTTTTATTGAATTTATTTCAACCAAATCTTATAATTTTTGGATCATATTGCATAATTTTCCATTCCACTATCTTGAACTGCAGACTATATTTTTGTTTTGGAGGGGACATCTGTAGTTGACCCTATATGCTATTTGCATGAATTAGGCCTTGGTTATAGTGATTATGTTATATTAAAATATTCCAATATCCTTTATTAGGTGTTTTTATTAATTTCTCTAATGATCATGCTATTATCAACACTCATACTTCAATTCCCAGTCCACTGCTACCTATAGTCAACAATGGTTGACCTCCTTAAAGCAAAAACTTGCAGGTTGGCATTATCCTTTGAAATTTATGCTACATGTTGTTTGGGAGTGAAATGAGAAAATTTGAAACATCATTTTTAAACCATTTTTGTTGTTCTCATACTCAAAATTCCATCTTATACTTTATATTCCTATTGTCAGTTATAGGTGTGTATCTCCTTGTGAAGGGCACCTGTAGGTGTGTATGGGGGTCCAAAACATAGCCTATCAACGTTGTCTTAATGATATTTATGTTCATGGTGTTTTTTAACTTCACGAGGCCATTCAAAGCATGAGAACATGTCTTAATATCTATTTTAATTATTAAGATCACTTATACCTTCAAAACTTGTAAATACAACTATTTGGATTTAGTGGTTCAAGGGACATCTTTAGGCCTTCTAATAGTTGACCTCCACTAATATTTTATCCTCTAAACTTTAAAAAAATCTTGTCCTTTCTATAGAATACACAAATAACCTATCTATATGCTTCAAATACCTTTGCATCCCTATTTCAAGATACCAACAAAACACCTCAGACCTTTATTTTCTCATTTTAGGGAAAAGGTCCCTGTATACTATCATTTTGTGTTTTGAAGGTTTTTTCCATTTTCATTTTCTGACTTAACACCTCAAATGAGTTTTTTATGGTCTTTTAAACCTAATAGGATTCCAAAAGGTATTCAAACCCTTCCAATCCTCTCTGTATAAAGACCCTCATATCTCTATTGATGCCCCTATAAGTGGAGATTTCATGTACAGGTAGTGAGCATGAGTTAGAGCAATGTATCAAATATTCTACCTTCATATTCAAATGGTTTATCCTCAATGTGTTTAAATGGAAACATAAATATATTTCAAGGCTAAAAACAAGGTCTCACACTTCCCTTCCAATGTTGAATCCTTCCTTCATAGCACCTGTAGGTGCAATTCATGGTGCATACCTAGCAAAGGTGGTTGATGATTAGTTGTTACAATCCTCTTAATGCCAATTAAAGAAATTCACTTGATATATTTTTACATGAGAATGTGTTAAACACTTTATGACCCTCCATCACAACTCTATGGATATGGTTTATCTCACATGGTTGATTGTGTATGGTAGTCTTATGGTAATTGACTGTATGGCACTCAATGACTGCACTTTCATGGATATTTATTTGGAGAATGAAATTGAGATGAATTGATATAAAAATAACATTGAAAACATAATAAATAACTTATAAAAAACTCCATGGATTCATTGAAAAAACATGAAAATCCTGAACATGGTGAAAAACTACCTATTGCACAAAACACTACTTCCTCTTGCAACCTAAGCTACTTTGATCATCAAAACATCATGAAACTTGAAACCAAGTACAAAGGGAATATAAAAAGAGAGAAATCATCCTCTATAGTATATCTCAGCAACTGAATTGTATGAACTTGCCCAAAATAGAGTAAAACCTATAGGTACATGGAATAGTAAGCAAAAAAACACAGTCAACTTCACGAGGATGGTTCATAAAGCACATGCCACCATTATTAGAAATATTTTTATAAAATTAATATATTTTAATTTAATTTCACCTCCCCAAGGAATTTGATCCGAAACCTCCTCTACTGGTCGTACCAAGTACAAACCTAAAGACTAGTTCTGTATGTCTAAAAGGGTGAAAAAGGAATAGAATGGTTTTAGCTTAGAAATGGCATTGCCAAAACATTTAAAACATGGAACTAAAATTGAAGAAGTTTAAGAGAAATTATATTATCCTCTCCCATGTAGCACACTTCTCCATGGGCTATACAAGTGCCAAAATCTCTTTTTTTCTCAAGAAAACTACCCTTTCTTATGAAGAACCCACCACTTTTCAGTTAAAAAAGTTGATTAAGACCTCTTAGGACACATGGGACATGAAATCATCTTTTGGAATCTTCACATTTACCAAGGAGACTGTACAACCTATTAAATTCTCTATTTATGATCCTAAAATTACTCAAAATGATAAATGGATGAAAAGACTAATTTACTAAGGCTAATATGATATGGAATAACATCAAAAGACATATAATAAATATTATGACATAATATTATACCTCAAAAATCACTTGAAACTCAATTTTTACCTATAGGTGATCCAATTTGACTTACAAGGTCAAATTTAGTCAACAAATTGGTGACTCATAGGGGTAGTATGCCTGATATACTAACTAGACTAGTAGCCTTTTTAGTCCCTTGGGATTAAGAGTCATATGAAGTTTGAAACAAAATAAGGAGACATTTGAAAACCATGCTTTGATCAAGATAAGACCACTTGACTACCTCAACCACACAAAACAAAGGAAACACACAAAACAAAGCAAACACACTAACAAGACACACATGTGCTCAAGACACTTAGGAAAAATAGGAAGAAAACAACTATATAAAACTAAAAACTAAACATACCTCCCTTTCTATGATCAAAAGGAAAATTTATTGCATCTCCATCTTCATGACATGAATCATGGTGCCAAGCATGTTGTTCTTTGTATTGAACACTTGATAGATCAGACCTACTTCTTGGCACCTCAATTGCTATGCTATCAAGTGGACCATCTTTAAATAGGTATCCAATGTAAAAGTATTCCTCTTAGCCTTATACACATACTTCATATTGCTGCCCACTCTTCATCTCATGATTAAATTTCATCTTCTTTGTAGGAATGGTTTCAAGAGGAATGGTTTCTTGTTCCTTGGAAGATTGAGGCCAATAAAAGCTTGTCTTGACCTCTAAAGGCTGATTTTAACTTTTCTCTTTCTCAAATATGACATGTGTGACAATGTCATCTTGATCGCCATCACTTGTAATTAGTTCTAAGGCATTTGTATACCCCTTTAGGGACTCAAACTAATTGCAAATGTTTTCAAACTACTACCACAAGTCCTCATCTTCTCTTTGATTAGTATCATGAAGGGGAATAGCAAGAGAAACTACTTCATCCTCTTCCTTATAATCCAAAAGGACTTCATCTAATATTTATTCTTTGACACAAGGGAAGCATTCTTCATCATAAACCAAACAAGAAGACTCAACACAAGGACTCACCTCTTCTTCAGCATGTAGGACCTCTTGAGGGATCTCAAATTGTATCTCATCTATCATAATCTAATCTTGATTCTCAAGGGCTTCAAGAACTTCCATCTCCTTCTCCTTTTTGGTGATGCCAAGACTAGGCATCTTGAAATCCGGTGACCTGGCCCAATGAGGCTGCCAAGGAGTTGAATTTTCCTCAAGCAAGAGTTCAAAATTTTCCTCAACCAAAGGCTCTTCTTTAGGTTTCCATACCATAGGTCCATCAAGGTAACGGGTGATGGGTTGAGGACATGAGGAACTAGTTGGTGGAGGTAGAACATAGGGCTCAAAATCATATTGAGAATGCATTGGAGGGGATTCTTTTAGGAGTTCTTGAGGAAGTGTAGGTAGACTTTGGGATAAAATAACTTGGTTATCTTCCTTGCAAATAACAATCACTTCATTGAAATATAATACAACTTGAGCACTCTCTTGAGGGATGTTAGATGGGTGTTTTTAGGCATACGATCTTCTTTGGGCTCTAAATCTTCCATCACACCTTGACTTAGCAATCTCATCTTTAATTATAACTCTTCCATTTGCTTAGCTAGGTTCTCTTGAAAAATATTCTATTGAAGTTCATAGGCATCATCATGAGGATAAGGAGTACAAGAGGGTTGACATGGAACACAAGAATCTTCTTGAGGAAGGGTGGGAGGGACTTTCAAAGGATCAACTTCATTCTCAACTTCACATTCCTTAACAATGTTTCTATCCTCCTTTCCCCATGATTCCACTATCTTACTCTAGGTTAGGATGTTAGGATTATAAGTATTTTCTTAAAGTGGTGATGCAATTTGATGAGTGGATGAAGTGTTTAAGGAACTTGGAATCTCTTAAGTCTTAGATTTTCTACCTTGTTTCCAACTTGGAATTTCATATATAGAGGTCTTCTCTTGAGATGGGAATGCAATGGGAGAGGGAAATGAGGGCTTAGATTCCAATTCTTTTGCTGATGACATAGACTATTTCATATGCATATTATCTAACTCAATCTATCTATTAAGATTAGCTTAAAAATAAGGTTTCTCTTTTTAACTTTCTCTTCCAACTGATTGGGTAAAGGGTGACTTTGATAAGCTTGATTGGGCTCATGAGTAGGGGTTAAATAGGACTGATATCAATCTTGGGGAAGTGGCTATGAAGGCTGATTAGTTTGGTGAGGCTTCCTTTCATGAAGTTTTAGCCCATCTTCTAAAGATGAAACTAGTCCACTCACATCTAGCATCTCACTTGTGAGCCTTTGCCAATTGGCTCTCTCAATAGGTTCCCACTCTCTTTTAACCATCTCTAATGTATCTCTCACCTTATGAATGAAATGACTAGGAATCTCTAGACCATATCCCCTTTGTGGGTCAAGATATAACATGTACCTCTCATAGCCAAAGAGTGTTTACTTTAAGGTGGAAATGAATTGACTTGAGAAGTGGCTAGGTTGACAAGGAGGATCAAGACATTGAGAGGGATGGATATAGGACTGATACACTTCCTGAATGGGCTGATAAAATTCATAAATAAGTTGATACACTTCATGTTGGAGCTAGTACAGATCATGACAAGGATGACTAAAAACTTGTTCTTATTGATAAAGAATGCTATAAGCTTGAAATATCTCACCAACTTGTGTAAAATAGTACTCAACACCAAGGTCAGCCATGAAACTTCATTAGGAAGCAAGAACACAAGAAATGGTTGTTAAATTTTTTTAAAAGGAATACCTAGGCTACATGAAGAGCTGATGTAACTTTGGAGTCACCATTGATTCTTAGATAGAGATGCCTCCAAAGGTTGATTGTTGAAAGACAACACCAAATATCCTTCAAACTCTTGGAATAAGAGTCCCATTAGGCATGTTAAAAACTATTGTAACTTGGATTTTCACCGGAGATTTATTAGCTCTCATCATCCAAGTGGCACAATTGAAACACCTCTAGGCTTGTGGGTAGCCTAAGGATGAGGTGAATCTATAGATAAGGCTAGCTCCCTTGATGTACCACTTTGGATCACAACTACACCTAGAATTTGGGGGGGAAAGGAGAGAGAAAAATAAAATAAAACTATCCTAAGGGAGGTGATACACCAAATTTATTGATGACTACCAACTAGCTACATGTTACACATGAAACTAAGAGACTAACCAAACATACACTTCTCGAATCTGCATCTTCTCACATCAATGTTACATTATGAGGTTATGGATGAATTTTTAAGATAGGAGGACTAGACAAGAGGTATTGAATGGAAATAATGAATATAATAACTCACTCAACTTTAATACTTCCTAGAACACTTCACATGCCCTACAAGAAGAAGCTTTCCAACTGCAAATAGGATGAAAGAATGAGATAACATGCTAAGGAATCCATAGTCTTCACTAAGAAAGATCTAAAATTCAAGTAAAAAACACTATTAATAGTCATGAAGAGGTAAAAAATCAGTAGTATTATTGATCAAATGGTATGTAAATGAGCAGGGATTTTCCATACTCAAGTGGAACATGAGTTACAATGGCCAAAATGGCTAGTTCTTATAAAACTTGAGAGAAGATGCAGATTCGAGAAGTCCAAGGGTCACAAGAAAAATTGTAAAGTTTATAAAATTAGTTAATTGTGCATGAAAATAAGATGTAGGATGAACCATGCAAGTTCATGAATCCCAAGTGCCCTTACAAGGCATGAAACTCTTGCAAAGTGGCATAAAACTCCTTATTTTGGTTTAGAAAAATTGCCTTCATGATTAGCCCTATTTTAACATACAAAAAATAATTAGGGATAGGTATAATTATTATAATGAAGGGGAGGGGTTATATACATTCCTCTCCATGCATTAGTTTCAATCTTGGTCATCTGGAATCATCTGGAAGGGAACTATCATTGCTTACACTCTATAAAAGTCCTCTTTCATGCACCTTGCACACTTGGATTCAAAAAAGGCATAAATTTTACATGAAAATAAATGAGAGGGAGTTAATTACATTTGGAAACACACTCCATGGTATTATAAGCATTAGTCACACCTTAAAATCACTTTCACTTAGAGTTTTCACACTTCTCACTAGCTTGGTCACTATGCTAGTTTTAACTGGCTAAGATGAAGTAGATAGTTGAGGAATTTAGGAGTTATTAAAAGGAATTAAATTGAAATGGGGAGTTATATTAAGTCTTAATCTTCCATCCCATGTGATTTACATCTCTTTAAACCACATATAACCTGCATAATGCACAAAACTATCAAGAAAAGCCTATTTTGTACTCCATCCATACAATTTTGTACAACTAATCTTGATGGGAAGTATCTTTATAAAGTAATATACAATTAAAAATAATAATCCTAGGATTTTTTTTCCATTAGAGTAGCTTTCTAGCTTCATCTTCCCAATCGGGTCACTAGCAAGGGTTTTTAGGGGGTTTAGGCCTGTTTCAACTCTTAATATTAATTCATGAAGGTTGGACACTATATTTTCAAAATAATTCCAAAAATGTGATCCTAATGACCCCTTATAACTCTTAAAAACTTCTTTGACATCCATGAAAATCCTTCAAGGAGATATGAGCATTCCAAGTTAGCCTGTAGAGCTCGTCTCTCTATTTCCTGCATGCTTAAGTTGGTTTCTGAGCCAAAAGTGAATTTTTCATAGTGTAATTTTCATATTAACATATTTGAAACATATTTAATGACCTAATAAACATGTTTCAATAGGTTATAATTCTAACTCCAAGGTGGAAGTGAAGTCATACCCCCAATTGGTCACTAGGCTTAACCATGTCTCATTGACCTGTCTACACCTTTGGCATCTAGACCATCTTGTTGGACTTATCTTCATTAAGTAAGATTATAAATTTATATTATGACCTAAATTTTTTTTTTCAACAATTCTTAAATCTCACCTCATGCTAATAATGGTTTTGACCTTTTATTTGGGCATTAGGCCAAAACCCTGCCTAACAGGCTGATTGTAACCTTGGAGTTATACGACACTTGGCTGAGATTATTCCTTATGTGATTGTTTATCCATGATTTTATGGTTATTTTTCAACATTAAAAACCTTCTTTCCATGTTTGACTATCCTCTAACTCACTTGGTTATTCCCTTTTCCAAAATTGTAGGGTTTGTATACAAGGGGAAGTACCCACTGTCTGAGACAATATAGAGGGTACTTCCCCTATTTTCTCAGACCAACTAACAATTTTAGTAGCTTAAAAAATTTAAAAATATTCCATACACAAAAAATCATCCATTGGTCTATCCATTTAACCTTTAAACTTCTTCCAAAACTAAAAAGACTGTGTAAAGAGTACTGTGTGCAGGGTCTCTTTCAATGGATTGTGTTTTGCATTATAAGAACCCTTTCTATGCTTGTATTCCATGTCAACAAGGCTATAGAGAATATAATGATCAATATGAAAGTTTTTTCTATCAATTTACCATTTCATCTCCATATATACCTATCATTAACTTATTTTCCATTCCACTTTCCTAAACTACAGACTATATTTTTATTTTAGAGGGGACATATGTAGCTAACCCTGTGTGCAATTTTCATGAATTAGGCCTTGGTTATAGTGTTTATATTATTTTAAAACCTTCTAAGATCCTTTATTATGCTTTTTTTTTATCATTTATATCATGTTCATGTTGTTTTCAACACTCATACTTCACTTCCCAGTCCATTGCTACCTACAATCAACAGTGGTTGACCTCCTTGAAGTAAAAACTTGCAGGTTGGCATTATCCTTTGAAATTTATGCTACATGTGGTTTGGGAGTCCATTTATAAAATTTGAAACATAATTTTTAAGCCATTATTATTTTTCTCATACTTAAACTTCCATCTTATACTATATATTCCTACAATCAGTTGTAGGTGTGTATCTCCTTGTGAAGGGCACCTATAGGTGTGTATCTCCGTGTGAAGGGAACCTATAGGTGTGTATGGGTGTCCAAAACACAACCTATCAATGTTTTATTAATTATATTTATGTTAATTGTGTGTTTTTTAGTTCACAAGTCCATTAAAATAATGATAACGTGTCTTACTAGCTCCTTGAATTGTTAAGATCACTTATACCTTAAAAACATGTAGATACAATTATTTGGATTTAGTGGTTCAAGGGGCATCTTAAGGCCTTCTAACAGTTAACCTCCACTAATATTTTGTCCTCAAAACCTTTCACATATCATTTCATTTCTATATACTACAAAAATCACCTATCTAGATGCTTGAAATCCCTTTGCATCCCTATTTTAAGATACCAACAAAACACCTCAGACCTTTGTTTTCTCATTTCAAGGAAAAGGTCACTATATACTGTCATTTTGTGTTTTGAAGGTTTTTCCATTCTAATTTTCCAACTTTATTCCTCAAATGATTTTTTTATAGTATTTTAAACCTACTAGGATTCCAAAAAGGATTCAAACCCTTCCAATCCTCTCTGTACAAAGACCCTCATATCTCTGTTGATGCCCCTATAAGTGGAGATTTCATGTACAGGTAGTGAGCATGAGTTAGAGCAATGTATCAAATATTCTACCTTCATAGTCAAATGGATTATTATAAATGTGTTCAAATGGAAACATCAAGATATTTTAAGGCTCAAAACAAGGTCTCACACTTCCCTTCCAATGTTGAATCCTTCTTTCATAGCACCTATAGTTGTAATTCATGGTGCAAACCTAACAAAGGTGGTTGATGATTATTTGTTACAGTCCTCATAATTCCAATGAAATAGATTCACTTGATTGATTTTTCTATGAGAACATGTTAAACACTTTATTACCCTCTATCACAACTCCATGGATGTGGTTTAGCTCACTTGGTTGACTGTGTATGGTAGTCCTATGGCAATTGAATCTATGGCACTCAATGACTGCACTTTGATAAAGGTTGATTTGGAGAATTAAATTGAAATGACATGAGATAAAAATAATATTATAACCATCACAACTCCCTGGAGCCATTGACAAAGCATGAAAATATTGAACATGATGAAAAACTACCTATTTCATAGAATAGTGCTTCCTCTTGCAACCTAAGATACTTTGCTCATCAGAACATCATGAAACTTGAAACCAAGAATGGTGTGAATCTAAGAAGATATCCAACATCCTCTAGAGTCCATGTCAACAACTATATTATACGTACTTACCCAAAATGGAGCAAAACCTATAGGGTACATGAAATAATAAGCAGAAAAATATAGTCAACTTCATGAGGATGGTTGATAAATAAAAGGCCACCATTATTTGAAATATTGTTATGGAAATGAATATATTTGAGTTTAATTTTATCTCCCCAAGGATTTTTATCTAAAACCTCCTTTGTTGGCCATACCAAGTACAAACTTGAATACCAGTTTTGTATGTCTAAAAGAGTGAAAAAGGAGCATAATGGTTTTAGCTCAAAAATGGAACATAGAGAGAATTTAAAATGGATAAATAAGCTTTAAGAATATAATTAGACATTATATTATCTTATTCCATGTGGCACACTTCCCTATGGATCGTACAAGTGCCAAACTCTACTTTTTTCTCAAGAAAGCTACCCTTTCTTCTAAAGAACCTACCACTTTTTAGTTATGACAGTTTATTAATACCTCATAGGACATATGGGACATGACATCATCTTTTTAAAATCTTAAAATTTACCAAGGAGGCTATACAACCTATTAAATGGTCTATTTATGACCCCAAAATGACTCAAAATGATAAATGGACTAAAAGACTAATTGTCCAAGGATAATATGATATGGAATAACATAAAAAGACATATAATACATCTTATGACATAATATTATACCCTAAAAAAACCTAAAACTTAGGTTTTTACCTATAGGTGACCCAATTTGACTTGCAGGGTCAAATTTGTTCAACAAAACCAACGTCTAAAACAAATAAATCAACCAAAATCAACCCAACTCCCAACCCAACCCCAACCAACTTATCTATCAACCCATACTAAAATCAACCCTTCATTTGAGGTTTCTTAAATCTTGGCCACCCTTTTATCTTACCTACCCATACCTCACCTAAGATCCCTCATTGGGATAATCTAACACTCTTGTCCAACCCACCTTTATTCTAGGATCATGTTTCCAATGTCAATTATAGATTCCAAACCTACGAAAATCTAACCCAACAATGTTTCCCTCACCTTAGTGTCATAGGGGAAATCCTACATAAACCACCACCTACAACTTAACTTCCTCACCTACTAACGACTAAAAGCTAAAAACTAAAAACTAAAAACTAAAAACTAAAAACTAAAAACTAACAACTAACAACTAACAACTAACAACTAACAACTAACAACTAACAACTAACAACTAACAACTAATGACCCTTTGGAGGTGGATGAAGTTATCTTCACCCCTCCTGAACCCTCCTTACTAACCAAACACCTTCACCTTGGAATCATTTCCCACCTCAACCATCCATGGAATGATCAAAGTGGGGGAGTTCTCCCTCTAAGAGGCTTTGTCCATTTATCAACCCATAACCTTGCCTTAAGTAAATGACCAAACCAACCCTTGGTATTTTTACCTCAACCTACACCTAGCCTATCCTAGCCTAACATCAATCCAACCTTGACCTTAACCCAACCTTTAACCTCAAACCTAAGCAAGCCTTCAATGTCAACCACACCTTTTAGGCCTCTTTTGCTAAAAATATCAACCGGTGGTGGTCACTATTAAACTGTCATTGATCCACCCTTTAACCTCTTTTACCTTTCAAATCTTGACCATCACCAATATTTGATGAACCATCACCAATTGACTACTAACCACCAATGATCACTGCCATAACTAGAACCTTACCTGAGACCTTACCTTTTTACTACCTAACCAATACCTACCAAACCAAAACCAAACAACATTTCCACTAACCAAAGTCTAAACAACTATCACTTAACCAACCTTGCCTTTTTGCCACTATTAATCCATCATCCTTTTCCATGTATAATCAAGTGTTGAAAAGTAACTGGGGGACATCTCTCATTATTGACTTAAACCATTTACACAAGTATGGATTTGGGGCATATCTAAGCTTGAAACCCTCAAATGCTTTGCATTCATGTATGTTATTTTGTTTAAACAAGTTCTTAGCCATCTTATGTATAACTTAAGCTCATCCCTTGTTTTCATCCACCTTCATCTCCTTATTTTAAGGACAAATGATTAACACAAGATCATGTGATTATTCATCACAGCCTTAGCCTAATCCTAAGCATGATTACCTCAGTTCCACCCATGGCATGATTCTCATGGTACTTTCTGAACCTTTATATGATGGATCCTCATGGTCATTGTTACTTAAATCTCTTTTACCCATCATTAACCTTCTTGTGCTATGGTTTTGCCTCTAGAAAGGAAATCTTTAGGCCTATATAGACTAGTCCATATCTAAACCAACATAATATCACTTTGGGATGCCAAAATATCACTTGGGTCAAACATCTAAATCATGAAAACTACTCCCTTGAAGGACAACTATCCAAAACCATTAAAATTGCTGAAAAGGTAGACTACTCCCTTAAAGGACAACTATCAAATATAAACAAATCCAAACTTAGAACACTCCATTGAAAGATGGTTAAACCAAACATTTGTCAAGCAAGCAATCACTTGGAAGCTTCTCACATTGATCAGCTTCCCAAACCCATCAATAATAAAAGCATCCAAAGACCCAAAGTCAAAAGTTAAAAGTAAAAAATAAGCAATCCCAAAGAAGGCTTCAATCTACTTTCATAAAACATTTTATAGATTTCATGCCTCAATTAGTATACACCTAGCATAAGGCATGGATTTGTCTATAATGGTTCACAGGTCACCTATATAAGGGTCACACCATCCCCACATGAAGGTTACACTATTTTCCTTTTACCTTTCATCCATATAATTTTTTGTCCTCCACAAATCAAGGGATTTTGAGTGTACTTGACACCATGTGATCAAGCTACCTTATTTTAGCCAACAAACTAATAACAATGCAAAGCATGATAGGAGTTTATGTTCATAAACCCACCCACCTTGCCATTATGGTCTTTGTTAATCAGAGTATTTATCCTCCTCTTTTTATGTGCATAACCACTTGGTAAGACATGTGTCTTCCATTTTTTAGTCATTGCAACCCCAACACCCAAATTTACACCTTTTTCACCAATAAATGAATCCACCATTTACCAAACCAATTGGTACATCAAATTGGGCAACTAATTTACACACCACCCAACCAAAATTTTGCAAACCAAATAGCTTACCTCACCTTTAACATATTGGAGAGCACCTTATTCTCCACCAACCATATCACCTATTGGAGAGCATTGTTTTCTCCATCGACCAACCAACCAACCAACCAAAGTACCTTGACTTAGTCATTTTAGCTAACTTTTCACACTTTTGATAATATCCTTATTTTGGTCATTTTAATCATGTTGACTACCTCACCATAATTGATCAAATTATGCTACTTTTGCATACCAACCATTTAGGTGCCTCAGAATATGACCTTTTGTAGTCCCAACACCTACAACCATTTGTGTTTTATTAGGATCACATCCTAATTTTGGATACCTGAAAACACATCGACCTTGTCTATGAGACTTGAGTTTATAGAAGCAACCCATATCAGCTATGCCTAACACTATGGCCTAGTTACCCTATCACTTGTCCTTATAGTCCAACCTTATTTTACCACCTACCTCAACTATGGAAACCTAGTCTATGCTTGATTTTTGATATCACACTTAGTTCCATTCTTGCACACTGTTCACACTTAAATGTCCAACCAACCTTGTCACCCACCTTGTCACTCACTTACCCTCTTAGCAAACCCAACTTGACTCTTTTCACCTCATCAATTTTTGGTTTGAGGGAGAATACCTCCTACCATACCTGGGGTATCTAATCTTCCACCAACCTTTCATTTTTGTTTTGTAGCTTCCTGACACAAATTGCACAATAAAAAGGGGTAAAATGTAGACACTAGAAATCTGTACACTATGTCTCTAGATTTTGCATTAACCTTTAATCCACCCTTTGACCCCCCTTTTGATTAAATTATTTATTATGTACCATTTTTCACCCATTTACCCCGTTAGCTAATTTAATTATTTAAATAATTAGTTAAATCCTCTTTCCACCTCACCTATCCAAACCCATGGCTAACCTATCAACACCTAGCCTAAATACCATTTCTACCCTAGCATTTAATACCCTAACCACTTAGACTTATTCCTCATGCACCCCCATGCTCTCATTATTAACCTCAAGCCATTTCCCAGGGAATTAATTGCCAATCATTAGTGGAATTAGCTAAATTTAGCCAATTTTGACTATGTCCCCTCGACCACCGATGATCAACCCTCGACCATTGATGGTTGACTCAGACCATTGATGGTTACTTAAAACTCCACCTTAGGAGTGCATGATCAAAGAATTCAACTGCAACTCAAATACAACTCACTCATTGGTTAATAGCTATTTAATTTTAGTCTATTGTTTGCATGATCAATGCATGTTAGAATATTTGTTAAACTCGTTCATTTTAATGCTCATTTGATCTATATTAAGATATGAAGAGGAGGTTGAATGGATCTAGGTGTGAGATATTCTTACTCCCAGGAAAATCTAGATGCTTCCTAGTGAGCTAAGAACCAGACCAAAGATTTAGGGTACTTCTGTAACTCACTATCTTGAGCCAGGGTACCATTACTCTATCCAAGTTGCTCTAGATTCCCTAGTGGCTCCTTTTCTACCTCAGAACTTCTTTCAGGACATCAAGCACCAAAGCTAAGTATTCTCCACTAGTTTTTAGTTAATTTATTTGGTTTCAATAGCTTAGATGCTTTACCTACTTTTAGCCTCTCTCCATAACCTCTTTGGTGTTGGAGCTTTACAATTCCAAACACCATTCTCTCCACCAAGCACCCTCTAACCACTCTCAACCATTTTGAATATCAAATTCGTAACCCTAAGACCTCTAAGACCTCACCTCTACTCTCACGACCCTTAACCAACTCTCAAATGACCTACATAACCCTTCTAAAACTTACCCACATTCCCTTTCTTACCTAAAGATGAGACTATCAAACCCACAATAAACATCAATGATCACCTTCAATCTTTAGAGGTCATCTATTAATTGGTGATGGTCATACCTTAACCACCAAAAGTTACTAGTGACCACTGAAGGTCACTATGTAAATCATTTTAATCAAAACAATAAGTATTTATCAACCACCAAACCCAACCAAAACTCATATTTTCTTTACCTCTGTCACTACACAAAATCAACAATAATAACTTGATCACACCTGAACCACACCTTGACAATTTAGCATTTATTTTAATGTTATTTGGTTAAAACACATTATTTATTTTGAAAAGTATTTATTTATTTTTATTAAGTACTTTGATTTATGTTATGAAATCTTTCTTATCAATAACCTTCTTAACATTAACTTGTCTAAAAGGTGGATTGACATCCTCCAAAGAAGTTTTGTACTTATTAGATCTAGCATTCACTAAGCAATCACCCACCTACCTAACTAATCAACCATTTTCTAAATTGCTTTATTATCTATAGGTCATCCTCCATAGATAAAAAGGAGTATCAACAATCATCTGGATCATAAAGCGCAAACCAAATCTAGGTTCTACTAACCTCACCCTTATTTCAAGTTTTACTCTTTCTAAACATAAAATAAAGAAAAGAAATAGTGAAACATGGTGCAATATGGTAAATTAGATAGCCTCTTTAGATCTCTAGTAACTTATAGAAGCCCTGAGCCTTTTATCCTTTTAGGTGCTTTCTTAAGTACCTTGTGTACCCCCTGCCAAACACTAGTGGTTCCATTTAGATTTTTGGATCTCTAGGTTTCACAACCAACACAAACCCATTTTAAGGTATAAGAATCAATTATTACAGATACTATAGTATTATTTTATCTCAAAATAATGTATCATTGAGAACACAAACCTTCCCCACCACCTAGACATGTTGAGTATGTTAAATATAAAGAGTGTAAATTCCCATTAAGTGACTTTATGAAATGTAACCATCAACACAACACTTAAATAAATTGATAAAAAGTTTTATTTTAAACACAATACAATTTTATTTATATTTTATGAAAATGGTTTACATTACATTAGCTATTCAGTGGCAACCAATAATGTTCCTCATCACCATGCATGACATAGCCATTATTGTTAACTAAAAATTTGAGCCTAGGAATTTATTAATCATTAAACTGTATGATTTAAGGGTATTTATATTATTCTCAATTATTGGTCCAAACTAGGTGCTATTAGCATGATTTTTTGTTTTTCAATAGTCTTCAACTCTTGTCTTAACACTTTTAGCTACTCTAGACTTTTTAGTTATGTTAGAGGTGTTTCATTGCCAAGCCACATGCTAGTATTCATCTTTAAATCTTTCAATATGCCTTATTTGCAAAAATATGAATGCCATGTATAACCCCATTATAAATACTCTATGCTTTCCTAAAGGTTTTTTTACTATTCACAGAATGACACATATACATGGTACATTATAGTTATTACCTAGATGACATTGGCAGAGTCCTTCAACCTCACACATCTACCACTATACATGGCGTATGACAAGTGACATTTGATAGGGTCCCCAATGATAAGGGTTCTGAGGATACCTAATATTTAGTAAATTGCAATGGTTACTTTCCATTTTCCATGAAATTAGAATAAATAATGGAGGTTTGTAATAGTGTAAAATATGTGTTAAAGTTTGATGTTGGGGTTATGTGTAGTAAATAATTTCCTAAGCTTGAAGTGTAAATTTGAATTTTTAAACTTAGGGGGAAATCCATTGCAGACCTGCATTACAAGAAATCACATCCACACATTGTCATATTGTGCCCTGCTATACCCAAAAGGATTTTTATTAGATGTTAACCCAAAACAAAGAACTTAAAAATAACTAAATTATCTGTAATGATCGCAGGTTAATGCATAAAATGAATCAAAGATATTAAATAATATATACTGAGTGGGAGTATTTTGTGAACCTCAATCTTGTAATATTACATGGAGGGGATATGTTGAAGGAGGCACTCAACATTGTGTATCAACTATTGCAAAATTGTATTTACAAAAAAATGCGAATTAGAACAAGATATAGATGGAGTTGCATTTCCAATAAAATATGATTTGTAATAGGATATGAGCATCCATGAAACACTTCAAATAAAATGTGCATTCTCCATTTTGTTATTGACTTGTATTCAACATTTTAATGTCTTGAGTAATTTACAGGGATCTGGAACATGCTCGGTCCCCCATTTAAGGACACCTAAGATCAAGGTGTGATATTTATTCCATGGGGAACCCAATATAATTATTACTATTATTAGTAATATATGTATCTAAAATATAACAACCAAGATAATAAAGACCATAAATTTATAAATATATTCAATTTATTTGTAGTCAATGGTGCCTTGGCCACATAAATATTCTAATTGTTGACTCACCAAACAATTCATGGCACAAAGAAAGTTTGGCTTCTAACACCCATTATGACCACCAATTATTCTATTTCCTTTTGGACATTTAATACTAAAAATGTAGGGAGTTAGGAGTATCGAATGCCCTATAGCTGATATAACAATGAGATTGTTAAAATTTTGATGAACAACCCATAAAACACAGTAAAACATATTTTTAAACTACCAAACTAATCAATTATTGTCATCTTAAACAAGTTTGTTAATAGAAGCAAGTCAAGGAAAATGCATTCTCTTGAAAATATCTTTAAAATGCTAATATTGTCTTTACATTATGTGGCCAAACTTATGAATTTTATATTTTTTAACATTAATGAAAAAAATAGGTGTCACCTTTCTAATTCATTCCACTTGCACCAGTTTCAATTTTTGACACTTGCATTACACTACCATGTACACTTTAAATTTTATAGCAGCGTGGAATATTTTTTTATAAATAAAAAAATTCAAGATATATTTGTAAATCAAAGATTTTTTTTATTATATATATATATATATATATATATATATATATATATATATATATATATATATATATATATATATATATATATATAATTATGAAAAGTTATATAAATTACATGGATTCGAGTGTTTTAAATATCATCCATCTTAATTGCATTTTTTTTTAATACCTTAATAAATACATCTTCACTAAGAAACTTTATTTATACAAAATGAATTGAAATCAAATTTTATATTAATTCCAATAAAACTAAAATAGTATGTTAAGAATTGTGAATTTATGGCTTTTGTTATTCATATAGATTTCATTATATCAAATGTCTTAATATTTTATAGATATTAGAAGATTTTACACTTTTACAATTATTCAAATGTTATATATATATATATATATATATATATATATATATATATATATATATATATATATATATATATATATATATATATATATTCCTCTTAAATGAAAGAACACACTACATCTTATAAATGCTTGGAATGGTGTAGGTCCTCAATCTATTTCATGGTTGAGAATGATTAACAATGGAATTAGTCACCATGACAATCCCAAACATGAATATTTTTTTAATGTATTGAGATTCATCGTTTGTGATGATATAAATATGAAAACAAATGAATTTTACATGAATACAAAATAATGGCATGAAATTAGTAGTTAAAATTGGTTTAAGGGTGAGCTTTGAGATTTTGAGGCTAGGGTTTCATGCTATTATCATATTGAAATATTTTTTGAAATGGTCACATCTTAATTGCACTGCACTGACCCAATCATTGTTCTTCAAGTGACCATCTTGTTTGTTTAATGTTCTCTTCTTCAACTCTTAAAATAATTGCTGTAAGAGTTACCAATAGAGTTGTAGAGTCTAATGATACCAAAGTGAGTGTGGAAGTTTAGGTTGAAAGTATTCCTTGAGGTAATTAACATTCCACTAAAAGTCTCCCTAATGTTATCTTATATTGTCTCGATTTTAATAAGGCATATAATTGTTTTGATTAATTTACATTAGTTTATTTCTTTTTGGTAGAGTCCCTAAAATTTCAGATTCATAATGCATGGACTACCCCCGTGGTGTTATAATTGAGGGTGTGAAAAATATGAATATGTGTTTATTTATGTTTAAGTTTAATAATGTAGATCATTGTCAAGCCATTGTAGCTCATGAACCTTGGTTTAAGGTGTTTTTCCATTGGACTACTGATTTTGTTGTCTCTGAGCATGCCAAGCTAAATCTTCTCATTGGATAGATTTCCATGGCCTCCCCTTACCCCTTTAAATTTTTTAGGCTAGTTAATTAAACCACTAAGGTGATTTATAGGGTTTGAACAAGTTGAATTTTATGCAACTAGATTTAATAAACACATTTGCATTGAGGTTGATTTGTCTAAGGACCTCAAAAAGACTACTGACATAAAAATAAGTGAAAAGGACTCATAGATCACCTATTGTATATTGATATGAATAAGACTTTCTTCTAATGCTAAGTCATGGATCATAAAATCTAAGAATGCCTTTTAATAACCAAGTCATGGCTTGTTCCACCACTCAAAACCTCTCCAAAGGTGAATAAAGGTACGCAAATATCCTTTAATGGATGGACCATTTTGACTAGTAAAAAGAATACCCAACAACCTTGCATGGAAGGAAAGGATCTGGCCATTGTGTACAAACCCACAAATGGTTCAATGGAGGCTAGTAAGCAAATGGTTTTTTTTCACCCAATAGGTTGCACCACCTATTAGGACCTCTGAGCCAAATAATGGTTTCACAACTAAAAAAACTCCTTTTGAGGTAAAAGAATCAAGTGTTGCATATAGTATAATATTATTTTATTATAAAGCAGTGTACCATCAAGAACATAAACCCTCCCCACCACCTAGAAATGGTATGTTAAATATAAATAGTGGACATTACATATAAGTGACTTTATGAAATGTAACCATCAATCCTATTTGGCTTAAAAAAAACATTTTAGTGAAGGATGGTGAGGAGACCAATATGTAAACTAATGTTATTCCATGATTATGTACTATTGGAATGGACAAGGACTCATTAACACAATTATAAATTAGATTTTGAGGGATTCATGGTAGTTTTTTGTCAATATGAAAATTATTTGTTTACAAGAAGTTAATATTTTTGGATTTACGCAACATCACCATCAAATTGATTTGGTCAAGTGTTATTTTATAGATGTCAAAGCATGAGAGTGGTAATGGGGGTGTGGTTTAAATAATTTACCCTTTTCTATCACAAAATATTGTAAATTAGGGTTTATATCCCGTGCACTGAGTTATGTGGGGCCTCTTTTAATTTAATGGTTGTAACTTTTCTATTTCCAACATTTTTGCTTTCAATGATGTTGTTGAGAGGACAATGTCTTACTAACTCACTCCTTGACACCAACTAGATCATAGTGGTGATTTTAACATGATTGAGTCTAGAAAATACATGTAAGGGATACTCCCAATGTAGTGGTGTGTTGGCTAAAGAGAGTATGGATATACATACATAATAAACTCCTATTATGAGATCCCAGCCACCACTACCTCCTTGTCTCCTCATGATGGTTTACATGGTCCAACTTTTGCAAAGGTAGTGAAAAGGTTAGATTAATTTTTTTTAAAAATAAATCAAAATATCTTTACCTTTGCTAATAATTTTTATAGACCTATGTCTCCCATCCTTGATGCTCTATAATCAAACCAAATTCGTATTAGGTTTGAATTTAAATGTATTAATGGTAAGACATGAATGCCAAGTCATAATTCCATCTTAATACTAATTGCTTGCATGTCTCTTGGATTAATAAAAATATCACTAAAATTTGGAACCTATCCCCTAGGCCTTCTAGAGCTTCTAAATGGAAAGAGTGATGGGATAATTCCTTTAGTAAAAAAAATTCCTTTTTACACATGTATGGTAGGAAAGCAACTATATTTTGCCACAACCCTCATGATCCTTCAAACCATGATTTTCTTCAAGTTTTATATGCATTGGATCAATCTCATTTAAATGAGGATTAAAAAAAAGCCACCTTATAGACGCACAATCTCAAGGTGGAGGAACATTATCAAGTTTAGGGAGCTCAAATTTGAGTGCATATACAATGGTTAAAAATCATATATATAGCTTATATAGAGTTCTTTACTCTCTTATATTCCTTCCTAATATCTTGAAATATGTTGTATCCCATGAACAATGTGTGTTTTTTGCTCAAAATTCCACACCTAAGACAAAAAAATACTTTTCCCCATTATCTTCAAGTGGTTCCTTATAAGCTCACTAAAGGATAATGAGTGGCTTGTGATCACCTGATTCCATTGAGGAGCTCTAGGAGGCTATTATGCAAATTTTTGTTTATAAATCCCATGGTATTGATGGGTATCCATGTGAATTCTACCAAGAGTTATGGAACACTTTTAGGTCAGATTAACACATAGTGTACCTTGAAGATGTTCAAACCAACAATCTTGGTAAACTTATTAATTGAGGCAATATTCAATTCATTCTCAAACCTAGGGACCTAGATTTTATTACAAGTTGGATAATCATAACCCTTCTTAATGTCTCCTATAAAATAATTTCTAAAGCTCTTGCTCTTAGGGTTAGGTACATGCTACCTCTTATTGTCCACCTTGAACAAATTAGATTTATACATAATAGATAAATCCTTAAAAACATAATTACTATTTGGAAGGGAAAGGAGTGGATTAGAAGATCTCAACATGAGGAAATATTCATCAAAATTAACTTTGAAAAAACATATGAAAAAATTGAATGATATTTTATCTTGATAATGCTTCAGGGTTTAGGGTTTGGCTCTAGGTTTGTTACTATTGTCAAAATGTTTTTTCATGATGCTGATTCTTATATCACCATCAATGGTGTCTAGTTTGATTAGTTTTGGTTATTTTAGTCTATTCACCAAGGGTGTCCACTTGGTTCTTCTCTATATGTGTTCATCACTAAAGGGTTCAACTGTATGTTTTTACATTCTACTTCTAGAGGGTTAATTAAAGGTATATCACTCCCACACTTTAAGAAATAGATGGTTAATGGGAATTTTGATGATGATTCCTTTCTCACATTATCCTAAGAGGATTCTTACATATCCAATGCCATAAAATGCATTGACATATTTTTTTAGCTTATGTATCTTATATTCAATGGAAGAAAATGTAGTGCTATATGCAATATTTCTCATCCTTTCCCATTTGGCTACACAAGTACAAATGACATTAGATTAATCCTAGTGAGAAAGTCAAGTTCCTCAAGATGTTTTTTACTTGTATACACACTCCCTCTAATTTTTAGGAATATGTGGTTCAAAGGGTTGATAAAAATATTGGTTACTAGATTTTTAAACCACTCTCTTTAGGAGGAAAGTTTCAAGATTGTTTTTAGAGGTGTTGGCTGATACTCATGTCTAATATTTCTCTTTTCAGGCACTTTCTACGGTTTCTGATAATAAACTTGAGAAAATTTTGAGGGAATTTATTTGGGAAAATTCTAAAGGAAATAGATGATTCCACAAAGTCTTTTTTTAATATCTACTTAAGGCAAAATCACTAAGAATTCTAGGTCTTCAAGACATACAAATCTAAGGTCTTGGCTTGTATGTTAAATGGATCATTCATACTTTGGAAGGTGAATAATCTTATAATTTTTTCTTAGGAACTATATCACGTTAGGTGGTCATATCAGTAAGAGAGCTTGGAAAGGATTGAATTTTCAATCATTATTGCTCACATAGGTTGTTATCACCATTGTTGGAACTTTTGTTGCTAAGAGCATCTAGAAGGACTGGGAATTATTCAAAAGACATTTAATATGAGATGGAGATTGGATATGGTTATAGATATGGGTTTTATGTAAATTATAATTATATTTGGTTGTCTTATATGATTATTTTTTTATAAATTTACATTTTCTATAGTCACATGAATTAAAAGCATACAATTGTTTAGAA
Organism: Torreya grandis; assembly: GCA_037957365.1. Taxonomy (NCBI): domain Eukaryota; kingdom Viridiplantae; phylum Streptophyta; class Pinopsida; order Cupressales; family Taxaceae; genus Torreya; species Torreya grandis. The sequence goes on from JARHVA010007393.1 coordinate 98,044, forward strand.
AAGGAATTGATGTCATATTTTTAAAACATGCCAGGAAGTGGGTGCCTTATCCCATTCTAAGGGATAAATTCTAGTTACAAGCTAGTGATTAAGAGTCAATTTTGGAGATATAACATTCCAAACCTAATTCATAGCTGTATAATATTGGTGTTCAGTCACACCTTCTAGATGGTCAAAAGACTAGAAGTGGTTGGTTGAAACCACCTTCTACTGGTATAAATCTTGGTCAGGTTATCAACATCTTTATCTACAACATTTGAAAATTTATGTTTTCAATGGAAGATGGAAATTTAATTCCACTGAACAAGTGTAGAAAAGAAGGTTTGAAAGAGTGTGACATGTTATCACGAAGCCTAAGTAGGAACACTTCCTTTAAATTATACTTCACTAAGGGCTACCAATTTTCATATTTTTGGTACACTTAGGTGTGGCACATCCTATTTGTTATGTTTTACACCACATGGGATCCTTAAACCTTTTTTTTTGTTTTGAAAACAAGCCCAGTTAGCTTGGAAGTGGATTCACACCCTCTTTTAACCCTTCCATCAAAAAATGTTCACCTAAAAGATGGTGTTTTTTGGGGATTCAACCATGATTAGTGAAAAATACAAAAAAGTTTGAATTTATTAATTTATTTTGAGATTAAAATGGTTGCAATTTAATTTTACTACACATAACCAATCACCACCCTTAGAACAACAATCCCATCTATTTAATGTCCTCCTCTTTGGATCTTGTGAGAATTACTACAAGAGTTACAGATGGAGTTGTGGAATCTAATAATGATGAACTAAGTGTGGAATTTTATGTCTAAATTATTCCATGAGGTAATGAACATACCCTTGAAAGTATCCCTAATATTATCTTGGATTGTCTCAATTTTAATAAGGCATGTAACTATTTTAAAAAATTATATTATTTTCTTATTTTTTTGGCCGAGTACCCTTTGAAAGCACCTTGAAATCCCAATTACAAAATATATAGACTACCCCCATGGTGTTAAGCTTGAGGGTGTGCAAAAAATTAATACGAGTTCCTTTTTTGTCAAATTTAATAATGTTGATCATTGTAGAACCTTTGTTGTTGGTGCATTTATTTGTTTTATTGCATTTACTTGTATTTATTATTTCGATTGGTGCACTAATTACTTATTTTAATTATTTTATTACATTTATTAATAATTTGTACCAGATAGGATAGGCTTACTTAGCTAGTAGTCAACTTGGACACCTATCTTGTTACAGTGGAGTTCCACTCCACTATTCAGGGTAAGATAGGATAAGATTGCTTAATTAGTAGTCAACTTGTGTTGATCATTTACACAATTTGGACACCTATCTTGTTAGTGTGGATTTGCACTCCACTATTCTTCTAGTTAGATATCAGTTGAACTACATGTGTTGCATGAGTTCCCTGATCTTTATCATGTAAATTTTACTCTATTTAAGCAATGGCTATTTGTGTATTCTACATCATATTAATATTGAATTTTCAATGTAATTCATCATATTTGAGTTATTTATTCATTTCTAATATTATCTTAGATATACAGTTATTGTTTATTACTATTTTATCTCTTGTTTATGCTTTCTATTAGATTTATTAGATCCTGTAGCTAATTCTAACATTTGTAGCTCATGGTCCTTGGCTTATTCGTAACACACTCATGGTGTTTTCCATTGGACTCATTTATTTTTTATCTCTAAGCATGTCAAATTGAAATTCTCCATTTGGATAGGGTTCCATGGCCTCCCCTTGTACCTTTATAATTTTCTAGACTAGTTAATTAAACCACTAGGGTGTTTTATATAGTTTAAACAAGCCAAATTTTATGTGACTATATTACATAAACACATCTACATTGAGGTTGATTTTTTAAGGACATCGAAGAGACTATTGAAATAAAAATTAGTGACAAAATAATCATAAAGCATTTAAAATTCCAAGCAATGGATCATAAAATCCAACAATGCCCTTTAATGGCCAACATATGGCTTGATTCACAACCCTAAACCTTTCCAAAGGTGAATAAAGATGTGGAAACATTCTCTGATGGATGGACCATTATGATCAATAAAAAGAATACCCAAAAATATTGCATGAAAGTAAAGGTTTTATCATATTTGTATAGAACCACATACAGTTCAATGGGGGATGGTAAACAACTGGTTTCTATCACCCAACAAGCAACACCACCTATTATCTACACTATAAGCTATGAATCTTTTCAGGACCCTGAATCTAAATAATGGGTTCCCAACTAACAAAGCCCCATTTTGAGGTAAAATAATCGGGTGTGGCAGATAGTATAGTATTATTTTATCATAAAGTAGTGCATCACTATGAAATAAACCCTCCCCACCACCTAAAAATGGTGAGTATGTTAAATATAAATAGTAGGCATTCCATTTAAGTGAATTTATAAATGATAATCTTCAATTCTTTCTGGATAACATTTTTTAGTTTTAGCGGAGAATGGTGAGGAGACCAATATGTAATCTTGGAATGTACAAGGCCTTATTGAAACAACTCAAAATTATATTGTAAGGGATACATTTAAGTTGTTTGTATATATGAAAATTATTTTTTTACAATAAGTTAATATTTTTGGATTTACACTCAACACCACCATCAAATTCATTTTTTTAATATCATTTTCCATATGTTAAAACATGAGAGTGATTGTGGGGGTGTGGTTTCATCCATTTCCCCTTATCTATCACAAAATATTTCTACATGGGGTTTGGATCCCACACATTGGGTTTTGTGGAGCCTCTTTTGATTTAATGATTGTTACCTTAATATTTCCAAAATTTAGGCTTCTAATGATAATTTTGAGAGGAAAACATTTTGGTGTTTTCTTGTTGATTCACTTCTTGAGGCAAATCAGATCATAGTGGTGATTTTAACATGATTGAGTCTAGAGAACAAACATAAGGGATACTCCAAATGCAGTTGTGTTCTAATGCAAGAGAGGTATGGTTATACATGTAGAATAAACTTTTTCTATTAGATCCCAACCACCACTGCTACCTCCTTATCTCCTTTCCATGGTTTACATGGTCCAACTTTTGCCAAGGTGGTGAAAAGGCTAGATAGAGCTTTCTTTATGAATTAAAATAATTTTACCTCTGTTAATAATTGTTATAAACATGTATAGGTCATCCTTGATGCTCTACCATAAAACCAACTTCCTATTGGGTTTGAAGTTGAATGGATTACCCACAATCCAAAAATTCCAAATCATAGTTCTATCTTATAACTACTCACTTGCATGACTCTTGGATGAAGAAGAATATCACTAGAATTTGGAACATTGCCCCTAGGCATTCTAGGGATTCTAGATGGATAAAGTGGTGGGATAATGCCATTAGTCATAAAGCTTCCTTTTTACACATTTATAGTCAGAAAGAAACCATATTTTACCACAATAGTCATGATGCTTCATATTGTGAATTTATATAGGTTTCATAGGAATTAGAGCAATCTCATTTCAATTAGGATTTATAAAAATAAGACACCTTATGGAGGCATAAAATCAAATTGGAAGAGCACTATCAATCTCAAATATAGAGCTTCTAAATATTTATTTACTCTCTTATATTCCATGAAATTGGTAGATCATGTTAAATCTACTAGAGAAGTTGAGCTCAAATCAAATTATTTCATGATATCTTGAAATATTTTGTCTCCCATGAACACGGTGTGTTTATTTCTCAACCTTACACATTTGAGAAAGAAAGTTATTTACCCCATTGTCTTCAAGTGGTTCCTTATAATCTCATTAAAATACAACATGTGGATTGTGATCATCTAATCATCATTAAGGATAGGGTTAATTTTAAGAGGCCCTACAAGAAAACCTCTTTGAATTCTTTGGTGAATATATGGAAAACTAATTATAATCCATGGTAATACCATTAAATAAAACATTCAATTTTTCTTATTTTTTTGTAATACCATTTGGTTGCATCAAAATAAAGACATTGAATAGAATCGATGAACTGCACTATCAAATGACTAAACTGAATGACTCAAGTGAATGATTGCACTAAATAAAACCAATGAAAGGATATAATAAATGGTTATAACAAATTGTGGTATTGAATAGTGTTTTCTAAATGGTGGTGTCGAATAGTGAGCCTGAATAAAGGAGCCAAATGGTAGTGCTAAACCATAGTGTTCAATGGTAGTACAAGATTTTCATGATGAATGGCAATGCCAAACGTTGATGTTGGATGGTGGTAATAAATGGTGAGGTTGATTTTTGCTCTTATAACTATCATTTGGTATGGCCATTTGGAAAGGGTTTCATTCAGTTATGTGTTGGCTGTTCAGTGTTATCAGCTCATCGGGTGACTCGTGCAGCCAATATGTTGGCTGGTTACCTGATTACCACCCTTGACTTATAAATACCCACCCTTTACCCTCATTTTAAACATTTTTTAGAATTATTTTCTCATCTAAACTTAGGCCCACACATAGTAATTTGCCTATTCATGTAGTCAGCTAGCTAGCCATGGAAAGAAAATACATTTTCAATAACTTGTTATGCCTAGACATTTTGAAGCTGGTACAATAGCCCAACACCTACAATGATTGGATTTTGAAATGTAAGTTTGGTAGCCTTTTATACATGACCAAGTATGAAATATACCATGAGATACTGAAATCACTAATGTCTTCCTATGATACTAGTGAGATGAGGTTCATCGTGAATGTTGACTTTGAATTGATCTACTTTGGTACCTCCCTAATAGAGATTCATATTCTGACAAGACTTCCATTCCATAATGCTAACCCTATGAATTTTATTTAAATGATGATAATAAATATTTGGAGTCAGATTTTGGCTTGTAGATTAGTTTAACTGACATGTAAATTTGTTTTTCATATTGAAAATTCAACTTTTTATTCTTATTTTTTCACTTTCATTTTAGATAATCACAAGAGGGCCCTCTATGTGAATGAAAATTTTGGCCCTTTTCTTAAAGTAATGATTCAATTTTTCCTCATGAGAATAGTATTATAGGTAAGACCAACAAATATTCCCTATTAGGTTGTTGTTTACATTCTTCATACTCTTTTTGGTTTGAGATATGACTAGAGTACTTTTATTTATTTTAGGATTAGGTTATAATTAAATTATGCTTGTATCCCAGTTCCATAGTTTCTTATTAAAATTTTATTCTAGCCTTGTACTATGAGGCCTTATATGACCTCCAAAAAACTGTGATTCCAACTTTGATGCATCTAAAGATGAACATAAATGCTTTGTCTGTTGATGAGTAGGAGGTTAGTTTACCATTCAAATGAATCACTTAATTTATTTAGTTTATGACCTCTTAAAAAATTAAGGGTTAATATTTATTTGTTTGTTACAAGTAAGATTTCATGCCTTTATGACATGAAAATAATATGCCTCTAAAGGATAATGCATAGTTGAAGGATCTAGAGATTTTGAGTCTGTAAAATCATCCTTAAATTTATTTTAGATTTTGAAACATCCAAGAGTTTCTTCTACATTGTATCCACATGTAGGTTTAGTATTTAAAACTTTTAAATGACATTTTCACTTTCAAGTGCATTATCTTATTTATTTGTTTGATTTTTGTAGTTAACTCAGAATCGACTGAGGTTAGCATGGAACAATCTCAACAAACCCCAAAATTTCATCTATCAATGTCTTTTTGACACTTTATGCAAGGTATTTTACATTCCATTGGTTATAGATTATTTTTACTAGAAGTTTTCTTATTGTAGGGAAAATTTCCGCCATCACTCGAAATATGGCATGAAGATTAGAGGAAATATTATCTCCAAATACAAGCACTTAATTTTAAATTAGCATTTAGTTTAGTTTTTTAAATTTACCATTTTATAATATAATTTATTTTTGTAAGGCACCCTTAATCTCTGAGGAAAAGTATGCCATCACTTCTGCCTATTGAGGTAGGGTTCTTTTTGTTTTCTTTGAAGCATTATTGTTATCATTGATGTCAAAGTCAAGATAAATGTCAGTCTTGTCAAGGTCAGAGTTGAGGTCATGAATTGTGAGATGATATGTGTCAAATAAGTCTCATGATAAGATAAAATTTGAGGGAAACCTCTTGTCTCTCTCATGAGATAGAATTTGAAGGCAAATTGGTAATTTATTTGAGGTTATTGGCATGACAAAGTCAGAATCATTGTATAAGGTAAGCTATTATTGTGTACTAGGTGACTTGAGAAGCCTAGTCTAAACCTAAGAAGAGGTGTTTACATAAAAATCATAGTAAAGATTGATAATTTGTGTTATTACATGTATGAGAGAGTATAAAAAGATGTCTAAACATAAGAAAGAGGCAATAAAGCCTTCAGATGAGTTTCAAGATCAAGTATTGAGGCTTAGGCTTCACATGGAGACCAAGTAAGAAGTCATAGGTCTGGTAGCATGTTGAAGTGATCAGTATGATTCTTGTGTGATTAAGGTTGATAGTTTATGATAAATATATGAGGTCATATGACATGAGGATGAGGCTTTGAAATTAGTGCAAGAATTTTCAAGGCATGATCATGATCTAAGTATGATCGGGAGTGTAAAGATTAGTATATAAATAAACCTAATATGGCCTAATGAGGGGTCAAGATCATTTCCAAAGGTAGTAGAGATATTGAGAGGATTTAAAAAGGTATGATAGGTTTTTTAAGTGTATTGAAATTTTTTTAGATGATTTATTAAATAAGAAATCATGAAAACTAGTGATAAGGTCCTCTGTGTGCACATAATGGGGTGTTACAGACCTGAGAAGGAATTTTTTGTGCTCATTGTCATGTGAAAACTTTGCATGAGATCATGATAACTTAAAGGAAGTTAGGTAAGGTACATACATTTATTTTATTGTACTTTTTTTAAGATTTGAGGGGCAATCCTTTATGAATGATGCCTAAGAAGGGAAACTAGTCAAAACCCTCATAATGACCTAATAGGAAAGATCTTATTGGTTATGGATTAGAATGGTTTTTTTGAAATATTTTTATTTTTTTAAATTGTAAATTAATCTTCCAAGTTTATCAAAGTGGTTTTGGTTTGTCTTGGCAGTGAGTAAAAGCTATTGGAAACCCCTTATTTCTAAGAATTTTGATGTAACAGGCAGGGTTGACTAGGTCAAAGCATGAAAATGGATGGAATTTTTTTAATAATTTTATTTTATTCCAATGAAAATTTTTGAATATTTTTAACACATAAAATTTTCTAATTTGGTCATGGAAGATGACCTAAAGCTAAATAGGTCTAATAGGCAAGATAGTGAGAAAACTAGGCAATGATGAGAATAAGATTAGGGATTGGTTAAAGAGGGCTAGGGATGGATCAAAATGCATGAGGTAATTATTAAATAAATATTAATAATATACCCTTATTTTATAATTTCTTATGATTCTCATACACAATAAAAAAAGTTTTCATCAAAATGGTCTGTTTAACACAGTGAAGTCTGTGTAGAGTGAAGTTATGAGATCGGTCTATAAGATCAATATTGATAAATAAACATGAAATATATATTTTAAAATATGATATAATGATTATTAATTTTAATTTAAACCCATTTTAATATCACAAATTTTTTTACATAGATGCTTTAAGGCTTAGTTTACATGATTATGTTTTGGTGCTACAAGCAGTTTTTTGTGTGTGAGTAAAAATGATGTTATTGAGTCATTTTACACTAAATTGAAGGATCAAATTCACATTAAAGTTTTATATATTTCTCATAGGTTAATTTTAATTCATATTTATTCATGATAAACTCTTATTAAGGTATGAAAAATCAAAATATTTTGACTGGGTTCTAAAGACATGTGTGCAGTTCTGAGTAAGCTTATGAAGTTGATTAGTTTGGGGTCTTTTGCCTTGTTTGATGAATTATAATGAAAATTATGTTGAACCTAAGGTCATGTATATTTTATAAATGTGTTTTTTTTTTGGTTTATGTGGAAAATTTTGTTTTATGGATCATATATTTTAGACAAATGTTTTGGTAGTCAGAAGGCATATTTACGAGTAGACCTAATGGGTGGTTTAAAGAGTGAAAAGAGCCAAATGGTGTTGGGGACATAAGGTGAGATTATGAGGGGTATATTAAATTAAAATTTTAATTGTTTCATATATTTTTTTATGTTAATTTTTTTCCAAAAAGGTCTAAGTAAAACGTGTGCTTAAAGAAGACCTAATTGCATTAGGTCTCCATTAGGCCTAATGGTGGTTTTGGCCCTTGAGGGTAATGATAAACATATGTAGTGATTTTTTCACTTATAAAACATTTTTATTGATAAATTTAAAGTGTGATCCAATTATTAAAAAAAAAAATCCAACCAAGATGGGTATGAGCAGGAGTCAAGTATAAAGACAAGGCCTAATAGGCCTATTTTGACTAGTTAGAGAATTGAGCAAGTAAACAAAGGATATATAGTTTTTAATAATAGGTAAAGAGATTTAATATAATAATATAGGTGTGATTAATATTTAATTAATATATAAATATATGTATATAGGTGTTGATCAAGGTTATTCAGTCGAATTCTGCCAAAGAAAGGGCTAGTTGAGTGAGAAGGCTTAAGAGGCTATTTGAAAGAGATTGAAGAGTGAGAAGAGAAAAAGGAGGTAATATTTATTTGAGTGAGAAAAAAATGTCAAATTTTTATCAGATATTCAAGGTAACTATTTTTCTATTGTGTTACCTAGGGGGTTGGATCTTCCTTGCAGGTTGAAGCTCGATAAAGGACTAGTTGAGTTGGTGCTTGACTAGTGGCGTTGGTGCCTCACTAAAAGTTTGATTAATTTCTTATAGGATATTATTAAAATTTGTATTTTAGTGGGTTTTATTCCCCTATAATGTTTCTCACATATATCTCATGTCCTTATGTTGTTTGATTTCATAGATGCTTGTGTATGCATTGATAGATGTATGTAAGTGAATGAATGATTCATGAATGTTAAGTGAAATTGGAAGGATTTTTTAAGACAAATAATTCACCCCCAATTATTATTTTTAATTAAAAAATTTGGTATCATATCAGGTCCTTTTAATTAGGTCTTAAAATCTAAATGAGATTCTAGGCAAGCAAATATGGCTAGTCAAACACAAGGTGGTTTCTCTACAAGCAAAGTTCCATTGTTTAATGGATCCAATTATGCTTTTTGGGGTGTCAAGATGAGGAAATATTTGATGTCTCAAGGTAATGGTGTTTGTAAATTAGTCTTGGATGAATATATTACACCCCTTATTCCTCCTATAGATGTAGTAGGCAAGAAGGCTATTGACAATAACTCAAAAGCAATTAATGGTATGATGTAGTAGGCAAGAAGGCTATTGAAAATAACTCAAAAGCAATTAATGGTATTATGTGTGGCCTATTAGAGGTAGAACTCATGAAAGTGATGAATTGTATGTTTGCTAAAGAGATGTCAAAAAATTTGAATAATATGCATGAGGGATAGTCCAAGGTTAAATTGGCCAAATTTTAGACCCATAGAAGACAATTTGAAATCCTAAAAATGAATGAAGATGAGACCATTGCAGCCTACTTATTGAAGGTTGATGAAGTGGTCAACATAATAAGAGGTATAGGTGAAGAGTTGAAAGAGTTTACTATTTTTAAAAATGTATTGAGGTCTATAACTCCCAAATTTTATTCTAAGGTATTTGTTATTGAATAAATTCAAGATCTAGATAATCTAGAGATGGATGGAATTCATGGCACCCTAAAAACCTATGAGATGAGGACAAGTGAAGGAAGACTTTAAAATAAATAAGCTACATTCAAGGTAGAAAATAATCTAAAAGAGAAGAAGACACAAGGGTAATAAATTTAAATATAATGATGAATCTGATATTGATGATGATGAGTTGTTAGCTATGTTTTCAATAAAGTTGAAGACATGCTCAGGTAGATTTAAGGAAAAATTTCCTTTTAAATGTTTCAATTATGGAGAGATTGGACACTTTGTTAAAAAGTGCCCTCATAAGCATAAGGATAAATATGGTGAAGAGAACACTGATGATAAAGGTCCTATAGGTCTGATCAAATTAAAAAAAATCTTTGGAAGAAGTTCTTTAAAACCAAAAGAAGTTTTTACATCAAGGAAGATTGCATCTCATCTAATGAGAGTGAGAGAAGTGATTTTGAGAGTGACCATGAAGGTAATGGCCCTGATGTCAATGAAGTTTTATTCATGGTTGAAGAAGCAAACTGCTCAAATCAAGAAGAGTCCATATGGATTGGAGGTGTTGTTGGAGATTTAGATGAAGGAGATGATGGGGACTTTGAGGCTGAGTTAATGAATACTCTAGAAGAATTGAAAATGGTAAAGAAGAAAAATAGAGTGATGATGTATCTTATCAAATATTATGAGGAACAAATCAACTTGTTTAAAGTTAGACTGAGAAATAACTCCAAATAACAAGAGGAAATAGTCAAATAGGTGGAGACTCAACTTGAAATTGTAACTACAAGCCTAGAGGACAAAGAGGATGAATGTGCAAGGTATGTAGCTGAAATTAATTCCTTAAGATCTAAATTAAAATAAACATAAAATAGGATCAAGTCATTTTTGACATTTTGAAAAGAGTACTAATGACTTAGATAACATTTCGAGTAGTCAAAAGCCTACTAATGACAAAACAAACCTTGTTTTTAATGGAGACCAAAAGAAGAACACTAATGTGATAAAAAAGGTCAATGATCAACCAAATAATGAGGGTGATAACAAAATGAAGGCTAATACTATTAAGCATCCTAATACCCTAAAGTATGTTAATATTTTTAATGGCTATTGTTATTCATGTAGCCAATTTGGTCGTAGAGCAAGGCATTGTAGAAGGCCCTCCAAGAATGAATATCCATAGAACTATGAGGAAATTAATAAATAAATAGGTATGGGTCATGGTGTGTTTCCATCAAAGGAATAATATGTTTCAATTTTCATAAGGTTTATCATATTTTAAAATATTGTAATCATGATTTATAAAGATAAAACAAGTTGAGGCTCCTAGAGTAAATAAAGAAGATAAAACAGTAAGTGGAAACCCAAGGTAGATAAAGTTGATGACTAGCCCAAAAGTCTAAGTGGAATATTTTCCATGGTGGAGCCTAGTCAATATGTAAAAGAGTGATCCAAACAACATTTTAGGTGACAATTTGGGTGATGGTTCTACCCCAATTGGTGGTATAACTTTTGAGAGCCATAACTTTTGTACCATAGCTTTGTTTGACTTCCCATTTGAACTGTTGGAAAGATAAGAATGAGGAGAAATTAATGAGATGGCATAGAGCTTTGATTAGTGGGTTTTGAACCCTAAAAAACAAATGGAAGTGCCCCAAATTTCAATTTTAGTAGTGCAGTCCAAAAATAGTAAGTTTCTAAAAATAGTAATTCCTTGAATTCTGTATTATTGTAAATCATGAAAGTCAAACCACTTAATCTCCCTCGAGATTTGTGACCTTCTAAATCCTCCTCATACCTTCAAAAACATGTATAAATGAATACGTACCCGAAATGGAAACCAGACATCTCTTCTTAGAGATAGGGATATGTTTGGGTCTATAAATTTTATGAATAAAACATCTCTTCTCAGAGATAACATTATTGTTATTGTGTTTTTCTTGTTTCTTGAATTATCTTTCAATTGAAGCTTTTGGGTTTTGGATCAGTGCTATTAGAGTAGTTTGTATTTAGAGTGTATGATCCTTAAGATGAGGTCAGATTATAGGAAGCTTGGGTGGAAAATAGAACCAACAAACTATCCACCTATTCACTCCAAATGGCTTCAAATGGAGGACAACACCGAGACATTCAATCCTTTCAAGGAAATAGTGAATGAAGCTCTATAACAATAGTAAGCATAGATGCTAAAAAAGTTTGCCCAAATTCTCCAACAAATTCTGATGGGAAATTTTGGCTCCTCATCTGCATCCCCACATATTTTTAGTGCCCCAATACCCTTCAAAGTTCAGGTGAATTTTGATATCCCTAAATTTGAAGGTAAAATTAATGTGATGCAGTAGAAAATTGGTTGGATTAATTATCATCTTATTTTTCTATAAATAAATTCACTGATAAAGAGAAGATCTATATATAGAGTGGTAACAACTTCACGAAGGTAAGGAATAGTCTATTCAAGATTACACTGACATTTTTCATTCTCTATCTATGAGATTGGTCATCCACGAAAGTGAGAAACAAAAGGTTCTCAAATATCATGGCAGACTATAATGGTACATATGGCGAGAAATGGAACTCTTCAATTTGGAAACCCTCTGTGAGGTGTACAAGTTCACAGTGAAGATTGAGCAGAAACATGGAAGAATTAATATGAAGAGTCAACCTTCAAAATAGAAAAGTGATAAAGAAGGTCAAACATGAGGCCAAAATTGGAAGTAAAAGGAAAGAAATATTGGGAAGTGGTGCGATTATCACAAATCTAGAACTCACTCCAAAAAAAATGTCGAGCTATCAAGTCCCTGCTTTCTAAGTCACAATCCTCAACATCTATTACTCTACCTCATATACAGCCTACAGTTAAAGAGGATGAAGAAGAGATTGTAGATGTTGACCCTGATACCATCATTAATTCATCATAGACCCATGAGAAGAGGCCAGATGATAATGAAATGTTGTTTCATTCTAAGTTATAGGTGAAAGGTAAGCCTTTGCATGGCATTCTTGATAGTGGGAGTCAAAAGAATTTAATCTTTGCTAATGTTGTGAAAAGCCTAAATTTGTCTATGAAGCCTCACTCAAAGCCATTTAGTATTGGATGGTTGAGTCTAGGGAGAAACCTCCGTATCACCCACCAATGTCTTTTCTCATATGCAATAAAACCTTTCCAAGATGAGGTCTTATGTGATGTGGTCAATTTAGATGTTTGTGATGCACTCTTTGGTCAGCCATTCATGTATGATCAACATGACATATATGAATCAAGAACTCGAAGGATCACTCTCACTCTTGGAACACGGTGTTATAGGGTACCAGATGTACCACCTTCTACATCTATTTCTCTGATTAGTACCAAGAAATTTATTCTCATGGTGGTCAAGCCACAAGAATCCAAAAGGGCTAATGTTGCAGCCTTGACTACACAAAAACACAACAATAAAAGCTAATAGATAAAAAGTTGAAGAAGTTCATAGCCTTCCATCCATAGATTAATGGTCAAATAGAAATGGTAAATAATTGGGCCCTACACATCTCCACAAAGTACAACTCCATAAAGTGCAGTCCATTCCAAGTATGCATCAAGAATTAATTCAAAACACAAATACCATACTTGATGACAAATATTGATACAATGGGGACCATTTATTCTCAAGGAGAGAGGAATGATCTGAATAACATTTTAGGCAACAATTTGGGTGATGGTTCTACCCCAATTGGTGGTAGAACTTCTGGGTCCCATAAATTTTGTACCATAGCTCTGTTTGACTCCCCGTTTGAACTGTTGGATAGATAAAAATGAGGGGAACATCATGAGATGGCACAAATCTTCACTTAGTGGGTTTTTACCCCCAAAAAACAAATGTAAGTGCTTCAAATTTCAATTTTAGTAGTGCAATCTAAAAATAGTAAGTTTCTAAAAATAGCAATTCCTCGAATTTTGTATTGTTGTAAATTATGGAAGTCAAACAAATTAATCTCCCTCAAGATTGGTGACATTCCACATCCTCCTCATACCTTCAAAAACATGTATAAATGAAGATGTAATCCAAAATGGAAATCAGACATCTCTTCTCAGAGATAGGCATATGTTTGGGTCTATAAATTTGATGAATAAAACATCTCTTCTCAGAGATAGAATTATTGTTATTATGTTGTTCTTGTTTCTTGAATTATATTTCAACCAAAGATTTTAAGTTTTGGATCAAAGAGTACCAATAATTCTCCCAATTAGTTTAGATTGTGGATGAAGAATTTAAGTCAAATAGATCAAGCTAGAACGGTGTTCAAATATAAATTGTAGAAGTCAAGTCAAAAGAACTATTCAAACCTAAGAGGATCATAAAGAAAGTTTAGTCTAGCAAGGACATGGATATTTGGTAATCTCCTAAGTTTATGTTGTTCTAATTTACTAGAGTAGAGGTGACTCTATTAGGCTTCATGGAGGCATTCAGATAGTAAGCAAGAAGCATAAAGGATGCTCAGTCATAGGGGGAGTTTTATGGTCTTTAGTAACTTTCAAACTCAAGGTTTAGACAAGAGTCTATTACAGGTGTGATCACAAGAGATAGGTCACAAAGATTTTGCATGATAACTTGATCAAACAAAGTCATAGTTTTGAAAATGTCTTAAAATTCTCATGGAGACAAGGGGAGCCAATCATGCTCCAGGTATAGGTATGTAAGCCTAATTTGTGTTAAGCTCATTTGAAAAATAAAAGGTGTATTGGTTCAGGTCCAATAATCATATATTTTTTCAAGAACATGGCCCTTTATCATTAATGTCAAAGGGGGAGAAAGTTTATGTTTGGTAGAAAGACCAAGTATCAAAGAAGATTCATCTTGAGGTAATAAGAATGATCTTCTATATTATAATGTTTGCCATCAATGAGAAATGGGGAGATTATTGAGGTATGATTTTGTTATTGTCTTTTATGTATTATTGTTGTAATTTATCTCAAAGTCAAGACAAATGTCAATCTTATCAAGGTTAGAGTTGAGGTCATGCATGGTGAGATGATATGTGTCAAAGAAGTCTCATAAAAAGAGAAAAGTTGAAGGAAACCTCTTGTCTCTATGATGAGAGAGAATTTTAAGGAAACCTATTAATTTATCTAATTTTGGCATTCCAAATTTAGGATCATGGTACAAGGTAAGCTACTATTGTGTACTGTGTCTTGAGAAACCTAGTCTAACCTAAGAAGAGGTGTTTACATAAAAAGAATAGTAAATATTGATTATTTGTGTTAGTACATGAATGAGAGAGTATAAAAAGTTGTGTAAACATTATCACAATGCACAAAAGCCTTTATATGAGTTTCAAGGTAGAGTCTTGAGGCTTAGGCCTCACATGAAGACCTAGTAAGAATGCATAGGCTTAGTATCATGTTGAGGTGATTAGTATGAGACTTGTGTGATGAAGGATGATAGTATATGAGTAGTATATTAGGTCATATGACATGTTGATGAGTCTTTTAAATTGGTGCAATAAGTTTCAAGGCATGATCATGATCTAAGTATGACTAACAATGTAAGGCCTATTATATAAAGAAACCTAATATGGACTAATGAGGGTTCAAGATAATTTACAAACATACCATATATCTTGAAAGAATTGAAATAGGTATGATAGGTTATTTTAATTTTTTTACAAAGTTTTATATCATTTATTAAAGAAGAAAGCATGAAAACTAGTGATAAGGTCCTCTATGTGCATGAAATGGGGTATTGTTGACCCGAGAAGGAATTTCTTGAGCTCATTGGCATGTGCATAATTTGCATGAGATCACAATAAATTAATGGAAGTTTGGGAAGGTCCATAAATTTATTTTATTTTCATTGGTTTTATATTAGAGGGGCAATCCTTTATGAATGATTGCTAAGAATGAAAACCAGTCAAAACCCTCCTAAAACCCTCATAATCACCTAATAGGAAAGATATTATTAGTTATGGATCAAAATGGTTTTTTTGAACTAGTTTTATGTTTTTAAAATATAAATTACTCTTTCAAGTTTCTCCATGTGGTTTTGGTTTGTCTTGACAGTGAGTAAAACTACAAAAAACCCCTTATTTCTAAGAATTTTGATGTAGAAGGCAAGGTTAACCAGGTCAAATGATGCAAATGGATTGAGGATGATGTGTAAGAATTTTAATTTATGAACATGAAATTTTATAAGTAGTTTTTATACCTAAAATGTGATAATTTGGTCATGGAAGATGACATATCGCTAAACAGGCCTAATAGGCAAGACAATGAGAAAACTAGGCAAGGATGAGAATGAGATTAGGGATTAGTTACAAAGGGATAAGGATAGATCTAAATGAATTAGGAAATTATTAAATATACATTAATAATATCCCCTTAGTTTATAAGTGTTGATAATTCTCATACACAAGCAAAAAGTTGTCATCAAAATGGTTTGTCTAACACAGTGAAGTCTATGTAGAGTGAAGTTGTGAGATTGGTTTGTAAGACCAATATTGATATATAAACATAAAATATATATTTTAAAATATGTTATAATTATTATTAATATTAATTTATACCCATTTTATTATAATAAAAATTGTTTACATAAATGTTTTAAGGCTTAGTTTCCATGATTGTGTTTTTGGTGCCACAGGCAGTTTTCTATGTGTGAGTGAAAATGATGTTACTGAGTTATTTTGCACTAATTTGAAGGATAAAATTAAAATTAAAGTTTATATAGGTATAACAGGTTAATTTTAACATATATTTATTCATGATAAAATCCTATGTAGGTATGAAAATCCAAAGGTGTTTGACTAGGTTCTTAAGGCCTATGTGCAATTCTGAGTGAGCTTATGAAGTTGATCAGTTTGGGGTCTTTTGCCCTGTTTGATGAATTATAATAAACATGATGTTTAAATTGAGGTAATTTATATTATATACATATGTTTTTCTTGGTTTATGAGGTAAATTTGTTTGTATGCATCAGATTTTGTTAGATAAACTTATTGATAGTAAGAAGGCCTATTTTCGAGTAGACCTAATTGGGTGGTTCAAAGAGTGAAAGAGACAAATGGTGTTAGGTACATAAGTTGAGATTATAATGGGTATATTAAAATTACATGTGAAGTCTTTAATAAAATTTTTTAGGCTCAAATTTTTCCAAGGAGGTCTAAATAAATTGTGTGCTTAGAGAAGGCCTAATTGCATTGGGTCTCTATTAGGCCTAATGGTGGTTTTGGCCCTTAAAGGTAATGAACGACCGATGTAGTGATTCTTTTCACTTATGAAACATGTTTATTTATATATTTAAATTGTAATTAAATTATATTAATGTTATTTTCTGATCAATATGGGTATGATCAAGAGTCAAGTATAAAGATAAGGCCTAATAGGCCTATTTTGACTAGTTAGAGAATTAAGCAAGTAAGCTAAGGATATAGAGTTTTTAAGAATAGGTAAAGAGATTAAATATAATCAGATATGTGTGATTAATATATAATTATGTGTATATAGGTTTTGAGAAAGGTCATTTAACCTAATTCTGCCAAACAAAGGGCTAGTTGAGAAAGAAGGCTTAAGAGGCTATTTGAGAGAGATTGAAGAATGAGAAGAGAAAAATAAGCTAATATTTAGTTTAGTGAGAAAAAAATTTAAAATTTTGATCATATATTCAAGGTATCTTATTTGGTTTTGTGTTACCTAGGGGTTTGGATCCTCCTTATAATTTAAAGTTTGTTACAGGACTAGTTGAGTTGGTGTTTGACTAGTGAGGGGTTGGTGCTCCTTATGGGGTTGGTGCCTCACTAAAAGTTTGATTAATTACTTATAATATAGTATTAAAAGTTTTTTTTCAATAGTTTTTATTTCCATATAGGGTTTCCCATATATATCTCATGTCCTTATGTTATTTTCTTTCATATATGCTTGTGTATGCATTGATTGATGTAAGTGAATGAATGCTTCATGAATGTTAAGTGAAATTGGAGGACTATTTTAAGACAAATGATTCAAACCCTCCCTAATATTAGTATTTATAATTAAAAAACCACCCCAAAATTCATTTCACATAAGGGGGAAGAATCTTCCATTACCAACAGGGCCAACACCTAGGAGAGGGACACTACAATTATCGAGTTCTGAATTCCCCACTTTATCTATCAGAGGTATCTCAAGTGCACATGGATTAACCTATTTGAAAAAATTTATCTTGATGAAAAATATCTTGAGATAAAAATTTGAGAATTTAGTGGTGCTTATTTGGATCCACATGATTTTATTCAGGGTGTAGATGTAACTGCTTAGGAGGAACCTTGTACCTCTTCATAGCCCACCCCACCAGATAATGTTGACTTGTCTAATGATGAAATTACATTTTTTTAGTAAACAATTTATTATCAAAAATTATTATTTAAATTCTTAAGGAGGGAGTTATATATGAGTTAAAAAATGTATTAGTTTGGGATTTTCAGGAAAAGGCATTGATTAAAGAAATAAATGCTCGTTATCACAACCACTCCCAGAGAGAAAATGTGTTTTCATTAGTTCAACATGAATCAAAAAATATTGATGTTTTAATTGGTCAAGCTAAATCTATGTCCGTTACTATTTCTAATAGTTACAATGATAATGTGTTGAGCTTTATGCTAAATAAGTTGGAGAATTTGAATGAAAAAGCCCAGGCATATTTTAATAAATGGGAAAATGACATTAACCTTGTTGTTATTGTGAATGCCAAGAAGGAAAAATATTTGGTAATGTATCATCATTTTTATCAAATTTCATGTCATAGTTATTTTATTTTGTATCTAATTATATTTTATTTTTTAATTATAGGTAAAATATGAAAATATGAAAAAGGAAGTTGAGGTCCTCAATGTGCATTTGAAAAATACACGAAAAATTTTATATTATACCATTCAATTCAAGGAGATGCTTACTCTATTAAATAAATAGAACAACACACTCAAAAAAATCATTAAGGAGAAAGGATGGGATCCTGATGCTTTATTGAAGCAAAAAATAGATGTCGATCTAAGTCTACTTTCCTTAGAAAATGCTACAAAAGAAGAAAAATAAAATGTTACTCATATTAATTTTACGGTTGAGGATCTTGAAAGGGAAGGGATATTGAATGATGGCACAGAGGAAGTGGAGGTAGGGATTAGTAAGGATGGTGGTAGAAATGTGGATGTTGTGATTGAGAAAGTGGCTGAGTAGTGAGGTGTCTTTCTAAAAGACCAAAAAATTGATAATTTCTTATGTTGTAAAGTCTCTTATATTTAAAGACAATGTTATGTTTTAAAATAAATAAAATTTATGATAATTTTAACTTTGGATTTGCAATGATTAGTTTGTTAATTTTCAATTAGTCTTATTTTAATTCGTAATGAGTTATGGTTTATTTATCATATTACATGCATATTTTGTGTTGATGTAGTCTAATGAACATGTTGATGCATACTACAATTGTTTTTTTCTATGGATTTGTAGTGAGCATGAATTTGAATTTGAATTTTATGATGATGTAAAGTCATTATTAAATTAGAAAAGATAATGTAATGTTTTAAAGAAAATAATTTGAAATAATAATTTTAAGTTTGACTTTACAAATATGAGTTTATTCAGTTGATGTAGTTCAAACAATGAAAATGGTGATGTGGACTACAAATGTTTTCTTATTTGGATTTGGACTGAGCATGGATTTGAATTTGATGTGTTTTCATCTTGATCAATTATCATTATTGTTTTAGATAATGAAAAAGTTATAGTTATTATGATTTATAATTTAGGTATTTATTATGGTTTGTTCTACACTTAAATCTCAGTGAGTTTAGTTTTTTTTATTTTGAATATGGTCATGTTCTTCAATAGGCTTGTTGTGTTCTATCGCCCTTGTATTTGACTTCAAAATTCCTATTTTTATGCTAAAAGTTAAGGTTAAAACTATTAATACGGTGCTATAATATCAAATTTAATTTATTTCAAAAATAATAAAAATATGTATTTAACAATACAATCTTAGAAAAAAAGAAAAATATTATGACCCATTTGAAATTATAAAGAACCAATTAAATAAAAGGGAAAGTTGCATGATGAATGGAGCAAATATTTCATAGAATCACATAACAATGCTATCAAAAATTATAATGAATTAAATATTTGAAATGTTTTAAAATATCAAAAATGATATGAAATCAAAATTCATAATATGAAAATTGCATTAAATATACAACTAATACTCAGGTAGTCGAAAAATCCTACACAAACTTGCTCATCACTAGTGAGATTTGCATTTGCCATGTCAGTGGCATATTCAATGTCATTATTTATGTCATCTATATTTATCATTGTATTACTAATGCCTCTTCTTTTAGTTAGAGAAATCTATGTTGCCAGATCTCTTTCATAAGGAAACATGTCCACAACATAATGTGAAACATACAATCTCAAACAGGTTTCTAAATTTTTATTTAATCTATTTCAAAGTTTTAGCTTAATGAAAGATAATGCAATGAATACTATTTCATATGCCATTGAGCCCAAAATAATTATTTGACAAAGATCATATAATCATAAATATTCACTAAGACTTTCCTTCAGGATGCTACTAGGATAATTTTTTTTTCATAACCATATAATTGCCCCATTTTCTATTGGTTCGCTTAGAAGGTTATATTGTTCAAACATTGTAATTCAAAAATGATTTGATTGAGATGTCAGTAAATAATTTCTAAAAATACCTTTTATTTCAAATCCATTGACCTCTATAGATTTACTAAAATGCTTAACAAATGAACCCATGTATTTGTGAAATAAATTGCTAATCAACTTTTGACTATTATTACTGCTCCAAGATATGGGATTCAAAACTACCATGGCCTCTTAACAAATCATAAATTTAAAAATGGTCTCTAATCTTTGTAGATAAGTTTTGTGAAATTATACTCAGTTTAAACTATATTTCAAATCTAGCAGTATCATACAAAACAAGTGTTATAGGTAGTTTTTCAAATTCAACTCCCACAAGATTAGGTCTTCTCTAGAAATTGTGCATTGGTATCTCCTTTCCATTAACAATGATACACAGATGATCATTGATATTAAGTTTCAAATATATTTTAGTATTTCTTAAATTTGTCAAACATTTCTAGTTGCTAAAAATAGGGCCCTAAGACTTTTCATTCAAAGTGTATAGTATATCTAGAGATTGACATACTCATTTTTTCAGCCGAATGAAGTCAAAAATATAAATGGATCTCTCCTAAACATGTTTCATTAAAAAATTCATTTCCTTTAGCATTGGAAGAATTCCACATAATGTTAGAAATGTTTCCAAATCTATTAATGGTACAATAAATCTTTTGCCTTATCAACTTCTCTATGATTTTTATACATAAAACTTACTAATAATGGATATTCTTTAAAAATTTGTCATGCAAGTTCATTCATATAAATCCATCTTGTATCAACGTATTTTAGTAGTTTTTTTTTAATCATCAGTCACTCCTATTGCAATTTTTTAGAACTCTAAAAACCTTTTTGGATTGTTTGACATATAAACATGTAAGTCACAAATGAGCTATTTTATTTTTGAGACATTAACAAATTTACTAACTATTTTATATGCAAGATTCATCTTATGAGCCATGTAAATAAATAGAATCATATATGGGGCAATTGTTGTTTGGATTTGAACACACAGACCATTTATATGCCCATACATAACTAATATACCATCAGCCCCAACACACACCATCTTTGTAGCTATTACATAATCATCCATCCCAACTTTATCTTTCAAATTAGATACAACCAATTTATGAATATTTTCAACATTACAATTTTATAACCATTTTATGAACTGCTAGTAGATGAGGTTTCCTTGAATAGTTCTCAAAATTATAAACATGCATGCAAGCCTAGGATGTGTTTTCAATTGCTATGACCTCATTGTTGGATAGTGAGATGAACAGTGAATTTTAAACATTTTATTTCAAATCTTCCTTCTCAAATAATTGCTAGACATTTTGCCATTTCCCAATCATTGCTATCTAACCAATTTATGATTGTGGAATATCAATAAATCCATTATGTTAAAACAAAATATTATAATATAAAAAAACATAAATAGGTCTGCCCTTTTTTAGAATGTGGTATACAGTAGATAACTGTATATATTTAGCCTTGAGATGGGATTGCATAACTTTTCCAAAAGTTTCTTCGATTGTCCCTCTTTCTCAATAAGATGTTTTTTGACATTTCTTATAATTTTCATACTCATGTGCATATCTTACATGTATGCATTCTTATACATTTTTCCATCTATGTGTTCTTGTTATCTGTCCATCTAAGTGCTTCACTATCACATATATTTTTACACAATGTTTTTCAATTGTGTTCAACTTCAGTTGCATTATGTGTTCCTTTCCTAGTTTCTAGATACATATTATACATATTCATTCTATTGGATTATAATCAATATTTTTAGGCTCTACAAGTTCAATGAAGAGAAATTTCATTGCCTATTCCACATTAAAGAACTTTTCAATTATTCATCTACTTCTCTTCCTTCACAAAGATTTCTGAGTGGTTCAACTAAACTTTGTGTTTGATGAGAACCAACAATGTCTTCTACCACTTGAGTGTCATGATCATTGTCACCAAAAACCATAGGAGCATATTTGAGTGGTGGCATGTCATCATCAATATATTATTCAAAGGGTGACATGTTATTCTGATTAATTCTTTGTTGTGAGATAGCACTATGATTAATGGGGATTTCTACATGGAAAATTATTTTGATATTATTGAATAATTAAAATCAATTCAAGACAAACTTAAAAAGTAATAAGTGCCTATATTTTAAGTGCAAAGTGGTCATGTGGGATTTTATATTGGCTCTTTAAAATAAGATAATATGCTCAAGTTTCTTGATAATTGGCCTGTCTTTTTACTATTTCCATCATATGCCATGATGATCAAGGATGGAACACTTCAGTTCTACCATTCAATTATAGCACATATACCATCGTTTAGCTCTACCACCTAGTTTTAGCACCATCTTATAGTTTGGTTCTACCACTCAGTGCTACCATTTGGTACTATCATTTGGTGATGTCATTCAGTACCATCATTCATTTCTACCATTCATAGATTGGATGATGTCATTTGATGTTGTCATTCAGTTCTACAGATTGAATGCTACTCTTCGATGCTATTATTTGGTGTTATAGTTGGAATGTTTTCATTTGACTATGGTCCTTTGGTTTTGGTATAGGTTTTACCAATTCATTTTGGCTTTATGCTTGTTGGGTTTTTTTTTGATATCATGGGGCAGTTGCCAAAAGTGTATTTTGATGGTTACCCATTGTAGCCTACGTATTGTATATATGTGGTGAATTGAAGGGTAAACTAAGAAATTATTGTAAATGGTCAGTGAGCTAACCCACAAAATAATTTTCATTCCTAATTTTTAGGTGATCCATACCTATGTAACAACCCTAAAAATTATCAAAAATAAAACTCAAAAATTAAAATATTCATGAATTAACAAATATTTGCTACTAAAATTTACCTTGATTGACGAGCTCTAGGAGGTTGTTATGCAAATAGTTTTTGATAAAGCCTTAGGTTTTGATGTATTTCCATGTGAATTCCACCAAGAGTTATGGGATATTGTGGGGCTAAATTTACACAAAGTGTACCTTGAACTTGTTCAAACCAACATTCTTGAAAAACTTATTAATCAAGGTAAGATTAAATTCATTCTCAAACCTAGGAGCCTAAAGTTTATTACAAGTTGGAGGCCTATAACTATTATTAATGTCTCCTATAAGATAATTTTTAAAGATTTTTCTCTTAGTGTTAGGCACATGTTATATATTATTGTTTTTCTTGAACAAATTAGATTTATACATAATAAATATATCCTTGACAACAATATTATAGTTTAGGAGGGAAATGAGGGGCTAAAACATATCAATAAAAGGAAACATTCATCAAAATTGACTTTTAATAATAATATGATGGGATTGAATGGTCTTTTATCTTGATAATTCTTCTGGCTCTAGGTTTTTTAGGATTGTGAAAATGCTTTTTCATGTTGTTGGTCCTTATATCACCATCAATGGTGTCTAATATGAGTAGTTTAGGTCATTTTGGTCTATTTACCAAGGTTATCCACTTGATTATTTTATTTATGTGTTGGTTGCTAAAGGTTTTAACTATATATTTTTAGACTATACTTATATAGGGATAGTTAATGGTATCTCACTCCCACACTCTTAGAATCTAATGGTTAATGGGAATTTTGTTGATGATTCCTTTTGCACATTGGTCAAATAGGATTTTTTCATCTCCAATGCCATGGAATGTCTTGATGTGTTTTTTTAAGATTCTATATCTTATATTCAATGGAAAATAACTTGGTGTTATATGCAATATTTATCACCCTTGCCCACTCAGTTGCACAAGTACAAATGACATTGGATTCAACCTAGTGATAGATTCAAGTTTCTTGACATATTTTTTTCTTTTCAAGACACTCCCTCTAATTTTTGGAGCTATGTGGTTTAAAGGCTTGATAAAAATATTGTTTATTGGATTTATAAACTGCTCTCTTTAACAAGAAAGTTTCAATTTTGTTCCAAGGTGTTGGATGTTATTCATGTTTACTATTCCTCTTGTTGGGCACCTTCTAAGGCTACCTATACTAGACTTGATAAAACTCTGAGGGAAATTATTTGGGCCAATTATGAAGGTGATAGAGGATTCCATAAAGTTTTCTAAAATATTTAGTATAAGGTAAAATCACTAGGAAGCCTAGGTCTTCTAGACTGCAGATACCCATATTTGGTACAAGAACAGTTCATAGCACTATGTTATAGCTTTTATATATGTAAACCTCTTGAACAAGAATTAAACATATAATGACATGGTATTGTATGGAACTATTCATTTCCATTTTATTTTACTTGATTATAACTACTCCTTTGGGCCTATCTGTTGTGGTGACACCTTTTATTCACTGTGATTCAACGATCCCTACCTTTTTATTTTATCATCTATATGTTTTTAGCCTCTGGACACCTATGTCTATGTTAGACACTTGCATCAACATAAGTGTCCAACCTAGATGTAATTGTTGAGTCCTATATTTTTATCCTTTTCTATATCTTTTGATTTTGAGACCATTTGTTAGTCCCATTTGTTCATTCTATTGTCAACTTTTTATGTGCCACTAAGTCTTAATTTGAAATCTAGAGATCCCTATATATACAAAGGTTATAGTATTTATTACACCACATGGAAATTAGATAAATCAAGTTCTAATTATTAAATATCTTACATTACCAACTATCAAGTTCCACTATAGTACTAAATTGCATATTTGAAGTAGTCAAAAGATCACCATATTCTTGCATTGTTTGTACCAAGGGTTACTATAGGAGAAAGAGTATATAGTTACATAATTAAAATTACACACACATGCCTATAAGAGATAAGTAAATTAAATTATAAATCCCTTTTTGGAATATTGGCTATACAACAACACTTAGCAATAATTGGGGTTGTTAGGGTTAGCTCGACTCACGTGCTAACCTATTTTTACTAGGTTATAGGAGGTCTAAGGTAAAAGAACTAAGATTTTATTTATTAACTGTATATCATGCATGGATGAACATATTATAAGGCACCAAACATGTATATAGGTGATAGCATAGGCTTGGTACAAAATTAGATCCATTCTTATGTGTATTTTAGATTGAACATCTGTGTCAAAGGTAGACACCTATATCGACGTAACTATCACTATTCGATGCAAGTGTCTAGTAGACAAAAAATAGTTAGATTTTAAAATGAAAAAGACTGAGACCTCTAATGTAGTCATTTAATGAATCTTGATCAATGGCATTCCTTAGAAAATGATATCAAACAAGATATACTTTTTTTATCCCTTGGTTATTTTTTACTTACTGTATTTATTGTACATGTGTAAATAGGTAAATTATCTTAACTTTAGTGTATATCATTGAATTATGAATATTACCTTATTTAATTAAAAAAAATATTAGTGATTTAATGTTATATTATGAACTCCAAAAGCATACAAACATTTTTTAAACCCATCCTCTATTTATTGAGCCAAAACCCTAGTTTGCATGTATGGTTTTTATCCTCCTCTAAAAGTTTATTTCAGATTGTTGTATTTTTTTTTTCAGATCTAATTTTCTTGTGGGACCACTTTAGGAATGTTTAATTATATATATGCATTAGTTCTTGTGGTTGGTTTCTTTTTAATTTTTTGCAAATTTAAAATCCTTATGGAATTGTTAATTAAAAGCCATGCAACAAGCCTCATCATTTTGATCATTTGTTCAATGTGCCTGGCAATCAATACATAACATATGAAGATCTAATGGAATCTAAAAAACAAACCAATCTCTTATTATATTATAACTGTGACAATGAAAGAACTAATGATGAAAATGCAAGTATAAATGAACCAAGAAATGATAATGGCTCTTATTCATATGGTTATGCATGTGATGATATGCCTCTTAGGTATGAAGAACCTAGTAATCATACTTATTCTATTTCTAATTATGAAGGGTTTCAAGAGTCACCAACGATGTAATTTTTAATACATATCATAAATATGATAAAATAGATATGTAAATGGTAGCATTCATGATATTATAAGTCAAAATATTACATGTATACATTCATTAGATGTATCAAAATTTGATGGTTCTTTTTCTCTTTCTCATGATACAAATGTTGAAAATTTTGAATGTTCTTATCCTATCTCTCATGATTCCAATGTTGATGAAATCAAGTGTGTTCCTTCTTTTCAAAATGATATGCATGTTGAAAATTCTATCCTTTCTTTAGATGAATCAAATGAAAGTAATGAAATTCCTACTTTTTATCTAACTTACAATGAGAAATATACTTGTATTACTCCTTCCCATTTCTTGCCTAAAGAAAAAAATGAGAGTGCATGTGAAAGTCATAATAAATTCATTATAAAAGTTCCATTGTTTGGGGACACAAGTAAAGTCCCAAGCACATTTAATTCCTCTCTCTAAAAACTTGAGTTATATATATATATATATATATATATATATATATATATATATATATATATATATATATATATATATATATATATATATATATATATTAAATAAAATTAATAGTAGCATTGAATTTTATCTCCCTTATTTGAAAATACAATTGAAAGTGAAAATTGCATGCTTCCCTCTCATAATGTTGCAAACAAACTAGAAAATTTTCCTTTTCTTCCCTTCTTCACATTTTTTGCTAAATAGGATCAATCATTTACAAATGAAGTTATTTCCCCTACTCCTCTTATATGTCACAAAGTTTCAAATAAAATTTCACTTTATGATGATAATATTATCAACCTTCATGTTGTCCAAAAAGATATACTTACCTTTTTAAACATAAATACCCCCTTTATCAAATGTTGCAAAATCATGTGATGAGCCTACCCTTGAAAGGGTTAAATATTTTATCATTCATTTGTTTCATGTCAATGGTAATTTATAGCCTCTAACAAAAGCTTCAACCACCCCTTATGAAATGTTATCTATCATGACTATGATTGGAGATTTGCAACAAGTTAACACTCTTAAGTTACAAGTTTATTCTCATGAGGCTATTTTTTAGGAGAATATTTTAGTAGAGCAACCTATTGCTAGAGATGTATTTGAGTATTCTTATCCTTATAACTTTATCATCCCTAATTTCTCCTCCTTTGATGTTCAAGGGGATGTTGATATACATTTTCAATAGTATATACACTCCTTTGGACATTGGGCCCAAAATGGAAGCTTGCTATTAAATATTTTCCATTATAACATAACCAAAAGGGTCTTTGATTGGTTTTATAGCCTCCCAAATAGTTCATCAACTTTCAAAAAAATTGAAGATGTATTCCTGTAAAATTTTCACCATTATACCTTACCTAAATTACCATTGGAAAATTTTCAAATGTTGACATAAAATGATAATGAACCTATACAAGATTATATTGTTTTATTTAAGGACACTTCATATTCTTTCAAATGTACACCCTCAAACTTGAAAGCATAATTTATATTTAATAGGGATCTTATTTATCCACTTAGCTCAAAAGAACATTGTATAAGCCCTTTGATTCATTTTAAAATTTATATTAGGATGTGCAAAAATATGCATGTGCCCTAATGAACACAAAAAATGAATTGCCTACTTCTCCACCCAAAACCAACCATGATAAAAATCATGTTTTTAAGGTAAATAAAAAAAGTACAAAGGTTCATAAACCAATTCAAGCACCTTCTTTAGAACCAATAATGTATGTCAAAGGACAAATTGTAAAGGTGTTGAATAGAGGAAGGGAACATGCTTACAGAGTACCACCCATAGTTAGACCATATACCTCTACCAAATGATAGTCTCTTCAATTTGATTGGTACCATGATAGACTGCATACATATTACACACACTATTGGATAAAGGAATGATAAAACATCCACCTAGTTCACATCATCAACCATGTTGATTTGAAAAGGCAAAAGGGAAACACTTTTACACTTACCATGGTATTAACGAACACCAAGATAATGAGTGTTTTGCTCTTGAGTAAAAGCTTACACAGATAGCCGATTGGGGAATTATTGTATATCAAAAAGACATATCTCGACCTATTTCACATAATTATCATAGAGGATCATCTAAGAGGCTCAAACCATCCCATATTGCTCCTTTTGAGGAATACATAGTCTCTCAACCTTCATAGAGGATGACCACTAGTAGAAGTCCTTCTCCTAGTGTGCTCTCTTTCATGACTGATCACTCCCACATTGATCCTACCAAGGAATAATTGGTTAATTAAGTCATAAATAGATGGACACATGGAGGGGATTTACATAAACAAAAAATTTGGTAGCCAAAATCGGTACCTATAAACTTACAGGTCACTTATAAAGATACATAGCTACATAAGCAAAATCAAAGATTCCACTACCACATGATCATTACATTTGGGCTTTATTATTTCTTAATGGGTTTCCTTGCATAAAATAATTACTCTATTATTAATATAATGCATACAAATCATTAGATTGAAATATTTGTTATATAATTTACAACATCTAATCATACATTATAGAAAAAAAAAAAAATAATTATATAAAAAACTAGATATTGCACATCTATATAATGCCAAATAAACCATGTGAAGAATATCATATATGCATATCAAATGATACAAAGTTTATAAAAATGGAAACATCAATAATGTGTTGGGGGCATATCCCTCAGTGTATACTCCTCATCATTGTCTATATTCATGACCCTCACACCTTTTGATGAGTATACACTAGGGTACAACTGGGGTCCACATGTTTGGGATAGCTCATGTACTCTCTCCTGATAGGATTTTAGTCACTATACTTTATTCTCATGCTCCTGCTATAGAGTGCCATATTGAATAATTATAACCTACATGATCACCATTATCCTATGTTGTGGGATGTCTCATATATCCAACTCATCTTTTAGCTCCTTATGCTTAGCATAAATAATATGGTATGCAGATACAAACCTTGCTACAAGATCAAATAAAGGTGTATGGGCACTTACAATATCAACAACCCTCTCAATAAAACCATTTCCAAATATCTCCATGGGTACTTTATGTGTAAGGGCCTATATCACACTGTCTACCATCATCACCAATTCCTAATTTCTTGTAGACACAAGATATACAATACTAGTTAACTACATGTATGGCATGAAATAATTTATCTAATATTATACCCAAAACAATGAAAAAATAAACCCATGGTACTTACAAGTGGTTCTAATGGTCACCTCATTTATTGGTGCTATTCCCACATGAGCATCATCACCTGCATCTCCACCTATCTCTCCTCTTAGATTTATTTATGCCACAAGAATGACACCTATGGGGGAAACTAATATAAGAAACAATAATGGTCATTAGGCTCCCACCCACCACCACATATAACCATTTGTGCATCCTACATCATCCCCTATAACTAAGGGAACTACAATATTGCTCTTGTCATTAGGATGTAGAGATAGATTTATAGGTGTGGGTTATGGCCTATCACGGGGACTTTTCCCACTCTGAGCTATCTGATGCCAAGGGTAGGGAGCCAATAGCACTCCCTACTCTATACTGAACTATCTTAAAATGATCATACTAAAATAACTAGTATACACTGAAAAAATAGTCAACCAACCACATACTAATCTAGACCCATTGTAGCTCATACCCATCTTTAGGCCATCTAAAAAATGTCCTATATGGATGCCATATAATATGATCTTAAGTCAAATTTTATAGAATGACATGGTACTCCATCATGGTGTGCAGTTTGCCATGGGGAAACACCCATTGCTCTGTAAATATCTATGGATGGGCCCACCCATCTAAGGGTCTACAAATTGGCTATATCACTAAAATATGATCATATGCCTAAACATGTAAGAGAGTCCTTGATGTAACACCTCCACCATGATTCTCCATAGCAAAATTGTAAAGTTCCCTATATAAGTGGGCCAATATAGTATGACCCCAAGAATATCCAGTATGATCAAGATCAATATGTTGAAATATATGGTACATACTATATGAGATACCCATTATACCAACCTCTTATTTTATGAATGATTCTAGTAAAACATAGATAAACTTCCACAACTACAGAACATCACCTATAATAATGATGTCTAGATGAATCATCCTACTCAACCCCACATTTAGAACCCTCTAACCACTAAAATATATGTGATAATGTTAATATAACTAGGGTTGTCATCTCCAGTAACATGTACTCTCTCACCTCTAATAGGAAGTTAAAAATATGATACACATCCTCTAATGTGACCGTCATCTCCCCTGTGGGGATTCAAAAAGTGCATGTATCCAGTTTCTACCTCTCTTTTAGGGCTGTGAGGAGTGTATATAATATGGAATCTATCCTAATCAGGCCACATGATCTGACCCCACCTAATGTATGATGGCATAGTCAGTCGTATCCAAACCTAGCTCTACCAGAGTATAAAATGCCTACCATGTCAAAAATTGTGAATATGTATATCCTTTTGAAACCAAAAACAAAATAATGAATAATCTTTAGTAATTGCATTTTAGTTCCAAAATACAAAGGTTATAGTTAAATATCCACAAAATTAAAAAAACTACAATGCTGGACGTTAGTGACGATGCAAGATAAAAATATCAGACACCACCATCAACTTAAGATGGTAACATCAGAAGCTTGCATATGAACTCAAACACTAGCATTAAATTACTGATGCAAGTGTCCATCGATCCACATAAAAACCAAAAATCTTGCTCAAAATGAAAACAAATAAAAAATAAAAAATTACTAGTGAATTAACCATTAAACCTACTTACTAATTCATCAAAATCCTAGACGGCTAGTGTTGTTTGGATTACATCAGATCATACTGGTTGAGAGGATATATCACGTGATATTTTTATATTCCATTCAAAGCTCAAAATTTTCAAAAGATCAAAGTGCAAATGAGTTACAATTTCTATTTGAAGTACCTAATATACACCTTTTTCAAGAACTTTAAATACACACATCTTGAGCACTGGTTGTCCAAATTCAAAATTTCAAGTTATGTTGGGATAAAAAAATAAGCCCTTTCATATTATAAAATTTCAAATATTTTCAAGGACTACTAAAATCACATACTTTTCTTGCTTATGCACAACTATTACTATAGATCTCAATATTATCACCCAAATAATGTTACATTCTTCGCTGCTGCTACTACTACTACTACTACTACTACTACTACTACTACTACTACTACTAAAATACAAAATTGGTTACTTTATCCATGATATTGTCACTTTTTACTTTTGTGATGAGGTCACTCACAACTACTATTTCCCCTATCAAAATGGGGTTGCATATCAGTGGGGGCATGTCATATGGACATGGATTCTACATATTCATAGTTTAAGATTCAATGGGGGCATGCCATATAGACATGGCTTCTATGTTATTCACATTTTTATATTCAATGGAGGCATGTCATATAGACATGTCTTACACATTATTCATAGTTTTAGATTCAGTGGGTACATGTCATATGGACATGGCTTATACATTATTCACAATTTTAGATTCAGTGGGGGCATGTCATATAGACATGGCTTCCACATTTTTAATAGTTTCAGATTCAGTGGGGATATGCCATATAGAAATTGCTTCCACATATTTAAAATTTTAGAATCAGTGGGGGCATATTTAGAAAAGATGTACCCCACACTTGTGGCATGCCAAAATACAACAGATCTCTTTCACAACATATAATTTAGATACATATTTGGGTCAACTCTATATGCATTGGTATCACCATTATAAACATATTAATTTATTCACACCATACATGTCAAGGGGTGTGAACAAGGGTTCAATCCTATTTACTTAGACACTAATCTATTTTCTAGGTTTGCCAAATTGTTATGGACTATTATTGTACCATAGATTTTTATGTATTGATACCCAAGTCAGACTATTATGAACTGTTACTAAGCCTTACCCATTTTTAGTAGTTGATTTTTTGGTTAGATTGGAGTGATTAAACCATCCAGTCTCATCACCAAAATTTTGGGTGAGTTTGATTACATTACTCATCCTATATCGAGAAATATATGCATAATTTTTGCACTCGAGTGTGCTAGTTGGGAAATGATACTCTAAATGACCAAAAAACTACTCTAACTATTTTTGATTATGGGCATGATCACTTCCTAAATATACCTATTATAGGTACAACACCACCAAGGTGCAACCCATTTTACCATTTGTAAGTTCATTCATTTTATTGGCCAGAAAATGGATGAGATTGAAAGTCCCCTTATCTAGTCTTTAGTGTTCCATAGCCAATCACTCTGTATCATATACACATATGTATTCTATCCATGCTATTTATTTATGTTATTTTATATTATTGTTCATATATATATATGCAATGATTAATTTATGGTATACTCTTTGATTTTAGGTAATATTCAAATAAAATTCAAGCAAAGACAAGGTGTGTTGTGAACACCAAGGTATACATTTTCTTTTCCTTTAAACTAGTAGTTTTAGTTTCATGCATTACTAGATTAATGACATCTTGACCAAGAATTATATTTATAGAGGTGTGGTCTTGTATGTAACTCTTCAGTTCCATTTTATTTTACTTGCTTTTACCCACCCCTTTGGGCTTGTATGTTATGGTGACACTTTTTATTCACTGTGCTTCAGGGATCCCTACCTTTTTATTCTGTAAGTTCTATGTTTTTAGCCTCTAGATACTTATGCCCATGTTGTAAATTTGTGTCAACGTACGTTTATAACCTAGATTCAATTGCCCAATCCTATCCTTTTATCATTTTTTGTATCTTTCAATTTTGAGACCATTTGTTAGTCCCATTTATTTATTTTATTGTTGGCTTTTTATGCACCACTAGGTCCTAATTTGAAATCAATAGATCCCTATATATACAAAGGTTATAGTCTTGTTACACCACCTATAAATTTGATAAATCAAGTTCTAATGAGTAAATATCTTACATTACCAACTATCAAGTTGCACTACAATACTAAATTGAATATCTGAAGCACTCAAAAGACCACCATATTCTTGCATTATTTATACCAAGGGTTATTATAGGAGAAAGAACATATAGTTGCATAGTTATAATTACACACACAAGAATAGGAAGGATAACTACATGCAATTCTAAGGTCCTCTTTTGAGTATTAGTGATGTAGGCAAAACTTAATAATAACTGGGGTTACTAGGGTTAGCTCGACTCACATACTAACTATGAGATGATAAATTTGAGTAATAGATTTTGATTATGCAAATTAACCAAAATACCTACATCATCAATCTACCTTTAAAATTTGGAGCCAATTAGGAATAAAATGCAAAGATAAATGAAATATTCATACCAGCATTAGATCCTAAAAGCTGATTTATCCAAATCAAGATCCAAACAAGAAAAGATTAAATGATTATGGATTTTGGATTACTTACAAGAAGACTCAAATTTTTAGCATGATGTTGACTTGATCAAGGATTTAGATTGCATGGATTCAGGAGGAGTGAAGGTGTTTAAATATAAGGAAGGAGGGAACATCAATGGTCAACATTCAAAGTTGGGTGTAGGAAGATCAATGGTGGAGGATTAAAAAGGAATTAAAAATTCATTAGAATCCTCAAGATTTAGAGGCTTCTAGAGAGGATGGAGAGAATAGAAGAGTATTTTAGAATTGAAGAATTATAGAATCCATTAGGGGCTAATCAAGATTAGTAAATGATTAAATGAGGTGATTAGATAGGTGATTAGGGACTAGGGATGTAGGAGATCTTGAGAATAGAATAGAGTAGGTAGGATTGGAATTTTAAATTCTAATATATTGGTTAAGTATGATTAATTAGAGAATAATTAGGAATACAGTGAATTAATTGATTTGTGGCATAGGAATAAGGTTAATTAATGAATAAGAATGAAGGGGGTGTTAGATAAATGACTATAAGAGGTGATATTAAGATAGAATTAGATGGGATAAATAAGATAAAAAAAATTAGTGTTGACTAATAATAATATTAATGATGATAAATGAAGTTGAGAAAATTTAGATGTATACATTTTAACCCTCTCTAAAAAGGCATTGTGAGTGTATGAATTGGAAGGAGTAATGGTCTTTCAAAGCCATTTAATGGATGAATGTTAGTAAATTATGTTAGAGGATATGATGCCCCCTTGAGGGGACATGCAAGGAAGAATGAAATGGATGGCTAATCGAAAGAGGAAACATGGGGAAGGATGCAATGAATAGACAAGGGGATGGGATGCGAGATGTGGGATCGATGAGGAGGAGATAAAATTGACATTAGCATTTATAAACAAAGTGATGATGCCCCTGATAAACACATATGCATAGGGAGGGGAAACAACTGTGTAATGGTTGTTGACACATCCCAAGGGGGAATCAACCATAACATGATGATTATAAAAGGCCACAAGCTTTCGATGTATCCTAAGTAAGGATGCATGTAAGGGAGAGCATTAGGCTAGGATAAGACAATGATTTAATAAGAGTAATAAACAAGTGTATCTCAAAGTTAAATGCAAATGATAAGGCAAAGGAGATGAGAGATATAAAATGATATGATTGAGTGACCAAAAGATGAAGGGGAAGAATTAGACTGAATTGTATCGAATCAATGAGCCATAATATGATTAATAGTGATGATGCCCCTAGAAAAGAATGAGATAACCAATCATTGATAATGGATGATTCATGAAAGAAAATATGAATGTTGTGATTTGTTAGGCCCAATTGATAGGTGCAGGTGATTGACAATAAGATTGGGGAGATGATTGTGAAGATGATGATTGATCAATAAAATGGTTGATTAATGATATTATAGCTCAAGGATGATAAAAATAGAAGATAGTTGTGATGATGAACTATGGGGAAAGAGGATAAAGTTGCCACGCTAACCTTATACATGTTATGTGACTAAGCATTTGCTACATAGTCTAAAAAGACCTCAGGCTAATGTGGTTTAGACTAGGTGATCAGATGATAATATAGATGAAAGGAGGAGGATGATGATGACTATTAGACATGTTAGTGATTAGATAGAGGATATGATTTAGATGTTGGACTAGGATAAATGATGAGATGTTAGATCATGAAGATAAAATTCTTAAGAGAAATGATTAGATGTTTATGATATATGGTTAGATTAGATGATTGGACATGGGTGATTAAATTGATGATGGGATAAGGATGATTAGATGATTAGGTAGGTGATAGAAGATAGGATAAATAATGAGTGTGTATATTATCAAGCCATCATTATTATAATAAGGCTCATCATCATCTAAGTAAATTTTTAAATATAGCACTTGGAAGTACTCCCCATGATATGAGTATGACCAAGAGGATGTCATGCCAAAGTGCATGATTATAAAGGGGGTAAAAGCAAACTTTGCATTATTGAAGGAACTTAAATGCATCATTTTAGATTTTTTGGTGTCATCATAACATCCTTGTTCATTTCCCAATAGATATAGAACAATAAATAAAACATAAGATAAACAAATATATACATGATAACAAACATGTAAGCAAGTCAAACAACACAAAGTATGCAAGTAACACACATAAGTATCTACATGTAGTGTTATTATGTCTTGTCTAATTATCTTGATGAGAGTTAACATGATGATTGATCAGGTAATGAGTTGGAATAATTTTGTCATGATGATGTGAATTTGGATTAATGTATGGACTTGGAGTGGACTACTAACTCAAATTAGGATAATCTTATGAATAAGGACTTGGATTCGAGGATTAGGACATAGAATAAGACAATATCACAATGTGATAAGACTACTAGTACATAATATAAGGAAAGATTATAAGATGACTAAGACATTAGATAGGATGACTAGGATGTTGAGACAAGACAAGATGACAAAATGATAAGACTGTTAGGACATAAGATAAGGTAGTATGACAATGAAATGGATAACATAGGACATAACAAGGATACATAGGACATACGATGACATAAGACAAAACAACTGAGATGTTTTGGGATTTTGTGGATTTTATAATTTTTAGGGTTTTTAGAATATGTGTGTACATTATACAAATAGGGTTACTAGAAAAGGAAATACCAAGCTTAGCAACTAGGATAAGGAAGGATGGGATGATAAAATGATGAGGGTGATGTAGAAAAGGGGACGAGGATCAAGGAATAATGGTCTAGGGATTGCCAATGACCAAATTGTGAAGGAACCAAATATCTAATTGCCTAAGTATCCATTGGAGGATATGACAAGATGACTCTAGAACATTTCTCAAGACATATTTGGCTTTCCTTATGAATTATGGACATAATAGGATGCATGATATGGTGGCAAATGATGGGTAGGAGAAATGGACCGAGGGATAATATAGAAAAGGATGGGATTGACAAGGGATATTATGTGGATGAAATGAATTTACCCCCAAGTTTTGAGGTATAATGAAAATAATATATTATTTCACCATGAGGCTAGAAGTTAGTTTTC
This sequence comes from Torreya grandis, assembly GCA_037957365.1. NCBI lineage: Eukaryota > Viridiplantae > Streptophyta > Pinopsida > Cupressales > Taxaceae > Torreya > Torreya grandis. The sequence goes on from JARHVA010007393.1 coordinate 134,887, forward strand.
ATCATGGTACTTGCCCAAGGTGCTCGAAAACTAGTTTTCACCATTGGATGAATGATATTTTTTTTACTTTTTGGCATCTCGATTTATTGGATATGGGTGTGAGATGTAGGATTGTAGACATTTTCATAATCTTTAATCGAAACCTATTGTAGATATATGTGATGTTAGGATCATGTTATCTATGTTAGATGTATTGATGTCTTTATGACCTTTGCTTATTAATGATTGAGACCCTTCCATAAATCTAAACTAGGTGTCTTCATCACCCTTATAAGAGATAATGTTGCCCATGTTCGTAAGGTGTGGAATGGATGGATTTAGGGTTTGGATTTGGTGGTGGAGTATAGGACTTGATGGGATGAGGGGATCCTAATAGGTAGGTATGATGGGTGACTGGGAAGTGGGACTAGTAATCACACGCATCATTGGACATGTTAGATGTTCCATGTTTGATTGGTACCAATTGATAAAATATTGTAAGAGATCCAAAACTTTTAGACTGCATTATTATTCTTTGATATAATTATTTGAAGGATTATCGGCCATACTCATAGTGATTTTAACATTATTTTGATTTTTAGAGTTAATTATATTTTGATTATTTTCTAGTACCTGACTTTGGGCTTCACCAAAGGAGATTGATTTTTGATTTGATAGATGATGATGATTTTGAATTTGATGGTCCCATAGTGCCTCAAAGAGGGTTACACTAGGGGAAGACACTTTTTGATTATGTTGATGATTGATTTTTATTGATTGTGACTTGTAGGATCAAATGTGATTTGATCATCATTAATGAAATATTGAATATGATCATAAACATATACATTTGTGGCACTTATTATATTTCTCGATGGAGGGTCCAATGTTGTATGTTCTTATTCATCCCTATAGAGGGAGATGATTAAATGATCATTTTTGGGAAGAAAAAGATCTATGATGGAGGAAGATGATGGAGATGGTATGATGAGATCAATGAGTGGTGATGGGGTAACATGGTCTTCATAGGGGTTTGTAAGAGACCCAATTTTGACATTAGATAATATCTCCTCAAGATTGGCAAAAGGATCACTAAGAATAGCTAAAAAACACACCTTCTATGATGCATTAGATCCACTCTGACTATCTTCAATAGATAAATCTTGTAAAATTTTTGTTATGACTTCATCATCCTAATTGATATCAAAATATATGCCTGGTGATTGATTATCATCTAAATTGGAGGTATATTCAAAAAGGAAGGCATAGTCATCATCTGTTGTAATGTCTATGAGGGATTTGATTCAGACACTAGTGTTGAACATGATCTTGATGTAGATAACACTTTTATTGACTCTGATGTGGATTCAAATATAATAATTCTATTAAATGATTCATTGTACATAAGTAACCTCTCATCATGGGGTCCTTGATGTAATTATGGGGATATAATGGATTCTACAAATATTAGCCCATGGAAGGACTCATGAGAGAAGGGAGGACTAGGTTTATGAGAGATAGACTCATCATCAATGAAGGATTTGTCAAAGATGGGGGGACCATGGAAGATGGATATGGTGTCTTGAACTTCACATGGAAAGGGAAGGGCTTGATCATGATTGAGAATAAAATCTTGGCATATTTATTATTTTTCACCCTCAGGGGTAGATTCATTTGATTATATCTTGATTTCAATCTTACCATGGTCAATGAGGTCCTGGACATAGTTTTGTAAATTAAGACATCAAATAATAGTATGCCCCTAATTTTAATGATATGCATAGTAGTGGTTTGCATTATACCAAGAGGGCTTAGGCTTGGTAGGATTAAGATGTGTTATGGGTGGATAGACCATCATGTCAATGGAAATGAGTTATTGGAAGAGGACTTCTAGTGATATAAGAAGATGATTATAGGGCCTCTCTTCACATCATGACTCATATGTGGAAGTACTAGGCTTTGGATTAGATGGTAGTTAATGCAACTAAGTGGGTGGATTAATAGTAGACAAGGTGACCAGGATAGGATTCCCTTTACTAAAGTAGGAAGGGGTAGATAACTAGTGATGACTATTGGATGGAGGATTTGAATGGGATTGGGTGGTGTGAATACTAAGACTTATCTAACATGGATGGGTGTGGAATAGAGGTAATGTTGGGTGGATGAGATCAAATTTTTTAGGACATGGAGTGCTTATCTCAAGGAGAGAAATGAGCACATCCCTATTGGTGTGAGGCATTTATAAATCAAGGTATTGACCAAATTTGTTTTAGATGCCATGGTTCAATATGGGAGAAAGTATGGATGATGTGGTTTACCAAGCCCAATCAGTAGGTGCTTGAGATTGAATGGAAAGATTAAGGATGAAGATGGGATATGTAGAATAAATTTAGATAAAGGCTTGCTTTAGTCTAATCTCAAATTTGAATAAGTGTTTGGTGTGATGTGATATTTGATGATGTAATAAAATATAAAGTAAACCAAATTAGGACATGAGATAGTCTTTGATGATGTTGACTAGATTTGACTGGGCAAGCTATGACAAGATCTAAGATTTCATAGGGGGTTAGACCGGCCTGAGAGATTGCTTTTAACTAGGGATTGATTGGATTACAACTAGCTCAAGACTAATATGATCAACTTAAATAGGATGAGATGATTTGATTAAGAGGTTGATAGGATTGTGATTAAGACTCAAACTTGATTAGATAGGAGTAAGATTAGAATCAGGACCCTAATGAAAAGAGTTATTTTCCAAAGTGGATGAGGACTAAAGTATGACTATAGACTTGATGATAGGACTAGTTTAGATAAAGGGGATGAGTTGGGTTGGAATAGGATTAAGACTAGGTTATATAAGCAAGGAATATGGTGATTAGGCTAGACAAGGTCAAGATAAATGATTGGTTTGGACTAGGATACTAAACAAGTTAAGGTGATGTGTGATTGGTTATGGATAATGTGGTCTTGGTCTTATGACACTAGGGATGATTAATGCTAAGGTTAAGTGAAGGTAAGACTTGATTAGGATATTTAAGTTATGGGGGAATGACTAGAGTTATATGGATGAGACTAAGATGAGAGGTAGGACAAGATGCAAGATGAAATAAGTTTAAAAGGATGTACACAAATATACAAAAAAATTATGTGCAAGAGGATATTGATGCACATAATGATACAATGAGATAAGGATATACAAGATGATATGTTAAAGAGACCTAAATAAGCATGTATAAGCTTGGGTAAATTGCTGACTTTGCTCACAAACAACATGGGTCTAGCACAACACGTACCAAATCAAGCAAATCATAAACCTAAGATTAGTAAACTAATTGGGAGTGTAACTTGATGTTTGCATCATCTAATGGCTTCGTGGGTGAGGTTGTAGGCCAGTGACCCATTATAGAATCTCCTAAACCCTCTCAACCCTATTTTCACATGATGGTCACTTGGGAGCTGATACTGGCTCTATTAGTAAGTCACTTGTTACAATCAATGCTCCTAATCTAGGCAAAATAATCTCTCTAGAGGCATCCCTGATAAACATAAGGTACATAGGTCCTGATTCTATATAGGATGTTGTCTAATGTTTGGTTCATAGAATTAACTCTTATCCTTCATAAAATACCTATATGGAGTCAACTATTTAGCCTAACGATAGTTGTCCCTACTATTTATACTTTGCCAGAATATAGAATGTGGATTAATTTGTGGTGGTAAAATCCATGGTCACTATCCCCCTAAGACTATGATAAGTTCTTGGGTGTGAATTTAGTGTCACATTACCCCTAAAAAAATAAAAATAAGAGGGTTTATTAGTGGTTTTTATCCTCTAAGACTCACCACAAGAATTCAAGGAGGAGAACATACACCACTGTAGCCCTCAGATGACACACAAATAGACAAAAATATTTATTAACCAATTTAATTAAGTGTGATATATAAAGATATATACAAGATGATTTTTTAAAAATGCCAAAATATCTAATAGGTATCCTACAAAGCAAGTGATTAGTAATTTCAAGTGGTAATTTTGATGGGCAACATACAAGATAAGATGTTAGACAAAAATATGATCTACAAGAGAAGATGTTAGCAAGCCAAAATTATCACTAGATTCACCCTTGTAAGAAACAAAATGTTAGTCCAATAAACCTTAATAAAAATACTTAAAAAATCATGATTTTGTACTATAACATTTTTTGGATAAGGGGCCACAACATGGGGGTCTGGGGGCATTAGCCTCTAGTGAGGTCATGGGGCAACACCCCTTGTAGGGTTTGAGGGTAGCACCCTAGGTACACTCCCTATGATGGTATAAGGTAGGGTTTTGGGGTAATGCCCTCGACACCAAATGCAATTGGGACTTGTAGAACCCTTGGAATGACTCAAAATTCACTTAAATGATCCTTAAAAACTACACTCAAAAAAGACAACTTGAAGGCAAAAAAAAAATGCAAAATCGCTACTGTAGAAGTCAAAATCACTTATACATAGTTAGATTTTCAAAATTGATTTTAGAGAGGCAAAATCGCAACTGACAAGTTACTATGATGACTAAAGATATGCAATTTTATAGACTATTAATTGACAATGACCTTGTAATTAGTCAAAACCACCCATGGTTAAGCAAAATTGCTTTTGATAGGGAAAAATCATGGCTAAGGGATATGTGATTTTGCATATGGTTAACTAACACTAACCACATAGTCATTCAAAACCACTTATGGATCTTCAAAACTGGCTATGGGAATTAATAACGCCTTTGTTGAAAGGCAGTTTTATACATTTTAAATATTAAAATATGTATAGACTATACAAATATATATTAATAATAAAATACTAGGAATCGACATAAATTTATATATTTATGATAAAGATGAGAGACTAGAATGATAAGAACTACTATCTAATTATCAATAAAATTGCCTATGCAATTATCAAAACTACATCTGTAGTTGTCAAAACTACCTCTAGGATTCAAAATCAACTATGTGGATAAGTGATTTTTAACGTTATAGCTAAAATTTTGGTGACGGGATAATGATTGTGTTTGAGTAGAGTTTTTCCTCCCCTACAGGCAGATTTCAAACAAATAAAGACAACAAAAATTGCCAGACATCCAAAAAAAAAATTTTAAGTTAGTGACTTTATGTCTATATCAAAACTACACTTCTTGGGGGAAAAATAGCATTAATGAATCAAATCTGAATTTATTGAGAGTCAATTTTGTAGAAAGACTAAAAATTGCCAAAAAAGTCAAATGGTTGGCAGTTAGTCTATACGGTAAATTAAGTTACAAAACAATGTCGTACTCCTCTTGGAACATGAAATTTTTAAAATTTTGAGGCCAAATCCATATTTAATTTGACTTGCAACCTTAACCAAACAAATTCAAAGTATAAAATGTCAGCTTAAGAAGAGGGATCTCACTGTGGTTGTTAAATGTGAGATGATACATTTCAATAACAGATTTTGATTAAGCAAATTAACCAAAATATCCAAATAATCAATAGACCTTTAAAATTTAGATCCAGTTAAGAATAAAGTGCAAAGATAAATGAAACATTCATACCAACATTAGATCCTAAAATCTAATTGCTCCAAATCAAGATCCAAACAAGAAAAGATTAAATGATTATAGATTATGGATTGCTTACAAGAAGACTTAGATTTTTAGCATGATGTTGACTTGATCAAGGACTTGGATTGCATGGATTCATTTATTTATGATTGATTTGCTCATTTTTCTCAAAATAGAGGAGTGAATGTTTTTAAATAAAAGGAGGGAAGGAAGATCAATGGCCAACATTCAAAGTTGGGTGTAGGGAGATCAATGGTAGAGAATTAAAAAGGAATTAAAAATTCATTAAAGCCTCTAGATTTAGAGGCTTCTAGAGAGGATGGAGAGAATAGAAGAGAATTATAGAATTGAAGAATTCTACAATCCATTAGGGGCTAAGCAAGATTAGTAAATGATTAAATGAGGTGATTAGGGACTAGGGATGTAGGAGAGCCTAGGAATAGGCTAGGGTAGATGGGAATGGAATTTTAAATTATAATATAATGGTTAAGTGGGATTAATTAGTGAATAATAGGGAATTAAGTGAATTATTTGATTTTTAGGGTAGGAATAAGGTTAATGGATGAATAATAATGAAGGGGGATGTTAGATAAATGACTATAAGGGGTGATATTAAGACAAAATTAAATGGGATAAATGAGATAAGCAATGTTGACTGATAATAATATTAGTGATGATAAATAAAGAGAGCAGATTTAGATGTATACACTAACATCTTTTTATCAAGTTTTAGGAGGTCTGAGGCAAAAGAAGCAAGGTCTTGTTTATTGACTATACTTACGCATAAATAAACATATTCTGAGGCACCAAACATGCATATAGGTGATATCATAGGCCTAGTACAAATTATGATACATTCCCATGCATATCTTAGACTGGACACCTACGTTGGAGGAAGACACTTATAGGAGTCTTCCATATTCAATGCCATGGAATGGCTTGATGTGTTTTGTTTAGATTATGTATCTTATATTTAATGGAATAAAAATTAGTTTTTTATGCAATATTTCTCCTTTGTTCCCATTCAATTGTACAAGTAGAAATGGCATTGTATTCACCATGGTGAGAAATTCAAGTTTCTTGTCACAATTTTTTTTATTTTCAAGCCACTTCTAAACCACTCTCTTTAGTAAGAAAGTTTCAAGTTTATTCCAAGGTGTTCGATGCTACTCATGTTTACTATTCCTCTTGTCGGGCACTTATTTTTAATCTATTTCCAAAGGAACACTGCTATGCATTAAGAAATAAGTTGAACAACATGCCAAGTTAGAAGGATCTTGGTGTCTATAATCCACCCACATACAATGATAGAAATTAAAATATATTAAAGATTTACATGTTATTTTGGAAAATAAAATAAAGTCTTAATACAAGCCAAATAATTGACATGTTAGGGAATGGAAAATATTCAAAAAGAAGTTAATTTTGAACAACAAACTTAATGATTATGTTGCAAAAGTATACAACTTATTATGGCATAATTTAAGCTAATTCTAGTGGAGAAAAAACCTCTCATAATCTCATATTTTGAATGAAAGGAAACAAAAACTTGAGAATCATATCAACCCTTCTAAAATGTTTATTTTTCCATCTCTCTCTCACTACAATAAAAAACACTACACCAAAATCTAATCCATATGATAATCCAAGTCCAACCTCATACCATGGTATTTGTTCATTATTATCTTCTTCTTCATTAGTAGAAGCAGGAGGAAGTACAAATTTTATCCAAGAGCAATCCTTTAGAAGTGGACATCTAGACAAATTTTAATTTTACAAATATGATGATTATGTAAAGTTGACCATGTGTCCACCTTGTGGTATCATGCCAACGAGATTGTTGTTGGACAGATTTAAAAATTCTAAATAGTCTAAATATATAAGCTCATATGGAATTTTTCTAGAAAACATGTTTCTAGAAAGGTTCAATGATTATAGATCATTCATTTCTCCCAAACTACTTGGAATAAGGATACTTAAATTTTTCATTGATAGATTAAGATACTTTAACCCCTTCAACTTTCCAAAATCAAAAGGAATAACTCCATTTAATTAATTGCTTGAGAGATCTATGCATATCATTGTGGAAAGAATATATGGGTAGTGTTGGTTTATGCCTTTGGAAGTCATATTTAATTCATCATGATAAATATATGGTTTATAAAGATGGCCAAGTGGATCCCTTATTTTCAATGTATAACCATTTTCTATTGCTACAACCATTGCTTTCAAAGATACAATGCTACGAGGAATAAAGCCTGATAGACTATTGAATGCAAGAACTAAGATATGGAGTTGCTTTAACTTGCCAATTTATGAAGGTACATTGCCCATAAAATAATTGCTCTTCAACACCAGCACTTGAAGGGTTGATAGATTCCCAATAGACTTAGGAATATGACTTATAATTGAGTTGTGTCCCATATTTAGTGTTTTTAGTTTCGTACACTTTATTATTGAGGTATGGAATGTTCCACATAACTTATATTGATGTACTATGAATGATAAGGGGCATAGTCCAACAACCACTATAGGATAACCTTGTTTGCAATCAAAAATTCATCATGTCTATAAATCAATCCTAGCTCAGAGAAGATAGAGCATAATTATACTTCCAATTGGGAAAACATTTGTTAATCAGGAGCATGACCAATATGGGGATCTGCTAGACCTGATTAGGGGATATCTTATCACAATACACTATGTTAAGGAGGGTTCCAAAGCCTTCAGTCTAACACAATCATGCAATAACCCTAAGGGGGTCCTAGGTTTTAATATTTCACCTATGCTAATAACAGGCAATTGAATCTAATATAGTGCTCACCAAAGCTTATGGCACAATGTAGGGGTTAGAAACTAAACATGCATAGAAGATATATTCATTACAATGTATATGAAATTCTAATGCATGGAAGAGAAGCACAACTGCATTATCTATCTAATCTTATAAAGGATAAATAAAGTTAGGAATACTTACCTTGAATATGAACCCATCAAGCCTCAATCTCTCCCTTGGCCAAGGTGCTTTGTAAGAAATTGTTGTGGTATGTAAGGATAACAAAGAAAAATTGGCTCTAGGCTATAAAACCTATCAATGCATCCAAAAGGCTTCTCCATAAAATAAGATTTGTATCTCCAAAGAAAGTATGGAATCCTAAGCTTTAATTATCAAGTATAATGATACTAAGAAGATGTTCATTCACACTTACTTCTTATTTGCTTCTTTCTTATCAAATGGTGGGAAATGAACTTGTATATATAGGTGGATCTTACCCTAAATCTTTCTAAAAATATCGATTGATAGGGTTGACCCAATTGACCCTGTACTATTTTAGACAATAATTCACTAGGTCCAGAGTTAGGTAGGCCAAAGGTCAAAATACATCCTTATTGAAAATAAACCAAAAATGTACAGGGTAGACCCAGTTGACCTTATACAATTGAATGATACAAAGGGATCAAGGTAAGAAAAAGGAGGATAAAGTGTGTAAAAAGTATGGTAATTAGTTTAATTGAGAATAACAGGATTAGGGTAAATGTCTTTATGATACAAGTGTGTAGATAATAAGTGGCACAAAGGACAACAATCTTACCAATGGTTTGCCCACCCCTTTCCTGATGCGCCCCTTAAGGTGTGCACTCAGAGAGATTGAGAATTGATGAGTTCTTGAAAGATACAAAGTGTCAGTAATCATTAAAAGTTTCAAAATATTATGTGTATACATATGCCCCACTCAAATCTCATCACGTGTCATGTGAGTACAACACGAGATGGTGCTTTGGGAAATATAACATTATAACACATAATGCTAATGCTAAGTAAAGTGCAGTAAGTAGAAAAAAAGATAAAGGAAAGGATATAATTGACAAACACATACCTTTACTTACCCTAGTGTTGTAGATAAATAAATAGACTGCAAGAGAGGTGAAGGTGTCCAATGTAAATAACACTAGGAAAACCTATAGAAGTTAGTGCAAAAAATAGCCACATCTTCAACTTTTTGGAAGATAGACATATGATAGTGGAAAATATTTTCTACAACATCATGAATCTAGAACATTTTATAGTGCAAAAAATAGATGAGTAAAAACAAAGATAGAAGCAAAACAAGGAATCTGCCAGAAAATAATTGAAAGATTTAAATTTTGAAAAGTGTTTTTAAATAGGGTGAAATGAAAGTAATTTATTATTTTTAACTTTGAGAGGGAGAGAAAAATATCTCTAAGATACTAAACGAGCTAGGATGGCAAGGAGATGACATGATAGGTGAGAGGGACCTTGAGAGGCAACATCGGGTGCACTATAGGTAGGCAACTAAGAATCTTAACCCAATTTTTGAATATTTTAGTGTTCTAAATGTATTTTTAGAAAATTTTAATTTTAAGCATTTTTAAATTTCGAAATGAAACCAAATTAGATCCTATGGGTAGGAAAAACCAATTAGAGAAATGGGTTTGAAGGGTTTGGGAAAAGAAATGCCACAAGCTACTTTTTTTAACAAAATGCAAAGGGTCTATAGTGACAAATAATTGGGTTGACCGAGTCAACCTAATAGGCTAAAAATTGGTAAAATCCACACTGCTAACCCAGTAGTTATGTGCCAACCATGTACATTTTATAGACTGTCGACCTAGTATAGTTTACCAAATGATCAAAAAAGTTCAAAATAAAAACATAGTACTAGGGGGAAATAAGAGGGTTGACTTAGATTTTGAATTCAACCAAGTTAAAAATAGGGAAATTTTGGTCAAACTAGTTTGACCAAAGAACCAAAATTATATAGAAATGGATTCAAGTGGTCGAAAGAGTGCTAGAATGGCCCAAAATGACAAACTGAGGGTAAAAAGGGATGAGCAAGCTAAAAATAGGTGAAAATGAGTAAATTAAAGTAGTTTAGGCTTTTTTTATATTAAAATTGTAAAAAGAATGTATTTTTACTATACATGACATGGAGGATCTAATACATCTTTTGTTATTTCTTGATTGCAGGGGCGACCTAGATTTTGGTGTTTGGTTGATGCATCATGGCTACTAGATCTACTAGAGCATCTAATGATAGAGGATAGGGTGAGACTGATCTCTATAAGCCTTGGTGGCATAGTAGATATGTGAAGCATACCCTTGAGCTCATATTTATTAGTCATGTTTCTGGGATGTTGGGAATGATTGACTAACACCTTCAAGTGGGAGATGGAGGGGGATATGATAGAGGTGGCTATCACTCTAGAGGATGTTCATGCCATCTTGGTATTATCAATAGTAGGGACCCCTGTTATTATTGGGATACTAGATAGTGATGAGGAGAGGAGAACCTTAGTTGTATGGGCTATAGGCTCAAAGATGATATACTCAGGCTAGAGAGTGAGCATGTTTGACATGTATACCTCATAGATTCTAGACATCTAAAAGGCTATGATAGGACTTATGATAACATGAGTGTTGTATCACAAGTCAGACATCAAGGTACCACTATTTGTGATAGCCTAGAGCCAGATGATACTAGAAGAGAGAGTAGTATATGATCTAGGATCAATAATATAGGTCCAGTTCATATATGACATGTATGGGATGTTGGTCAAAGGATAAAAGTCTATTAGACCAATTATATTACTAATGAAATGGATCTATGAGAGGTTTCCCATGTATTGGCCAGTTGGGTTACCCCAAGTGGTTGATGATAGGTCACCTCAGGTATTGAGATAGAGACAAGACTAAGTAGTGTGGGTTGTGCCTCACATGTAACTATTACGTATAGTAAGATGGATAGATATAGTGTGGTAGTCTTATGGTCACAATGTGACTACATGGCTTAGATTGGGCATAATTACACTAACTTTAGCATGGATGGAGGTGATAAGACATTATATCTAATGGACGGAGCCACATTCGATGGCATGAGCACTAAGAGAGATGGGCTTGCCTCAGCCAGTGACACCAATAGTGGTGCTCATGGTTTGGGCCTGACATGTTAGAGATACATAAGGGAGGGGAGGGCTAGGGCCACCAGTGGTGAGGATGACACTTGGGCCATATTGTGAGAGACCATGGACTAGTCAAGAATGATAGGTAGCGAAGTGGGAGGAGAGGGATGTAAAGTTGAGAGCACTAGAGGTACTACCGCCTGATTTGTAGTAGTAGTAACCACCAAGGATATGGTGTTGATAAAGGTAGAAAGAATAGGAGATATTAGAGACCATGGATATCTTAGATGACCCAATAGGCATACTAGGGTAGAGTTGGACTATAGAGAGGCCACTCAAGCATAGGTAGAGATAGACTCAAGTTATGACTATAGGATTTTTTTTAGGAGGTGATGATAGAGGAGGTTTGGAAAGGCTACATAGATGGGGAGACTATTCTTGGAGGTCACATCGATGGCGAGACCATAGTGGATGATACACAAACATATAAGAAAAGACAAATAAAAATGTTGCTTAAGTTTATTTTGAAATATGCTAGAGATAGATAGATTTTGAGATATAACAGTGATCTAATATCTATTTGGTTTACTTTTTGCAGGTGGAGTAAAGGAGTAGGAGATCAGATGGGGGTCCCTTACGATGGGAGCACTCCATGATGTCTTAGATGAGGCACTGATGTTGTATGACCATGCTACACTGGAGGACCCTAGGGTACCATCTACCCTAGCTCAAGTGAGTTTTTTTAGACTAATTGGAGAGGCAAAAAGATAGATACGAGCATATAAAGAGAGGGTACAACCACTAGAAAAGATGGATGTAGGTGAGACATGGGCATGGCAAGCCCTGGTTGAGAGGGTTGTACATCTAGTTAGAATGACATAGATGATATAGGCACATGCCTAGGATAAAATGACATAGGAGTAAGAGAGAATGACACATATGGTGACCCTGGCCAAATTGGCATAGGTGCAGGATCAGGTAACTCATCTATAAGGGTAGGTGTTGGGATTGAGATGTCAAATGACCTTGTTACAACATTCTATTCGAAGGGGTCAGATTGAGGCATCTACAGGCAACATGGCTAGGCTACAAGATAGGCAAGATGGGGCCCAATCATAGAGGTGGAGAATTGTATATGATTGTATTTTTGTATCAAACTCATTATATATATATATATATATATATATATATATATATATATATATATATGGATCATTTTGGCATTTTGGATATTGGTTATATGTGTTATCATTATGGTTGTGGTTGTGGATACTTTGGATATATTTATTTTTAGCACATGTATTTATCTTTTTGTTGTATATGTTATAGGAAATATATGAGGTGTGGTTTCTTTTCTAGCATTATGTAGAACACATACATGATTAAAAAGAAGCAAGCAAAAAAACTTGGTAAAATATAATCAATCAAAATTGTACTACACAGTATTTCACATTGGGAAGTGTGTAATAACAAGTAAATGACTAAGTATAAAGAACCAAATGGAATGGTAAACTAGATGGTAAAAAAAAGAATTTATTTTTAAACCAAACAAAAAATTGGCACCAAATTAAAATAAGAAAAATCACACTAAATCACGTTGAGAAGTATGAGAATAATGTAATAAAGTGGAAGTCATGAAAAAGGACAAATGGTATAAAAAAAATCAATGAAGTCAATCAATCATACTATATCACATTGTGAAGTATAAGAGAAAAACTAAATTGGCAAAAAAATGGTTTTAAATTTATCACACTAATTCAAGCTGGGAAGTATGAAAAATTCAAGAAATAGTTGTATTCTTACATTCACTCAAAAAATAGGAAGATAAAAGCAAAATAAAAATGAAGTAAGCATAAAACATATTAAATCAAGCTGGGAAACATGTCAATGATATGTAACTTCATAATAAATCACATTATATCTCATATTTGACACATGTAATTTTGATTGTGACTTGTAATATTGGAAAATTTTGTGAGGAGGGCCAGGTCCTATCCATGGTCTTATACTACAACTAACAAAGGGAACACCACTGAGGTGGAATAAATGTGAAAATTAGGTAACAAAGGATGTGGGTAATAAGAAGGTGAAACGATGGTAATTTATGAGGAAGGCCAGGTCTTATCCATGGTATTATAATGCAACTCACAAATGAAGTCCCAAAGGGGAGTGATCAGTAAACAAAATAATATTCTCAAAATAAAATATAAGGAATGTAGGGTGTAAAAAAGGGATTGTAAAAATCATGACTTAAGCATCTTATGAGAAGATCTTAGGAGACAGGAGGAATACTAAGGACATGAGAATATATTAAGTGACTAGTGATCATCAATATACAAAAGAAACCCATTCGCTATAGACACTAATCTTTGTAGGAAAATAAGTGTGCTACTAAGACCAAATCATGAAGGTAGGTTGATAAAAGAAAAATAAAATGGACCTACCTTCTCATGACGTATACCCTATTCTTTAGGACCCCTTATAGAGCCATCAGTCTACTGCGAAGATTGGGTAATTGCATGAGAAAGTAGTTAGCACTATTTTTTTTTAATTCTTTTTTTCTAATCTACTAGCCTACCACACCCCAAAGGACCTCATCTCTATCATGAGGCCAACTGTGGAGTTTGAACTTTGACTACAAGGAGATGTGCTTTAAATCAAATCTTTTAGTGTGATTGGACTTTTAAAAATATTTTTACCTTTTGTATAATTGTCTTTTGTTTAAATGATTTGGATTTTGCATAGTTTTATGACTTTATTTATTCCTCCTCCATACAGACTTAGAATGACCAATCATGAGAGATAAAGTGATACATAAAATGACTTATAGGCTTAGGCTAAAGAAAGCTAAGTAACCAAAGACAAGAATGATTAGGACACTTAATCTTAACAATGAACCAATGTGTTATCTCAAGTCTCAACCATGTATATGCTTAGTTTGTGAAAAGAGGGAATAAAGGGGAAGAGCAGATCCAAAGTGGAATGGTGAAATGAGAGTATAATGAGATGAATTATTTGCTAATTTATCACAAGGTAATATGAAAGGACTAAAGGGAACCAAGTTTGTATAACCAATTCACAATGATAATTAGCTTGTGAAAAAAATAGAGATAAGAAAGAAAACAATCATAAAGAGATAGGAAATGGATGTGAAAGAAAGGAAGAAGGAAAAAGAGAGCAATGATAAATAAAAACATCTAAAACATAAATGACAATATGATCATTATAAAATGTAAAAGTAGAATCACCATGTAAGAGAAATAAGAATTTAACACAGTGTCAAATGATATAATAGATAGATAAAGATAATATTGGAGCACATATCCAATGTAAATACAAATGTGAAATCACCATGCATGTGCTCATAAATACTAATAAATATGCCCACATATATTATCTACAACATTATATAGATCTCTATGAAGCTGGATGCAAACTATTTATAATGTCTTATCTATTTTCAATAAAAATTGGGAAAATACTTCTCATTTAATCTTATCAATAAAAAAAAGTAGGAATTTTGTATGGATCATGATGAGGAGGGAAATTAGGCAAGGGATGTTTGAGAGAATGCATAGGAGTGGGCTCTATGGGAGATGCAAGAATCACCAGGGGAGAAGGATCCACAAGTGAGGGGATATCCATGGGTGAAGGAAGATCTATGGGTGGAGGCACAAAAGGTGATTAAGGGACCACAGGAAATGATGGAAACACAAAAGGTGAAACCATGAGAGAAGAAAGAGGAGTCTTATTTTGGAAATGACCTATGGAAGTTATGGAATAAGGTTTGAGAATAGCTATAAGGTGATATTTAAGGTGTTGTTAAAGGAAACAATAACAATCGATGTGATAGGTGCCACATTGGTGCCACAGACAATACACCTCACCATAATTAGGCATATATTCAAGTAGAACCTTTAAATGAAGCATGGTTTTATCTAAATATTGAGGGGAATAAGGACATAAAGTATCAATATATTATCATAGCTTACGAAAATGGGTGGATGAATGATTATCTGTTCCATAAAAGTAACAAATATGCTTGTGAGTGGTCTTAGTAGAAGCATTCATGGGAGGAAGTGTAATAGGAGTGGAAGGAGCTAAAGAAGACTCTTTAGCTCATTTGGTGGGCAATGAAGTCATCTAAGGCAAAGGAAGCAAACCATCACCAAGGGAGGGTAGAGGTGGGGAAGGAATAAAACTAGTCTCAATAGAAGGAATGATGGGATCAGAATTAAGGATAGACTTAATAATAGAAAGAAGTAAGAACAAGCTCAACTATAGTGGGAGTAAGAATGGGATCAACTATAGTAGGAACAAGAATGGGTTCCAAAGTAGGTTCCACTATGGGAAGAGTGAGATCTATAAAAGGTCTAAGAAGGGTTACAAGCATCTTAGGGGTAAACCAACTATGATGGTTAGGGTACCTAGCAAAGTGGTAAGGCCCAGTCATAGCATGATCCATGAGGATACTCGTACGAGGCTCCTAAAAAATTATAAGTGTTGGTGCCATCTCTACCTTATGATAATGAGGAAAAATACTAAAATTAGGAACTATAATTGAGGGAAAATGGGAAGATGTATGAAAATATTCAAACAAAGAAGAACGATAATGGATAATCTCTACATTACAGGCTTGAACAAGACCACATAAGAATGGATCATCTAAGGGATAACCATCATAGTAATATGAATTATGAAGGTCAATGATGCAAGTAGAGATGACATTGTCATCTAATGAAGTGTGGTGAATAGAATGTCAAGTTTTGGTTAAGATAATGGGAATGTCATTATAAGGTGGTTTACAAGAATGAGGTTGCAAATAGGTAGGAAGCTACGAGATAAGATGAGGTGAGAGATCAAAAGTTTTAATCTCTAGGTTGATCTCATTAGGCTCAACATCATCATAATCTAAGAGGTTAGGAAGAATGTTCACAATGAGTTCAAGATGCCCCTTGTAACCTTGAGTTGAATTGATGTGGAAATTGAAGTGTTGAGACTCGCATAATGGAACATTGGGTAAAGGTTCAAGATTTGGAATATTTAAAACACCATGTTCTTGGAATTGTTCAAAATTTTAAGGGTTAGTGTCACCCTAAATCCTATAAATTGCTCCATTATGAAGGAATTTAATGCATTGATAGATGGAAGAAACAACTGATCTCATATAGTGATTCCATAACCTACCAAGAAAGAGATTATAAGAGAGAAGAAAATTAAATATCATCACCTTCACATGGACAATGACAAGTGGGACGAAAAAGGGAAGCCACAAATAACCTAATAGAGACATTTGCCTTTTATCATATCTTTGGCATGTGTTTCATGTGGACTTGAGATTGCATTATGAATATCCAAGGGTATTAATTAAATTAAGAGAGGAAACATAGGTGCAAGAACCTTATTTAACAAATACATGTTTGACTTGGATATCACCTATTTGGACACTAATGAATAAAGGAGGATCATCCACATGAAGCAAATCTCATCAAGAATTATAGAGGCTACAACAAATTTTTAGAAAGATAAGTATCAATAGTTTTGTCAACATGAATGGACAGCTCTTCACACTTTTGTAATATATTATCCTTGGATATAGATAAGGATATTTTACATCCTACTAAGGGAGGATGAGGGATGTTCATTTCGAACACTAGTTGCATAAGATGGTTTTTATGATGTGGAGAAGTTCTCATAAGCTCAAGGAACATAATTTGAGATGAGAGATTAGTGAGCTCCATAATGGGATCCCACTCATCATAACCCATGAGAAGGTTGTTAGATATGGGTGCATAATGATTAAGGTCCTTGAAAGGAGGAACTGAAGTGCATTGGAATTTTTGTTGATAAGAAGGAGAAGGTTTAGAACAAGTTTGTAAATTGTTTTGCAAAGATGAAATAGTTAGTTCAGGTTGATTTAGAGAATTGATAGAATAAGTGTTAGTAGAAGCATGATTATCATTAGTGTTATAATATGGAGGGATGGTATAAATAGAATGGGAAGTGTTATCCAAGGGAGAATCAGGAATTGGATCGTCAAAGGTTATAAGGTCATCTTACCCTAACTCATTTAAATGAGTTAGAGAAGAGTCCTAGATAAGACGATATGTTTGAAATAATGGAGTATAGATAGGTTGAATGTCAATAAAAGTAACCACCCTTACCATATTAGTTGTGTTAACTACATTTTATTCAGAAGTAGGGTCAACAAGACTTTATACATTGGGTAGAAGGGGTGGTCTTGTCTCGGGTGTCTTCATTAGGTTGATGATTAGGAAGAGGGTCTTTGTAGATAGCCAAATAAGCATTATATTTATTTAAAGCTTGAGATTTAGTATGTGATTCATGAGTTTTAAAAGTAGTGTCATAAGTTTGTTGATGCTTTTGGATTATAGAATTGTGATCAAAATGAGGTCCAAGAAGAAAATCCATAGCTAAATTATGAAGTTGCTTACATGTCTCATGAGAATGACCCCATCTAGTGTGAAACCAACAAAAATTGTTAGGATAATATTAGGATTTCATAGGATGAGAGGGATCAAGTTCTCTTGAAAGAGGCCTCAGTAGATGCTTAATTAATTCAACCAAGGATAAGGGTTGTGAACATTAATGTTATTTGGGGAAGACAAATGAGGATTAGTATATTGTTGAGAAGAGGGAATTGTTTTCAAATATTGGTTAGGAACTACAACTTAAATAGCATTACAATTTTTGTTATTAAGTAAGATGCGAGAACCCGTAGAAGGTTTGGGTGGCTCGAATTGACGCATAAATAAATCTTGATGTTTAGCTAAGTCAATAGCCTCCTCCAAGGTACGTGGAGAGAGAGTGTGGAGAGAGAGTGAAAACCCAATATTATAACTTGGGAAAAAGAGCATTAGTGAAGAGATGGAAAATCATATCATTAGCCATGTTATGTTCACACTTGTTTGACAAAGTTTTCCACTTAAAAAAAAAAGCTTGAGCAGTTTCATTTTCAAATTGTTTACAATTTATGAAGTGGGCTAAAGTGTTTTCGAGAACATCACTAGTTTGAAATTCTTGAACTAAGGCATTAACTAAATCTTACAAACTAGCAACAAAATGAGTTCTAATTTGATTGTACAAATCTAAAGCATCACCCATGAGGGTTTTGGCTAAGAGTTTGGTAACGACAAAAGTGTTCAATTTGCCCCAATCCTTATAAAGATTTCCAAATCTTTTAAGATGAATAGTAGGATCAGTTGATCCATTATAAGAAATCACAGGGGTGATCCTCCTATATCAATATTAGCAATTTGAGTGGTAAGAGGATCATTTTAAAGATGTTTAATGGTTTTGTTGACCAAATGTGGTTGAGGAATGAGATTGCCCTGGGAATCTTGAAGAGGAGGAGGGGAAAAATTTTAGTTATGCGTGCCCCAAGACATTGGTTAAGGATGAGTTTGAAGATGGAGAAAGTGATTTTGCATTATCATCATTTGATTTATGTTATGAAATTCAAAAGTATTCATTTAATTGAGTTTTTGTAACAAAAGTTGGTGGATTTGATCAGCATTGTTAACATTAGAATTTGTATGAGTGGCTTGGGTACCAATATTGATGTTGATAGGAGCTTGAGAGGAACCAAGAGAATGAGAGGCACTAGTGGAAAAATTTGCACCTAAAAAATATATGGACTAGTAAATGGATGAGAAGAGGAAGCACTAGCAACATGATTACCTTGGGTAGCAAACGATGCACTGGTACAATGATTAAGGATAGTAGATCTCATAAGAGACCCACTAGATGTAGAACCTACCATTTTAGTGGTGATACTAGGCATATAGGTAGAAGAATTTATAGAAGAAGAAGTCATGGTATGAGAAGGGGTCATAATTGAGGGAAGAGGTTGATAATCAAATAAAGTGGTACTTTTAAATCTATTTGAGATTGTGGGATTAGGTGAATTAGGGTCTTTGAATTGACCACTAATCATAAGATGGTAAATGGTATAGGGATATTTTCCTTGATGTTGAGTAAATTTAGAGATATAAAAGAGCATTTTAGTGGTATACTCTAATTCAGGTTGGTCTTCTAGGGAAAAGAGAGGATTATGCTATGAAGAGGTATTTGGAGGGGTCCCATAGTTCATTGTGCAAGTGGTTATGTGAACATTACTCTCATCTAAGAGAGGATAACTATTATACATATGGGAGACCCTATGAGAGTTGGTAAAACTCATCATGTTTTTTGAATTCAACTCAGTGTTATCTTTAAATAGAAAATTCATGATGAAGGATGAAGACTAAAACCAGGTAAGAGAAAGGCAAAATCAAGGAAACAAGAAGTGGAAGAAATAGTACAAGGTCAATTGGGTTGACCTAGTATAGAAAATAGAGTTTTTATATAATATAGGGTTCCATTATGACAAATAGAGGCTGAAAAAAGTGTATAGGGTCAACTGGGTTGACCTAAATAGGGAAAATTAGAAAGCCTAAAATAAACTGTGTCGACTAAAATAAATGTGTTCTGAGAATAGTTTTACAAGTACTTTAAAAAGTAATAAATAAAGGAAAAAAAAATCAATTATATCAATAAGGTTGATCCAATTGAGGCGCATATCATAAATCCTTGCACCAACGTTGGCTAATGCAAGTTTTTGCAATACAAAATACAATTGAGAAAAGAGAAAGAAATGAACTTGGAAAGTAAAAGCTAAATATTTGGTTAAACTAAATGTTTGTTAGATTATTATAATAAAGTTTTGAATGTGATGGAAAGTTGGATATAAGTAAGGAACTAAAAATCAATCTAGGGATAGTTTTAGGATGTTTAGGCTGAAAGGGATCTGTATTGGCAATGGTACAAGCTTGGTATTGGGGCATACCCCCTCACTTCACACACCGAAGTGATAAGGGAGTTGGGTGCTTATCTATAATATACCATTAACCACATATTTATACTTATCTAGAAAACCAAGTTGGCTTCCTCCTTGGTGATGAAATCCAGGTATGTTGGTCTTGGGTAGATAATTTTTAAATTACTTGTTAATGTTTTATGATTTGGTCGTGTGTGCATAAAATAGAAAATAGTGAAACTAAATGGTAATTTAAAAACCACCTAATTATACTATGTGATTTATTCTAAGCATGAAATAAATAAGAAATGAAAGTGTGAACTAATTACTAGCATACAAAGGTTAATTCTAACTTTGAAACATGGTACAATGTCGATGCAATTGACAGTATATACATAGAATATAGAATAGGGTTGATAGTATCACCTCTATACTATAGAAGCAAGGTTTGATAATGAACATGGTTGGTAGAGTTAACCTAGTTATCTGGACCACACTGAGAATATAGAACTGGGTTGATAGGGTCAATCCAGTTGACCATACAAGGGAAGTTTAAAAGAATGCAAACTATGAAAAGAAAGACTATAAGGAAAGAGAAAAAGGATATAAAAGAACCTTGGTGAGTCTAAGGATGCAAATAAATTATATTTATATCAAAAAACCTTGAGAAATGCTTGAAAATTCTACTAACAAGGTCGATTGGGTTGATCTAACTTGGCAAAATCTTGTTGCTAAGTGCTTAAAATGTATAGGGTTGACTGGGTTGACCTCGTATGTTGAACAAGATGCCTAAAAATGTACAGGGTCAATTAGGTCGACCTAGTATGTCAATTACACCATCCCATCAACTAGGTCAATTAGGTCAACCTAGTAATCAATTAGGTTGAATGAGGCATGGAGGCATGAATCTTGATATTTGTGGCATTTATGGCCTAGGGATGTCTTCGCAAGAAATTAGGTCACCTGATGATGAAAATATTCAATATTCATTCCAAAAATAAGTATTCAAAAATTTTCCATGGAATTTTTGATTATGCCTCAATTTGGGTTAATTAACTCTTAAGCATGATTAAGCACTTTGTGCACAAATTACTCAAATTGATCAGAATGTCTTGTTATTGGTCTAAAATTTAACTAGATTAAAATTGGAAGGCAATGTTAGTTGAATTAGAACCATATTACCAATTAGGATGTTTTAAATATAAATATATATATAGGCATGTGTCTTGTGCAAGAGATCTGATAGGAAAAAGCAATCTAGAGCACCTAGGTGCAAAATTGGCATTTTGACTCGAAATGCACAGATCAAAGTTAGTTGGCCCATAAATTGCATTACCCCATTTAGGGATAACCTAGCCAAAATTGGCACTTGAATGTCAATTTCACATCATTTAGCGTGTTTTAGAATTTTTAGGCTAAATTGTGCATTCTAGGTGGAAATTGGTCAAAAGCTTGGTTGGAGGTTATCGGTGGCCAAATTTAGGTGTCTATAGTTTGCCCCTATTTGGGAAGGTGTTGCAAGCTATAAATATAGTAATATATTCTCAAAAAATGAAAAGGTCCTATATGCCTACAACTACAATGATCATAAACTAACTGTATGATTCCCCCTCGAAGGAACAATTGACACAAGTAGGTTGGCAAACAGTCCCCTCATTTCATAGATATTTGTGGCATTTATGGCCTAGGGATGTCTTCCCAAGAAATGAGGTCACATGATGATATAGATATTCAATATTCATTTTCAAAAATAAGTATTCAACAAGTTTCCATGGAATTCTTGATTAGGCCTTGATTTGAGTTAATTAGTTCTTAAGTATGATTAAGCACTTTGTGCACAAATTACTCAAATTGATAAGAATGTCTTGTTATTGGTCCAAAATTCGATTGGATTAGAATTGGAAGGTGATGTCAAATTCATTAGAACCATATAACCATTTAGGATGTTTTCAACAATAAATAATAAATGCACATTTATTGTGCAAGATATATAATAGGAAAGAGCAATCAAGAGCACCTATGTGAAAAATTAGAATTTTGACTTGAAATGAACTGATCAAAGTTAACTGGCCCATAAATTACATTACCCCATTTAGGAATACCCTAGCCAAAATTGGCACTTAAAAATCTTAGTTTCACATCATTTAGCATGTTTTAGTGTTTTTAAGCCAAATTGTGCATTTTAGGTCAATTAGGTCTACCTAGTAATCAATTAGGTTGAATGAGGCATGGGAGGCATGAATCCTGATATTTATGACATTTATGGCCTAGGGATGTCTTCCCAAGAAATGAGGTCACCTAATGATGTAGATATTCAATATTCATTTCCAAAAATAAGTATTCAACAAGTTTCTATGGAATTCTTTATTAGGCCTTGATTTGGGTTAATTAGCTCTTAAGCATGATTAAGAACTTTGTGCACAAATTACTCAAATTGATCAGAATGTCTTATTATTGGTCATCAATTCAATTAGATTGGAAATGAAAGGTGATGTCAAATGCATTGGAACCATATTCCCATTTAGGATGTTGTCAAAAATAATAATAAATGCACATGTCTTATGTAAGAGATCTGATAGGAAAGAGCAATCCAGAGCACCTAGGTGCAAAATTGGAATTTTGACTCAAAATTAACTCATCAAAGTTAGCTGACCCATAAACTACATTACCCCATTTAGGAATACCCTAGCCAAAATCAACACTTGAAAATATCAGTTTCACATCATTTAGCATGTTTTAGTGTTTTTAGGCCAAATTGTGCATTTTAGGTCAATCAGGTCGACCTAATAATCAATTAGGTTGAATGAGGCATGGGAGGCATGAATCCTGATATTTGTGGCATTTATGGCTTAAGGATGTCTTCCTAAGAAATGAGGTCACCTGATGATGTAGATATTCAATATTTATTTCCAAAAATAAGTATTCAACAAGTTTCCATGGAATTGTTTATTAGGCCTTGATTTGGGTTAATTAGCTCTTAAGCATGATTAAGCATTTTGTGCTCAAATTATTGAAATTGATTATAGAGTCTTGTTATTAGTCCAAAATTTGATTAGATTGAAATTAGAAGGTAATGCCAGATGTGTTGGATCCGTATTCACATTTAGGATGTTACCAAAAACAAATAACAAAGGAATGCATCTTGTGTAGAAGATTTGATAGGAAAGAGCAATCCAGAGGACCCAGGTGCAAAATTGGCATTTTGACTCGAAATGCTCTGATCAAAGTTAACAGGCACATAAAGTGCATTATCCTATTTAGGGATACCCTGGCCAAAATCAGAATTTGAATATATTAGTTTCACATCTTTTAGCATGTTTAAGTGTTTTTAAGCCTAAAGGTCAAATTAAATCCTAAGTGAAAATAACTGAAAACTATATAGGGTCAACCTAGTTGACCCTATACTACCAACTAAAAAAATGGGATCAAGGCAATGAAAACAAGGATAAAGTGTGTAAAAGTATGGTAATGGGTTGAACTGAGAAGAACAAGCTTAGGGTAAATGGTTTTAGGATACAAGTGTGTAGATAAAAAGTGGAAAAAGGGACAAAAATCTTACAAATCACCAATGGTCTACCCACCCCTTTCTTGATACACCCTTTAAGGTGTGCACTCAAAGATATTGAGACTTGATGGGTTCCTTTAAGATACAAAGTGTCAGTAATCGATAAAAGTTTTAAAATATTGTGTATACACACCTTATGTGACTTCTCATGTATGTGTCTCCTCTTGTCAATGGTGCCTCCATCTCTAATGAGCTCAAGGTGACCATTGTCACCTCTATTATGGCTCCATCTACATCCCCACCTACAACATCCACATCCATAACATCCTCAACATCAACCCTCATCACCTCCTGTTATTGTACCTACCCTATCTATGGTCTCACCTACTAAATATTAATCACCAGTATCTCAGTGGGCACCCCTATGCCTCTCTCCTTCTTGGCTATCTAGCATGTTGTTCCCAATAATAAGGCACTACTAGAAGGGCTAATGGATTTGGTTAACCTAGCTAACTGTGTATACGAGCTACTAGATATGGCTTTACCCATGAAGTATAGTGGCTTATTATCTGAATGCATGCCAAACAATAACAACAATCACCTAAGATAGCCATATGGTATCAACATCAATGTATGATTGCCACACTATCTTCCTTTATGTAATAGTTTCTAAATTTGGAACATGAGGCACTATGTGCATTACATGATCCTGTCTCCATCTAACAACTTGAGGTAACCTATCATTGATTGCATGGGTAAACCCAACTGATTGATACATAAAGAATATATCATAGATCCAAACACTTAACAAAACAACCAGTCCCATCATTTTCTACTCTCGAATCAACATCCCATACATATTGTGCATGAGATGTATTCAAATGATAGAGAAGATCATATAATGCACCCTGATCCTGGATGGAATGACAAAAGGCTACTACATATTGTGGTACCTTCCCATTCAACTTGTGACACATCACTCATGTTATCACAATTCATATCAAAGCCTTCCAAATATCCTAAATGTTTGAGATATAAACATCAAATAAACTCACATGCAACCTAGAATAAATCTTATCTTAGCTTATCACTCAATGGGTTAGGGATTACCTCTCATCCTTTATCTTTGGTGCATCACATATGACTAGATTCCTAATATTAGGAAGTCTAAGAAAGGCATGGCATCCTCTAAGGTGATTCCCACCTCTATCATATCCCCCTCCACTTCCCATCATAAAGTGTTGGTTAGTCACTTCCATGCTCCTAGGAACATGATGACTAGATCAACACTTAGTGGGATCCTCTTCATCTCCATGATGCCTCTAAACCCAAAGGCAACTAGCTGAGCTCGATCCATGTCTAAAAAATGCTCTAATAAATTTAGCAACCATGATGCATCCATTAGGCACCAGAATCTATGCCACCTTTACAAAATATCAAATAACAAAGAATTTATTAGATCTCAATGTCATAAATAACAAAATATGTTCTTAAATATTCTTTAAAAACTATAAATTAACTACATCATTTTGTTTATCTTATTTTACCCTTTTTCCTACATAATCATCCTATTTAGTAATAAATCAAAACTATCACCTTTTTGCTATACTAAATCGGCCCTCTATTACATAGTTAGCTCAGTTTTACATATGCAATCGACCCATTTTATACTAAATCAACCCTTTATTATCACTGGCATACTATATTAGCCCTCTTCTTCACATTTGGCCTCTTTTAACAGACTGAATCGACCACCTATTGAATACTATATTGGCCAAAAGGTACTATGTTGGCCATTTCTCCTTTTCTAACTAGCTTGACCCTTTTTTTTACATCTAACTTAATTTTAATTAAAATTATTAAAAAAATTAAAATTAATTCATCACTTACTTGAGTTACACTTGCTGCGGTCACTTGGTATCCTCCATGTCGTAGTTGTCATTTCCCCACCATGGTCACTCTCTGGGCTCAACTGGGTCTCTTAGAACAACATTTTATTAGAATAGTAAAAATAAAAAATGAATTTATTTTCACCCTATTTATATTATTTATTCAAAATTATTTACTTGCCAACTATTTACAATTAGATTTCATTTTTTGTCCATAACTTTGTTTGTACTAACTCTTTTTTCAAACCAAAAGTTGTTCTAGAATCCTAATGTCATAGAGAATTTTTCCACATATTACATATATATTTTTCAAAAATTTCAATTTTTTGCTTATTTTATAGGTTCACCTAATGTTCCCTACATTAGACACATTTATATTTCTCTCATTTCCTTCCTATTATACATCACTAAGGTAAGTAAGGGTATATATTTCTCAATTCTATCCTTTCATTTATCTTATTTTCTTCTTACTACATTTTACTTAGCTTAGGTTGTGTGTTTCTATGTTCTTTTCTTGAAGCACAATCCCATGTTACAACTGTGTGATACATGATGAGATTTGAGTGGGGCATATGTATACACATAATATTTTTAAACTCTATCAATTACTAATGCTTTCTCTCTTGCAAGAACTTGTTGAGCCTCAATCTCTTTGAGTGCACACCTTAAGGGGTACATCAAAAAAGGGGTGGGCAGAACATTGGTGCTTCAGAAGATTATTGTTCCCTATACCACCACTTGAAACCAACATAACCCTTTCCTATACATTTACCTAATCTTTGAAACCTATCTTACACATTCCTCCAAGCAATTCACTACCTCAAATAGATCTTACCTAAGCCAAAACCTCTTTTTGACTCTTACCAAACAAAGTCAGCCTAGGCTGCCCCTGTACTTAAAATATATGAGCATGTTATGGGATTAGGTTAGCCTCAGCTGACGTAGTATAGGACCTAACTACTTTATTAATTAAATAATAGGGTTGATTGGGCTGATAAACTTTGAAAGAGTTTAAGGTTAGATATGAATTTATAAACACATCATTTTCACCATTTTAGAGAGAGAGAGAGAGAGAGTAAATCATTTATTTATGCATCTATTTAACCACCATTTCACTTGAGGAGACATTTCTCAAGGTTTCAACACTACACGTGGAGATATGAATCTTACCTTGTGGGAGATGTCTTTAGGATACATAGGATAATTCATGTAGCCTAGTGCTTACCTAACTTTGTTATCCTTACAAACAACAACAACCTCTTGTGAAGCACCTTGCCCAAGGGATAGATTGAGGTTCAATGGGTTTATCTTCAAGATAAGTATTCCTAAATCTTGTTCCTCTTTGTTAAAATAGAAATATTTGCATTTATTAACTTATGAATATGTTTCTCTCTACATGCATTCATAATACCTCTACATTGACTTGAGTAGAGTTATTTTATGCATGTTTACTTTTATGTCTATTACCCCCATTTTGTGCCACATGATTTGGTGAACACTAGGTTATAGTTACTTTTACTTTGTCATTTACTTTGATAAGAAAACATAGGACCTAGTTAGGGTTATCCCATGGTATTGTTTGACTAGAGGCTTTGTTACCCTCTCTAGTGATATCGTGTGGTAAGAAACCCCTTAGTTAGGTCTAACAAATCCATATCAAGGTCATGACCTTGATTGACTAAGTCTACCAACAAAAAAAAGGGCTAGTGTCATTTATCTTCTCTGATCTAGGATTGATTTGTAGATTAGCTTCACTTTCCTTTGTATACTCCCTCCTTTTGGTGGCATATCAAACATCATCAGTCTAGAAACTTGAGTGGGTTGTGTGACCACTAGTTTGATTGGTTTGTAATGAATAATCTATTATATCACTCTTCTTTCTCCTTCCTTTCTATAAACTCTCTTATTCATGAGATATTGACACCATCTTGGTCAATTTATTCTAGCTATGGGTAAAGTGCATAAGCATGTGCTTCAAGTAAAATGGAAAAGAAAACTTTCTTGGTAGTTTATTGTTAGTCTTTTGCTTCCTTGGGTACTTCAGATTCTTATTCTAGAGCTCACTCTGACTCATTGGTGCACAATTATTTGTTAGTGAAGAACATATCCTCTAAACAAGAGTCTTCCCCATGTCAACCCCATTATATGAAGGTTACCATGGCATATATTTTGCTAAAATATCCACTCTTCTTAGGGTCCTATTCGGCCTTCACCTTCTACTAATTTTAATCATACTTTAACCTTCACAAATCATGGTCATATGGTCTCTTCATGTTGAATACTTTCTTCCCCATTACCTTACTAGAATCATGCCCTTCTCAATGTATACCTTCCATGCATCTCATCCACATAGGATCTTAGCCAACCATGGAAAGTTATCTATTACACTATCTATCATCAGTTTCTTGATCTCCAATAGAAAATACTTCAGATATGATCCCTTAATATAATGAAAAAACTAGTATTTATTTTCCTCTGAACAAGAATACGTGGATACAAAAAACTCTAGCACGTAACTATTCAAAACCTCATCCCACTAAACATCAACAACTCTAATATGAACTACATCTAGGTTCATTAGTTTTTCCACATGTTGCTCAATCCAAGAGTATTTATGTCCATTTTTTAAAATTTTGTTCATAACTTATGTTTCAAGCCATGTGTGCAGATGAATTGGTAGCTAACAAAATAAAAATTCATCAATAACATTATTTAGGTTGTCTTCCACACATTCTCTTTGCTCTTGAATTCCATATCTAGGGTGGTCTATTGCAAATTTTTATCTAACTTCTAAAACCAATGCTTAATATTCTCCAAATAAATATAGTGCATCATCCTTCCTTACCATTGCATAAAAAAAACTTGACCTAGTCCCAAAAATAGAATTAATATGTTGGTAGCCTAATGGTCACTTATGTAGGATTCCCATGCACATCCCAACACTAATTATTTCTACACTGACATATCACATGAGTTTGTATTCATGTACTCATGTGAGGCATAAAAAAGGGGAACTAGGAAGGGTCGAGGTTAGTTGTCAATGGTGATCTCATTCCTTATCTCATATACATACCTTTACATGTGTAAGAGTACTAAAGGAGTATTGTATACTAATTTAGTTGCATATGTCATTAATAAATTAACCATATGAATAAATACATAGAAGTATTATCCCATTCAAGCATTTTCTATTAAAATATGCACAAAATTTATAAGCATAACAACAACATTAGTCTCAACCTATCAAAAACATTCCATGGCCATAGATAATAATAACATCAATAATAGGTACAATCTTATCCATTATTTAGTACATCATGTTTACATGGATTACAATGTGTGATTTAAGTCACTATACAATATCCTGAGCATTCTACTTATCCCTTTCTCCACATTTTAGTAGCATTTCCTTACTTATTTTCTAACTCACACTACTTATCATTCTTAGGGACCTTGCTTTTATAAGTTTCCAAATGGCTCTATGTGTTATCAGGTAGTTCTAATACCACCAATCATTAGTTAATATTATACTCTATTAGAGGTTAACTACCTTGTCATTTATTTCCACTTCTCATCTACTTATTAGGAACCAACTACAAGCAATAACTTTTGTCATTTATCCTTGCAATCTCCACAATGGTTCCTAGATTGACATAATCTTTGCTTGTCTTGAACTTGTTGTTTTTTGTTTGTGCATGTGTACTTTATATTGTCATAATATGCCATATTGGCCAGTTTTATTGGCACACACCAAGTTATACTTCCTTGAGGTACTCATGCCATTATTTGGCCACACTTTCACATGTGCATGTGGATTTGGTTATTCTTAGAAAATAGTGATAAAATTATGGGGTCAACAGTAGATGGCATATATTTTTTATGCACACATGAATTTCATAGTATATGAGTGTGATGTAGGACATACAAATCCTACATGGACACAAAGATGTTGGACTCTTATATACCCAATGTCCATGCCGATGCAAGGGAATCATATTTCAAAGGTCACATTATCACATGTTATATCTTTCTCTAACCTTTTACCATGTCGAGATATCTATACTTCTTCCACATGTGTTGTTAGTTACTCATATCTTATATAGTGCTACATGGATATGTTACTTTACTATGATATGATGCTGACATATATGATTGGTATAGATTATTTTTTTCTTGTTCTATGCTTCATTGATATTTTTACCCTTGTTTGATAGCCTATTCATTGATTTTATAATGTGTAAAACCCTTGGCCTTAAGTGTGTAACATTCATTTGTATATTTCTTGTGACATATTGATGTCCCTTAAGTGTCAACTTTGGCCTTGTTTGTTATACCATATTTATGTCCCTTGGCCTCTTTTATTGTGACATATTTATGTCCCTTGTTTGTTTCCCTTGGTATTATGTGTGACACTCATGATTAGGAGTGGATTAATATATGATTATTTTCTAAGATTGTTGACCTTGTTGAGATTGTGGGTATCATGACACATATCATGTAGCTCTCCCTTGTATGTGGTGCCATGATTCATATCATGCACCTATTTATTGTGAAAACTTATTCAATTCTTATATTAGTTATGGTTACTATTGTGTACCTAATTGATACAAATTTCTTGACATTAAACTTATAATCCCTACATTATATATGTTACATACATGCCTTGATGACATATACATTTCTCTGATGACATATTCTCCACATGTTTAGATGAATATACAATATTAAATCTTTATACATGACATGATACAATAAAATCTTCTTTTGAAATTAGTGACATAATGGTTAGATCCCTCACTTCAAAAGGTGATATATTAATGGGTTCGTCATAGAGACACAAGCCTAGATGAATATAAAAATCAGAATTTGGGTACATATTATAGATTTCATAGTTTCAGAGTGGTTTAGATATGTGATAGATATTTACACATCGGTATAAATTGTGAATGAATATTCCATGTATATGCACATAGTTCATAGAGACATGAGTTACATATAACATATTCAGATACACTTGAGTTCTTATTCCATGTAGGTGTACATGGATTGCAGGAACAAACATTACATGTAGATACATTTGGGATATATGTTCTCATATCTTAGCATATAGATACATAACTGTTTATATCAGTTTGCACAGATCCAATTGGCGTGATGCTTGTTTAGGCATATATCCACTATAAGAATTTATAGTTGGCATAGATTCAATGAGGCCTGATACTTATTCATGTGCATTTACAATTTTTTCATTAAGCACTATTTTAGTTTTTTATTTTCAAAACAAAATTCAATGGCACTAGGTAGTGCACAAACTTTAATTTGTAAGCCCTTTTGGAGTATTTATTCATGGTTTTGAGGTAATGTGCGTTGAGGTTTAATGATGCTCTATGGCCATGGAATTACCCATGGTGAACCCATTATGTGATTCCTACCTTACCATCTTGAGGTTCACTATCAGTTATTATAGTTAGTGCAATTGAATATCTTAGCATTTCTACTAGAATTTAATGAAGAAAAGTTGTAAATTTAGAGTCATCTCCCAAAAAAAAGTGTGTTGCACACACTCAAGTATACTTTATCCTTTTATTTTAATATTTATAGTGCATTTCAATACTATAATAAAAGAAAAAGAATTAGATACAATAATCTATTATCAGACACTTAACAATGTTAATTTTGACCTATCTTCACCATACATGACTTGTGCACACATACATACCTCTTATTCACCACTATCTCACATATACATGCTTCATGTTAGTCTGACCCTCTCATTTTTCTATTAATCACTTAAAAAAACCTCTCAACCTATGAAAAAATAGTTAAATTTTTACTAAGATGTTTTCAGATCATCAAATATTCATTCATGTCTCCTAGACACTAACGTTAGGCTTAGATAGTTTCATCGATGAAACTAAATTGAGGGTGACATTAGTGACATTTTCATAGAAATGAATATTTTTTAAACTTAAACCATTCCGATGGGTTCACCAATTTGCCTAACATGTCAACGATGTGAGAAATTACCCAAAAGTACCCATAAAATTACAAATCAAACTCAAACTTATTACTTACTTTAGACTTGTTTACCAAACATCTATACACTATTACACATTGATAAAATCTTCCCTATTCTTCCCAAGTTGTTAATATGTCACTAGGATTAGTCATTAGTCAAGTATGAACACACAAAGCCAAGTCAAGAGTGATTATTATCAAGTATTTATATTCAGATTTTAGGTGTATTCATATAACAAAGGAGAAAAATTAGACATTCACATTAACGAAAAAAATATGTGTGGCTTAACTTCAATATTTAGAGTGTTATATATATAATAAATGGTCAATTATCAATGATGATTAGGGTCAGCTCAGCCCATTACACTTCCTAATATTTTACAAGTTTCTATCCTTCACAAGTTAACATAGGGTTTTAAGGAGAATGACACCAAATTCTAGAGTTTTACATACAATCAAGTGTTAATATCATGCACACAGAGATATTAAAATTAGGGGAAACTAATTGTATGGTCATAGAGAGCCAAATCATCCTAGGAAAGAAACTTTAGCCTCAATCTCCAATTTTTTTTTACCCTAGCCTAATGTTAGTGATTTTACATGCACAAATAATCAATTCAGGATCCAAGTGACTCATAGGTTTGCTTCCAACCCTTTTCTAGTTATATAGTCATATGCCAGTCATAGTTAGGTAGAAAAACAAAAAATTTAAGTACCTTATCTTCCTAGTACTTTTCATATATATCACATGGCACTTGCCAAATCTATTTCAATAGTTTACACTTAGATTTATGTTTGAATGTCACACTTTACAATCCTAATACATTAAATTTTCCATCTTAATTAGGGTTGTAAAATCTACATTGGGGTGAACAGAATGTGGAAAAATATTTTCATTATACATTTTTCAACACAAATTAATAGGAAGTGGTGATTACAATAGACACATGTTTAGAAGGGACTCATAAACAAGTGTTTCATAATGGCTAGTCCCTACCTTTATGGTGTAATAAGGGAAAGGAAATAGATGAATATATAAATATGATTGTAGAAAAGAGTCAATTTAAAAAGCACATTTTGTGGCATAAAGAATAAAAGTTGTAAATGACCATTTTGTTTTCTTAACAAATTGTTTACCTTCAACACATCTTAGATAAATTATCATATAAATAATGAGCATACTTAAACTATGTCATAACTAGATTTGAAGGTAAGTTGGGAGGTGATTGTGAAGGGTAATGACAAGATGTTTTTGTATTGAAATATTATTAAAGGTATAAGTGAATAAATATCTACACATAAAAAATTAAAATATTTAAAATATACTATAAATGAAGGAAAGATTTATGAAAAATAAATAACATTTTTTATATTAGATTAGGGTGTAAAGCCAGAGCTATGAACCAGTCAAGTGAGGGTTTTGATTATTGGATCCACATCCAAAAAGAGGGTTTTAAACAATGGACCCAGATCTAAGAGGGTTTGTAGGATCCTATAACCTTTACAATGCACAACAAGATGGTTTTAAGGGTCCCATGAATGTAACAAGCACAACTAGAGGGTTTGAAGGATCCCATAACCTTAGTAAAATCAATGAGGTTACTTCTCAATGAAACACAAATAACGGGTACACTTCAATAGAACTTATTTAAAACTTTCATTGTATAACATGAGCCCACTAAGAGTAGAAGGTATTCTACAAGTGTTCTACTTCTTGGGAACCTCTACACAAATAAATCATAATAAGTGGGCTTGCCCTCCCACTAAGCCAAACAACAACCAAATCATAAGAAGGAACTATTCAACTCATCCTCAACAATCTAGCTGTAACTTGATACAAAATGGGGAATCTTAGCCAAATATAATCAATACACATATTCTAGGACAAAACACAAAAATTAGAAGAAGCAAGGGTGGAATCCTTTATCATCCACTCTAATAAGACAAGTTTTTATGTGGTTTCCTCTATCCACCACTATCAAAATTGACCAGAAGTTTTGGTAAGTAACCAACAAAACTACCCAAGCCTTACAAAAACTAGCCCCAAAGAACCATGCCTTCTTTATCCAAGTGTGCATAGGGTACTCAATTAATTTTTACACAAGGCACCCCTTTCTATAGCCTTTATGAAGCATATAATATACCTAAATTCAATCCCCTATAGATCTAGTCTTTAGCGAAGTTTCCACACTTCCTCCACAAAACCTAGGTGCAACAAGTGAGCATACATACACACTCAAACTTACCATGTCCCACAAAGAGGGATAAAAAATATCAAACCAAACTCCATATAACCCTGTGAGAATTCTTCTATCATCCCCATTAACCTGATGTCTCAAAACTAGCCAAAGAAAGGTTTTAGCAATGTTTCTACAAGAATATAAACCCATAAACCAATTCAAAATAGGGCATGAACCCACACAAAAATCCAAAATAGGTGAAAAACCTCTATTATCCTCACCTATTTTGAGAACAATAGTGTGTATTTTTCTATCCTCCACACAAACAAAAAATATTTTTTCGGGGCATCCTCTATCTACCATCATTAACCTCCATTTGAAACAACAGCTTCCAACACTCCCAAAATGTGGTTGAATCTTCAGAACATCAACCAAGAAGTGGGAAGAGGCTCTCAAACTCATCAAATAAGTCATTCCTCCATTCCTTCATCTTCTTAGACAAAGTTTTGAGCCCATAGATCTATTGCCTATCTTCCACAAATATTCCACTCTAGTTTTTATGGATAAAGACTGCTCAGAATCTGTCATTCCAATTATTAGGGTATGCCAGCCATCTACTTTGCTTCTTCCCCACCCAAGAAGGCATTTAAACTTTTGAGGGATAGCCCTGGCGATTCAAAAAAATCTCAATCCTCTCAGATTTAAATCTTTTTCATCTCCATGATCCTCTTGTCATCCTTTCTGCTTGTAGCCTATTAGAAGTTCCCTATTCCTGCTTATCTGCTAAGTGTAATAAAACTAGGTAAGGAATGTGCCACTCAAGAGGATCCTCAACATGTCTTCTAGATCTGGGTCAGAGTCATCCTCATCTTCTTCCTCCTACTTCTGACCTAATTTTTCCCATCCATAGACCGAATTCAAAATCCTTCCTCCACTCCTCTCTACCATTCTTTTAAGTGTTTGTTAAATCATAAATCATAGGAAAACTTGCAATATCAAATAGAGAGATGGAATTACTACTTGTATTTGAGAGTGAATGACTATGTAATTTTTTTTATTATTAAAAAATAATTATTAAATTATCATAAATTTTAATAATAAAAAACTTGTCATAAATAAACTCTCACATCAATTTAAAAAAGTATATATTGTTTTTAAATGGGAATATATTCCATAATAAATATTCTTAATTTTTCCTTGCTTTGGTAGAAACCATAATTATAAAAGTCAACTTTTCCAAAATTTATATAAATAAGTCCCCATTCTACCAGTCTTTCTTCTTCTCAAACATAGTTTTGAGCCCATAAATATGTTGCCTTTCTTATATAAATCTTCCACTCTAGTTTTTATGGATAGAGATTACTCATAATCTATCATTCCAACATTTAGGGGATGCCATCCATCTGCTTTGTTTTTTCCCTACCCAATGAGCCATTCAAACTTTTGAGGGATGGCCCTGGTGATGCAAAAGACCCCAATCCTCTCAGATTTAAACTGTCTTTGTCTCCATGATCCTTTTATCATCCTTTTTTTTCACAACCTGTTAGAAGCTCCCTCTTTTTGCTTATCTGTTGAGCATAATGAAATCAGGTGAGGAAAGCACCACTCGAGGGGATACTCAAT
This sequence comes from Torreya grandis, assembly GCA_037957365.1. Classification (NCBI taxonomy): domain Eukaryota; kingdom Viridiplantae; phylum Streptophyta; class Pinopsida; order Cupressales; family Taxaceae; genus Torreya; species Torreya grandis. The sequence continues at coordinate 170,405 of JARHVA010007393.1, forward strand.
GAATCTTCTAGAACTAGGTTAGAGTTATCCTTGTCTTCCTCCTCCTAGTTCTAACCTAAGTTTTCCTGCCTCTGAGCCAAATTCAAAATACTTCCTCCACTTCTTTCTACCATACTTTGAAGTGTCTTTTAAATCATAAATGATAGGAAAAATTATAATATAAAATAGAGAGGTGGCATTACTACTTGTATTTGAGAGTGGATGACTATATAAATTACTATTATTATTAAAAAATATATTAAATAAGTTTAAAATAGCTATAAATATTAATAATAATAAAAGATTTATGAAAAAAATGGTGAAAAAACTTGTAATAAATAAACTCTCACATCAGTTTAAAAAGTATATATATTTTTTTAAAATTGAATATATTTCATAATAAATATTCTTTAGATTTTTCCTCCATTTGACAAAAACTAAAATTATAAAAATATCAAGTGGGTTGTAGTCCAACACTGAGAATGATGATGTAAAAGGTGTTTCTTACCCATCCACCAAGGTGCAAATCCTAAGGGATACAAAAAAGAGAGAATGTTGAGATTGTGCCGTGGACAAATTTGATAGAATCAATACCCCTCAATCCTTGACACTAAACCAAAGAAACATTCTCTATACCTAATCCATTTAAAAATAGAATTTTAGTCACACATAGACATGACAGTCTCCCATCTATTTTTTTCTATACATATTTGTTGGTCAAGAGTCCAATGATTTGATTAAGACAATGGAGCATCAGGTGACCTTCCCAAATTTCTAAATTATAAGCTCTTCTACACAAAATTTTTATGTTTCCACCATTTTATGTTTGTATTTCTCTCTCTATAAATATACTCGCTTACTCTTGGTTAATCTTCATTACCGTTTTCCCTTTCCCAATCCCATTTCTTCATTCCCAATCGTAATGATTTTACTTACATTTAACCTTGCTTTTATCATTGCACTGCTTCTTTTCCTCTTTATAGACTTATGTGTCTCCAATTATCCTCCCTATGAATCTCAAGTTCTTCTTTCCTTCAAAGCCTCCTTAAATGGTAATCTCAGTTTGTGGGGAAATGGAAGTGATTGTTTCAGGTGGCCTTCCATATCCTACCACAAGCACATAGACCATGTAAAAGTCATCTATCTGGATGAGGATGTGCAGGGAGGTGTCATATTTTATAGTGTGTGTAACCTTCATTTTCTCACATCATTGACCATGCTAGAAAGTGGATTGATAGGTATGATTTTTGCCTACTTGGGAAATCTCTCTTATCTTCAAAAACTAGATTTGAGTGAGAATAGTTTAACAGGTAATCTTCCTCCTTGATTGGGAAAACTCTCATACCTCCAAGAACTGATTCTAGAGTTAGGTTATTCCTCCCTCCATTTTTATACTCATCGATCTAAGTTTTTTAAATATTAGAAACAATAAACTCAATGGATAATTACCATCTTATTTGGGCGATCTCCCTTTGCTTAAGTACTTGGATGTTTCCTTCAACCAATTAAGTGGGACTCTTCCATTCTCATTTTCTAAGATTTCTTCCCTTAATTCCCTCTATGTAGAGGGGAAATCATTCAATGAGATCATTCCTTTCAAGGCATTTCCATCCTCCATAGAGAGTCTCTCCCTCTTACTAAACCACCATCATACAATTTCAAAAATTGTGTTTCACAACCTTACCAAATTATCTCAGTTGTCTTTATCTAATTGTGTTATGAATATTAGCTCAACTTGGATTCTTATATTTCAATTAAAATGTTTGTGTTTAACATCATGTAATATGGATGGTCAAATTCCATGCTAGATATCAACTCAATACTCCTTGAGAAAATTGACCCTGGCTGACAATAATCTTGTTGGAGAAATTCCCTCTTGGTTATGGCATTTCAGACCTTTGAAATTCTTAAATCTCTCTCATAATTATTTTTAAGAAAGTATTTTTCCAAATAATTTAAATAATTTGACAATATTTGATGTTTCTAAGAATGCATTGACTGGATACATACCATATATGTGGCTGCCTCCTCTAAATGTATTGATACTCAATGACAATTTGCTAATTGGTAACCTTCCTCCAACTTTGAACAATTTGATTGGTCTTGTAAAGTTAAATCTGGCAAACAATAAATTAATAGGAGTAATTCCTCCAAGCTTAGATAATATTATTGGACTTTGAGTATTGAATTTGGGATACAATAGTTTGGAGGGAAGCATATCGCCTGATCTATGTCCATTGTCCTTCACTGTACATCATAATAAGTTAAGTGGAACATTCCCTACCTCAATAATAAATTATACATAATCAAGAACACTCATTATTGGGCACAACTCATTGATAGGGAATATTCCAAATTCAATTGGAAATATTTCAGCCCTTCAAGTGTTGGTGATGAAGAGCAGTTATTTCAGGGGTAGTATTCCCTCAATAATTCGCAAGTTAAAGCAACTCAACATCTTAGGTCTTTCATCCAATAATCTGTTTGGATTTATTACTAACAACATTGTATCTTTGCAAGCAATGGATATAACAAGAGAAGGTGGTTTTAGGTTTGGAAAAGGGGTCTATTTGACTATCTTTCTAAGCCACATATTTATCATGATGAGTTGAATATGACTTCCAAAGGCATAGACCAACACTACTCCTATATTCTTTCCACTCTGTCACGCATAGATTTTTCAAACAATCAATTGAATGGAGTTGTTCCTTTTAATTTTGGAAAGATGAAGGGGTTAAAGTCTCTAAATCTATTTATGAACAATTTCAGTGGGCTTATTCCAAGTAGTTTGGGAGAAATAAGAGATTTAGAGTCTTTAGATCTTTCTAGAAACATGTTTTCTATAAATATTCCACAAGAGCTTATATCTTTAGATAATTTGGGTTTTTTAAATCTATCCAATAACAATCTCTCTAGCATGATACCACAAGGAAGACATATGTTCACATTTACAGAATCATCATATTTGCCAAAATTAAATTTGTGAGGATGTCCACTTCCAAAGGATTGCTCTTGGCCAGAATTTGCACTGCCTCCTCCTACTTCTATTGATGATGAAGACAATGAAGAAGAGAATAGCGAGAAAATACCATGGTATGAGGTTGGATTGGGATTGTCATATGGAATAGGTTATGGTGGTGTGGTGTTTTTTATTGTAATGAGAGAGAGAGCTGGAAAGAGAAATATTTCAAAAGGGTCAATATGATTCTTAAGTTTTTGTTTCCTTTCATTCGCAATAGGAGATTATGATTTTTTTTTTCCTCCATGAATTAGTTATGCCATGAGGAGTTGTATATTTGGTTTAGGTTTGTTGTTTAAAAGGAATTTATATTCTATGTAATTCAATGATTATGTAATGCTTTCAAATATATTTTAATAAAAAAACCTATTTTTGAATTTTTTCCATGCTCTAAGGTGGTGGTGGTTATTTGATCTATTAAATATATTATTTGAAAACAACATGTAAATCTTTAATATATTTTTGATTTGTATGTAGGTGACCAATTAGTGATCAATTTTGAAGAGTTAGTTATAATTTCAATGTAAAGGGCATATATTCATCCAATTTTTCTAGATGAAAAGTTGTTTAAATATATTTATTTATTTTGAAAAGTATAAAATATGTGTAAATTTCATTTAATAAACAGTTAAATATATGTTGTGTAATATTTTCAGTGATTCCATGCAATGTCTTTAAAGTATCACAAAAAAATGACTTGTTTCTGAATCTTTGTACTTTAAGATGGTGGGGTTGGTTATTTGGTTTTTATTTAATCATATTTTATCTATTAAACATATTATGCAAAAGGAACATGTAATATATTTTAAAATTGTATGTGGATGTCCAATCAGAGATCAATTTTGTAGGGTTTGTCTTAATTTCAATATGAAGGGTATATATTCATCTAGCCCTTCCACTAGTAAAAGTTATGTAAATATATACACTTCATTTTGTCAAGAATAAAATATGTGCAAATTTCATTTAAGAAAAAGTTAAATATGTATTATGCAATATTTTTTGTTGAGGAATATGCAATCCTTCTATGGCTTTATATTATGAAGAAAAATCTATGAAAAATAGATTATGAAATCTTGCAATTTAATAAAATGTATCTTTAAAATGTTTAAACATGTTTTGAAATTATTTTTTCCTTTCCTCAAAAAATATTAATAATTATCCAAGGGGAAATTCAATATTACATCAACCAACAAGATTTTCTTGCTTTTAATTTCAGTTTATAGCTTAGCGTTCAAATTATAGGGGGTCAATACATATTACCCTCTACCTTCATCTTTGTTTGGGACATTTTTGCATCCATGAAAATCATAGAATAATGAAGCTTGTGTTGGTATTTAGAAAAATATTCTAAAGAGATGTCTTGTTGAGTTTTCAAGATCATTGCTTCTTCATACAACCATCCTAAAAATCTGAATGAAATATTGTTGAATAAGGGATTTTCAGTAGTTTGAAAAGGTCAATTGACTAAATGTTGCATCCTATCTATAATATGATTTCACATTTGATATCTGGTTTTTGAAGCAAGTCTCAAAACATTCAAAACAACCCATAAAACATTTTGTTGTAGGTGTCGATTTGATGCTTAAAAAAAAGCTTAACTGTTTGACAAAATATCTATAATATAATTTTCATTGTTCTAACCTAAGAATGGAATTGTTGAACATGATGTATGTTTATCCTATAATGTTATAGTCCTAAAAACCTTATTTCAAGAGACTGTATTCTGATTTTATCATTTTTAAATTCTTGGAATCCATTGTATGCCTCTATAAATGCCATAACAGGGGAAAGTACCTCCTTAATCATAAATACCTTTGTAATGGATATAAAAAATATAAGTCTTTATTTCAAGTATGTTAACCTAGGCCTTCTATAGGTTGATGCATATAAAAATAAGCCAATCCACCTTAACAGTCTCTTAGCAAGTGAAAATTACAAAAAATGGCGAGACTTCTAATTATCTCCAAACTAATCAAAGAATAAAAGTATTTTAAAAAAAAATATTTTAGATTTTTATGTAGTTATATTTCAAAATGGAAACCGATCCATCTAATAAGCCATCAAAAATCCCTAATTTTTTTTAGTAAATGAAATAATGGAAAATAGTGCATGATCGTTAAATTAATCAAAGAGTTAACATGATGAAAAATCACTCATATGCATTAACCCTAGGTTTTGTAAATGTGTATATCTAAAAATTACATTTTTATGTTCAAAATATTTACCCATTAACTTTATGGGAGACCTAAGTAAAATATTGGTCATAAAATAACTAAATAAAAAACGACATGTTTCTGATCAAAATCTATGAAAATCAATGTAAAATATTTATAATATAAATACTAAATAAAAATGACATATTTATGATCAGAGTCTTCACAGAACAAATCAATGGAGAAAACATTGGTCATAAAATTATTAAATCAAAATAACATTTTTTTGTTCAAAATTTTGAGAAAATGAAAAACAAATCCACAAAGAATCTTGTCCATAAAATTGTAAAATCAATTCTAGCAAACGTAGAATCCATAAAAACAACACCTACCAATTGATACATACATTTTTCTGAAGGAATAAAGCCAAATATTCATAATTAAAATATTCCCAAATGAAAATAAAAGATTTAACAGAGATTCAAAATAGAGTAACATTTTTTGATACTACACAAATGCATGTAAATAATTGCATACATATTTATCCTTGCTTGACAGAGAAGTTGTTACTTAGACCTTGATTAACATAGCTACAATGCACACCATTATAGAAAAATATACACTCTAAGGAACCCTATCCATGTTCCTTTGCTAAAATAAGTGAGGTATAACATAGTTTATAGTATTACATTTTTCAATGCATGTCAACAACTATATCTCCTTTATATCTATATCATTAAATATGGCTATGTCTAAAATGAGCTTTCAAATCTAAATCATGAATTAAAGTGATGATTATTATAATATTAAATATGAAAGTTTCTTAGTGACAACAAAGTAGGTTAACAACACAAATGGTCACAACTCCCCTTGCCATGTGACACTATGCCATTAGTTGCTAATTTCAATAATTAAATGATGCTCAACCACAAACATATGCAATGTATTTTGTTTATGGTGTTATTTTTTGTGTTAGAACATATAGTTTAAATTTATTTATTTACCAATACAAATCTTTGTGATTGGACATTCATATTTGACAAGTATTTGATAAAATAGCCCTTATTTTGGACTTTATTTTACACACACACACACACACACACACACACACACACACACACACACACACACACACACACACACACACACACACACACACACACACACACACACACACACACACACACACACACACACACACACACACACACACACACACACACACACACACACACACACACACACACACCTATACTTCAATTATGGAATTTAAATTTTAGATTTTAAGTTTTTTTTAATTTCACTATTGGGACAACTTCAAACCCATTGGAAATGCTGGGATGGGTGCAATTTTGATCAATGTGTCCAATATAAACATCAAATGTCTTCCCACTTGGCATGTTCTTCAATTCATTTCTTACTACTTAGCATTATTTCTTTGGCACAAGACTAACAACAAATATTTTGACTTCTAGTACTGAGATAGTATTGGTTAGGGTTTTAGCATTTTCCATCCATTTTATTCTCAATTAAATAATTATTTAAAGTTTCAAAGTATCCATAATCTTGGCCTATTAAGAGGATTTCAAGAAAAATAAGGTGCATTCATGTTAACACAAAGAGAAACTAGGGGGAACTATATTTTTCAATCTAAATCTTCTCCATAAATATAACATGATAAAAAAATATTCACCTATTTAAATTAATTATAAACACAAACACATGAAGACCTAATCACAAATAAGCTTAAAGGCTCATCCCTGGATCTCCTAGGCCAAAAATGAACACATTTAGGCACTTGTAATACTATATACACATGAATCAATGGTAACATCAATAATATACATGAATATAGTGGGTACTAGGTTAAACATTGTGCAATGATTTTATTTTGGCTCCCACTATCCATGATGGCACAGAAAGGTTGACGCTTACCCATAAAATGGTGTGAAAGAGATGATCTTGTTCCTCATAGGTGTCTATGAAAGTGGAACTAATGCTTAGACAAGTTATGTTAGGATCAATGTCATTATTTTTTCTAGGACCTAATATAGAGGTGTCTATGGAAGTAGAAATAGTGATCAAACAAGTTGTGTCAAGATCAATGTCAATTTTTTGTACAAGACCTAATGTATACTACATAATTAAATATTATTTTGTGTGACATTTAAAATCGGTGTGTGAGCATGTGTAGTGCCAATGGATCCATTTTTCACCTTGGTTCTTATTTATTTTATCTAGCATATAAGTTGACATCTTTTTTGGAGATGTGGAAACATAATGCCTCATTTTATTTCAATGGAAAATACTAAAACTTGTAGTTGCTATGGGTAACATGTAGAATAAACCTATAGTTGATACATATAGCTTATAGAATAAACCTGTAGTTACTATGGGTAGCTTGTAGATGAAACCTACAGTGGCTACAGGTAGCCTGTACAAGAAACCTATAGTTGCTACGGGTAACCTATAGGTGAATCTTGTAGTGGTTGTGAGTAATTTGTAGGTGAAAACTTGTAGTTGCTATGAGAAAATTGTAGGTGAAGACTATAGTTGTTGTGCATAACCTATAGTTATTGTAGGCAACCTGTAGGTGAAGACTATAGTTGTTATGGGCCCTAAAAATAGAAAACCTACAACTTGATCGATGTTATGAGATCCTATATATAAGTGTTGTTATAAATTGATAGGAATAGGTTAATATCAAATTTTAGTCCTAATGTTATGGATTGATTAATCACTATGTGGTCATGGTTACATTAGCCATGAATCTGTGTTGGCAGGGTCATGAAGGTCTGTTGTTAATGATTCTCTTGTAGGCATTGATTAAATGCAGGAGAAACCTAAGGATGGTTAGATGATGACTTGTCAACATCCCATGCATCACTGTCATAGTTGTATCACCATTTAAAGTAGTTTATTTTTAATATCTATAAAATATTGTAACCACATGAAGTTGTAACATATTTGTTCTTCTTTATTATACAAGGAAGTTGTAACAAATCTATACTTCCTTATTCTGCAAAGAAGTTGTAACAAATTCTAACTATAGGAAGTTACAATAGATTTTGTACTTCTTTATTTTTAGTGATCATCCCTTTAAAAGTGGGAAAAGAGTTAGAACAAGTATGTAGATATGAATTGTAACAAAAAAGGTGAGAATCCAGCTGTGTAGTAATTGATATAAAGAGAAATTTATCTTCAAACAAAGGTGTTGCCAAAGTGATCTGATATAGAGATTGAGGGTAGGAAGTGCTAGGCACTTGTATAAATTCCTTTAAAAGTTTGAATAGAAGAATTACTGAGTTTCTTGGTGGACGTAGCCCAAATTTAAGTGAACCATGTTAAATATTGTGTCTGTATTTTTGTATGTTATTTTTTAGTATCTCTTATTCCTCTATTTTTTACATGTATTTATTATTCCATATTTATTTTTTTAACTTACAAGTACATGTTTAGATTATTTTTAATCTATGGGTTACAAATTATATTTTGATACAAATTTATAAACTTCATTATTCTGATCTGGGCAATTAAGTAATACTGTATTTAATAAAATCTTGAAACTTTCTGTATTTAACCCAACAAGTGGTATCAAAGCCATCTTTGTGTGGTTTTGTGTACTATTTTGTAAGTTGTAAATCTCTATAGGATCTCAAACTTAGAGTAATATCTTCTCAAGTGGGAGATATTGAACAATGGTAGATGATGGAATAAGAGGTGTTGATAAGTTTTAATGGATATAAATTTTATTCTATGGAAGATGTAAATGATTGACTATCTGTATCAAAAGGACCTCTATCTACCACTTGATGGAAAGGTAAAAGGATAAATAAAAATAATAGACGAGGAATGGAATGTCTTGGATAGAAAATATTTAGGATCCATAAGGATTTGCTTGAGAGGAAGTGTTACATCTAATATATCTGAAGAAAAGACTACAGAAGAACTTATGACCAGCTTATGCAAGTTGTATGAAATGCCTTCAACAGCAAACAAGGTGTATCTGATGAAGAGGTTATTCAACCTAAAAATGAATAATAATTCAAGTGTAGTTGAACATATAAATGATTACAATACTATTACAAATCAATTGACTTATTTGAAAGTGAAACTAGATGAAAAAGTCAAGGTTTTGTTGTTACTATCTTCCTTACCAGAATCCTGGAATAATCTTGTGATGGTTGTGAGTAACAGAGTGTTTGGGAGCAATACTCTTAAAATAGATGATGTTGTTAGTGTCATAATCTCTAAAGAAATGAGAAGGAAGACATATGGTGAGACTTCAACAAGTAATGAACTAAATGTTGAATCTAGAGGGAGACAAAAGAATAGGTAGAGGAGCAAGAGCCATGGATCAAAGGGAAGATCTTTATCTTCCAAACATAGATCCAAGTCAAAAGGAAGAAGTGTTGTATGATAGAACTGTGGAAATTTTGGACATATGAGAAAGCAATGTTGGCTCCTAAAAATAATCACAAGGAGAAACAAAATAATGATAATAACCAAGAGGCAAATATTGCCTCTAGTGATATTTCTACTATGTATCAAGATGCTTTATTTTTGTCATGTGATACAAAGGTTGAGTCATAAGTGATTGACTCAAGGGCATCTTTTCATGCTACTTTCAAGCCCAAATATTTTACAACTTATGCAAGTGGCAAGTTTGGCCAAGTTTTCTTGGGAGACAATGAACCCTATGATATTGTTAACAAAGGGTCAATAAAGATCAAGCTACATAATGGAAATGAATGGATACTCAAAGAAGTAAGACATGTGCCAAGTCTTACCAAAAATATTATTTCTATAGGTCAATTGGTAGAACATGGATGTATTGTTACTTTCAATGCAAAATCCTAGAAGGTAACAAAAGGTAATTTTGTTGTAGCTAGAGGGAAAAAGGAAGGCACACTATATTTGAGTAATTGCATTATTGATTCTAAAACTACATTAGTTTCTACTTCTGATGTAGAAACTAATTTATGGCAGTCAAGATTGAGTCATATGAGTCAGAAAGGTATGAGAATTTTACATAAGAAAGGGAATTTATAAGACTTAAAGTCTATAAATTTAGATTTATGTGAACATTGTGTTTTTGGTAAACAAAAGAAAGTTTATTTTGTGAAGGTTGGGCCTGAAAGAAAAAATAAATAAATTAGAATCAATACATTCTAATGTTTGGGGACAAACCCCTATACAATCATTGGGAGGCTCAAAGTATTATGTTATGTTTGTTGATGATGCAACTCGTAAGTTGTGGGTTTATTGTATCCAAAATAAGTCTGATGTATTTAGAACCTTTAAAATTTGGAGAGCCCTTGCAGAAAATGAGTCAAGCATGAAGCTAAAATGATTAAAATTTGATAATGGAGGTGAATAAACCTCAAAATAATTTTGGAACTACTATACATAAGAAGAAGGAATCTAATAGTGCCTCCTACTCAATAGAACGGGGCAAGTGAGAGAATGAACCAAACAATTATGGAGAGACATAGAAGTATGAGACTCCATGTTGGTTTGCCTACTAATTTTTGGGTAGATGTAGTTCATATTGTTATTTATTTGATTAATAGAGGACCATTTAGTGCTTTATATGGTGAGATTCTCAAGGAAGCTTAGACAGGTAAAAGTGTTTCCTACTCACATTTAAAAGTTTTTGGCTATGAAGCAATTGTGCACATTGATAAAGAAAATAGAAATAAGTTAGATGCTAAATCGATGATATTCACTTTAATTGGATATGGTGATAGCTCATTTGGTTATTGTTTTTGGTGTTTAGATGATAGAAATATTTTGAGATCATGTGATGTGATCTTTAATGAAAGTGTGATGTATAGGGATGAACTTGCAGAAAAGAAAGTGGAAAGTCCACACCTCCAAGTGTATTTGGAGAAAGAAAAGAGAACTTACAGAGTACTCCATTTACCTCTACAAAATTAGATAATGGGAATAGGGTCATTAATGACCCAATGGAGTCTTCTAAGAATATTGGGCCAAGAGAATCTCAAAGTGAACCAGTCACACCTATGGTAAGGAGGTCAACAAGAGTAAGTAAGCCTCCTAATAGATATTCTCCATATTTATTTTATTTTTTACTAACTGATAGTCAGGAACCTAAATCATTTGTAGAAGCATTTTTAATCTATGGGTTACAAATTAGATTTTGACACATATTTATAAACTTAATTATTCTAATCTAGGCAATTGAGTAATACTATATTTAATAAAATATTAAAACTTTTTTTTATTTAACCCAATAGTCTTTTCTATTATTTTTTGGTGTTCTTTGTTATTTACCCTTGTGCAACATGTTTTGCTTATGTTTGGGAAGGTTTTATGGTGAGTTTCACTTGGGTTGATTATTTTGCATAGCTCTAGATGAAGAAGAAAATTATTGCTTCATCTTTTCTTTAACTTCAATATTGGTGGCATTTCAATATGCTTTCCCCAATGTGTTAGAAGTCAATAACTCCATATTTATGTGAACATAAGGTGAGATTTCATTGATTTACTTTACTAGTTTATGTTTCTCTATCAATTTATCATGTAGATGCACAGTGTAGTCATGGAAGGCATTGGTGTATTCTTCAACTAACTATTTCTTGCACTAGTGTAATTGGTTGAAATTTTAATGTATTCATCCTCATAGTGCTTGAGGGGATTAGAACTCATCCTTCAAGTCATTGAAAACCATATTTTCATGTCTCAATGTTCTCGTCATCATGTTCCTATTACGTATTAAATTTTTTCCATAAGAGGGACAATGAAATGGACATTTTCAACATGACAAAGGTGATATTTTTAGCATTGGTGAGAAACTTAATTGAAAAGTGTACCTCAAGTTTTTCAATCCATCCATCTATTTCTACAATGTTGATTTTTCCTTTGATGTTCATGAGGATGTCAAGATGGAATTTCACTTTGAAGGGAGGTTATTGTTATAATAATGGGTGCACATGACACATAATATAAGAATTATATTGTGGCCCAAGTTACACCCTGAGTTCATTAAATTAGCAAAATAAATTAACGCATTATTCTATGAAGGTGCCTTGAATGAGCTTCTTAGCATTTAGGATGCCTCTAAGACTTTATTGGCATTAGCCATCTTACTCTTGCTATGTCATTGTTTTGGATGTCTTAAATAGATCTGATGTGTATTCATATTTTTTCATGTTAATCTTTCACATTTACATACATATTAGAGGTCTTACTTTGATATCGATGACCTACACCATGGGGATTATGAATTAGATGCAGTAGAAAAGGTTCCAATAAAAAACAAATTAATTATTTTAGATTGCATAAAAGGTAATCCAAAAAATAGAAAACCAAACACAGAATCGAATGTGGATGTATGATATTCAAAACATGAATCACATATTCAATATGTAGAATAGGGGAAATTAAAAATGCATATGAGATTCAATAATACAAGGAATGCATGTCCCTGTTATCAAAAGGTGAACTAATCATTGTGGATTTGTTGAGACTAAATGAAATAATGAAAATCTACATATGTGTTTTAGTACTAGATACAAAAATCATAATAACAATCTCCTATTAGTTCCATTTATGATTTCTCATCTTTGTGCCTTTATTGGATAAAATTTAAAATATAGACATCATTATAAGAAGCAGTTACAACTAACAAAGTTACAAAAGGGGAACCCATCTTCTAGCTAAGTGACAGGTGTTACCAGAGGTTCCTGAAGCATTAAAACATGCTAAGGATGAGGATATCTAAGTTTTACTTAAGTACGTTAGATAGTGTAGATAATTCATATTCAATAGGGAAAATAGAAATATAATAGAGATGAATTATTGTGCATTAGATATGAATTAGGAGCAACTAGTACTTCATTTACAGATCATTTGGAGTAAATTACATAGAAATAAGCCAAACATTAACCATGAAAGAGCATGCAAGGAAAAAAAATAAGAAATACAACATGTAACCACAACCAAATGGTCTATATTTATCTCTTCAAAGGTGGAACTCTATCCTTCTTACAAACATACATACATACATACATACATACATACATACATACATACATACATACATACATATATATATATATATATATATATATATATATATATATATATATATATATATATAGTCATTTACATTCTCAAAATGTTCACTTTCTTCTTGTACTTGGAACTAAAAGAGGAATCTATTCATCTTCTAACCTATTATAAGTCATGGAGGATAGGACAAAATACACATATATCTGATAACTAAATACATAATGGATGAATATCAGAAGAATATCTTGTGAAACTTTACTATCTTATTTCTTCTCCCAACACTTTATCAAACATAAAATGTTGTCTCATCACAAGACAACATCACAAGATCATTTAAATGTACACAAATGGCATAAATTGAATAAATGGTTAGACCAATAAGATTCATAATAATCACTCAAGGCACCATTTCTAATTTTCACCTCTTGCGCACTACTCAGCTACCCTTTTGGGTTTTTAACTTATCATACCAACCTACTACCCTTTTGGGTTTTCAATAGGTTAGAATAACCATGTATCTACCCTTTATGGGTTTTAAACTATACTAACCCTACTTGTCTTACTATTCATCCCCAATAAAAAAATCTTTACAAAATTTTCAAAATTTATGCCTTGTGCAGTACTTAACTTGAAGGAGGTGGTATTGGTGCAAATGATGACTGGCTAGTAGGATCCTTGGCGGCCCTAGACTATGTAGCCTTGTGTTGTGCGATGAATTTTTGGATCTCAAAAGGTGGCTTTTAGACTATAATGTTGAGGATATGGGTAACCTCACTATATAATAGAGACATATTGGTCTTATATATATTCCAATCGATCATAACTTCCTAGACCATATAAAGTAGGATGTGTAGTGGTACATGATAGCTGATGAGTTACTTTAGGTCTGAGTCATCAGTGATGCTCATGGATGCCTTAGTATTGTTGACCCTTGTTTTAATCTCTCCACTCAACTACTCTAGCTTATATACATAGCATTGGGTCTAAAGAGCTATGAATGAACTGTGTAAAAGCTTATTCTACAAGTTGAGAATTTTATCGTGCATGGTATCACATGTATTGAGTAAGTCTTAGAGATATCTATCATTCTCATCCATTGAGGTGGTGTGGATGCCCATGCTTGTCTTAATGGTTGTAGCTATAGTGAATTCTACACTAGAACTAGCTAAAGAATAATCAAGGTGATGCTTCTAATCCAATAGATTTTATGTGACCTAATATACTTTGAGTGCTACAATGTCCAACATGCTCTGGTATTATTCCAATAAGTTGATCAGTGTGGCTACCTTGGTCTTCATGTTCTAGCCCAATGTACCAATTGTGTAGAGTTTTTGAGTTTTGCACTAGTCCTTTATTGACTCAGAGACCAAAGTTTTAAATCTGCACTAGTTAGACATAACTTGGTCCTTGATTGCTCAAGTGACCAACTTTGGGTATGTGTTCTAGATCATCTTGGTAGCTTCAAGAAGGCAAGCCTTAAAATTGATATTCTCTACCTTGGATTGACTCATCTCTAAATCTAAGGAGGTGATAACTTGATATTCTTGTTGTGTTGGCTTCTCTTTTTGTACTTAAGGTTGATCTTGTACATAACTTTACTACATTGTGGCCTTTGATACTAACTTGAGATGTTGTGTAGCATCTTTATCCTAATTTTATTTTCATCCTCCTCCTCTTTTTTATTCTTTAGCTCTTATTTCATAGCTTGTAGATTTGCCTATTCCTCTTAGGCCTTCAATTTCTTTGCACATTCTTCTTCTATTCGGCCAAGGATGTATTCTTGGCTTGCTCTTATGCATCCTGAGCCTGTGCTTGTGCTTATTGTTATACATGTGATTATTCCTATTGTTGATGTAGGGCTTGATCTTCTTCCTCATTTTTCCTTGTAGCTTCATCTACTTGCTGTGTGCACTTTGTAGCTTCCATAGCCTACTATGCGTAGGCCACTACATCCTATTTTCATTTCTCTTCTTCTTCTACCTTCATTTGGAAATGAATGCATCTTAATTTTCCTTCCTCACTTGCTTCTCTTATGATTTATGGGTTACATTAGCCACTCCATGGGCCTTCTTGGCCACATCTTGAACCTTATTGAGATATTCAACATCTTGGGCCTATGGTGATGATGTAAAATCACTTGGTTATACTTCTAAGTTGGAAACATATGCATTTTTTCATCCAATAGTGACCAACTTGTGTTTTTATGGTGGTGAAGTAGATGCGGGGGCAAGTTTTAATTCTTGTATAATGGTTGGTCGTGTAAAAGTGCACTATTCAAGTGTAGGGGAGACCCTAGCCTCTCACCTTATTTGAGGTTTACACACAAGTGATTATGGTGGAATTTTTAGGAGGGATGTAAATATGTCCTCGAAAACCAAGTAGGAGTAGGTTGTGGATGAAAAAAATCAATTCAATGTTGTAGCTACTTCACTTCATCTTGGATGATATCAACAACTATGAATGGTGGGCAAGATGGAAAGTCCACCCATAGTTGTGGGGGAACCTCCTTACACACATTAATCATGCATACAACCTTCCACAAGAAGAATTACTTATCCTCCTCCCTATCATAAACATCCTTAGGCATGTCTACCATCATGACCTGGTAGACTTCCTACTCATTTATGCTCATCTGTATAAGGTCACATGAGCTCACAATCTAAGGCACCTTCTGATCATCCATCCAGGTTGTTGTGCTACATATTTTTCACTTTAAGGGAGGGGATGCTAAATTTTGTTCTATAAGAAGCTTACACTTTCCCTTTTGTTATTATGAACTATTATCTTACTCTGGTTGTTGAAATACAAGGATGACTACACCAGGTGGTATGGCATGAAGTGGAGTCACATGTTTGGCTGTGAAAGCTTTTTATTTGGCAACTTCACCATGTGCCATGTCTATTGTGACAAATAATGGGAGTGGTGCGAAGGGTGAATTCAACAATTCATGAATTTTGATGAACATACCTTTTGGGATCAAGGTGATAGTTGTGTGTTGACCTATATAATGCATAATGTCTAATGGTACCTGAGGATGTGTTACGATTAGCTCCAAAAACTCCTCCCACCATGATTTAAACTTTACCTCATGTGCTACAGCTCTCCATTCTTGTGTCTAGATGTGATTACAAATTTTTTACACCAGCCATTAATCAATGTCAGCGTGAACTTCTCCCTCTGGGACTTCCATTGCATGAAGTAGAGTAGGAAGATGAAGAACTAGTATTGAAATGTCTACCTTGGAGAGGTGTGACACTTCTCATTATTAGTGAGTATCTCCTAGATGAAGTAATCTATCTAGTTAAATTTCTCATTTTTATGAATCATCTAGTGGGTGATTTCCATGACCCCTTTTGGTATTTATTTTGTAGACTTGGTCATCTACCAAAATCTCCTAGTGATGCACTCAATGAGGATACACACTAGCTCATCTAGGATTTCATCAATTAGAATCCCTCTATTTCTCCAAACATACAAATCATGGACTTATTTCATAATGGGGGCATTCTCATCTTGTATGAAGATAAGGAATTTCCTCACACATGCATGCCCAAACCTCAAGCCATGGCTTTTGTGTTGATTACAAAGGTGATATATGAGCCAAGATAGATGTTTCCGTCATTGTATCATCTAATGAATTCTTATATGATCTCCCCCTGGTCACCAAAGGTAGGCATTCATAATAGGCATTCAACATTTGTGTTATGGAATTGGTGGGGAGTGGCGAGAGTAGGTGGTTGTGCAACATTGATAGGGTCTGGTTAGAATAACTTAGGTTCTGCTTGTAAGAGGTAGTTGAATGGTTTTTGGTCATTTAAATTGGTTTACTTGAGAGCCATGTAAATACCCATTTCCTATTTTTGAGCTTCTATCAATCCCTTGATGAGATGCGAAGTATCCATGTCTATTGAAGTGATGAAATTACAATGCTATCTTCTCTTTATGTAAGAAAACTAGCTCAATTCTTTGCAACTATATATCATGAGAAATATGTACAAGGATGAAATTCCAACTTGGGTCTTCAAACTTAGCCTTTATAGATTTGGTGCCTCTTTGATTATGCATGAATTCCATACTTAGTTTTCCACTCATCATGAATGCAATTATGGATGTATCTAATCTTTATCTAATCTATAAATTAAGGTAGTTAGTCATTGGCACATGTGTGGAGTTACATCGTTATGTTATTTATTGTCCGTATGGGGTATGAATGGATGATGTTGACGGGACACCAATTTGTTGAAGATTTACATCAATCAAACCTTGAATCTAGCATTTACTTCTACTGGATGACCATTATAAGGTAGAGATCTTATTGATTAGATGTTTTCATACCTTTTATGGACTTATTTTTTTTGTTCACTCCTCTTTGACATCCATGATGGTGCACATGGATTATGTTAAAAAGATGGCATACGCTATGCTTGATATCTTAGTCTTTGACTGGTATTAAAGAGATATCTATAAAAACACACAAATAGAAAAGAAACACAAAAAAATCATGCAAAATTAGGAAATTCTAATCTACTTGGTGCTACTCAGCACCAACTCACTTTTCAGAATGAGATCAATTTGACTATTAGCAGTAGGGATTAAGACTACATCCATTTACCCACTCTGGTAAAATGGTTCCTTGAATATCTCTTAAAACCATGGTTCCTTATTGGATTAAGTCATGGATAACATAAGGCCCTCTTAATCAAATCTATAACTTATTAGGAAATTCTTTGAAATGACTGTCATATAAGAAGACTAGTTGATCTTTATGAAATCCTTTTCTGGCACAAATTCCTATCATGCCATTCTTTCTATCTCTACTTGTGAAATTCTTGAATCCATGATGCTTTAGGTCTATACTCATCCATATTATTTAGTTTAATTAGTCTGTTAGTTAGATATTCATGATCCCCTAGTTGCATGACCATGGTAATGCACAAACTAGGTCCTAAATATTTCATTAGCACAACTTATTCAAGTCCATACACCAACTAGAAAGGCATAAAACATATGGCTCTCTTGTAGTGCATGCAATATTACCATAAAATCATAGGAATGTGATCTTTACAGTCATCCATTTTGAGATCAAAGATCTTTGTTAGCATTTTACCTAGCACTTTATTGGAAGCTTCAGCTCGGCCATTGGCCTGAGAATGGTATACAATACTTTTGTGATGATAAATCATAAATTACTCAGTCAGAGCCTTAATGGTGTTGTTAAAAAAGTATGTTCCGTGATCACTAATGAGCTTTATGGGGCATTCAAACCTTGTAATAATGTTCTGATAGAGAAACTTCACTAGTCCTTCATACCATATCTAGGTGGCGCAACAACTTCAACCCACTTGGTAAAATAGTTGGTCTTAGTGATGATATACCTTACTTTATTGTATTTAATTGATGGATTGATAGGTCTAATAATGTCAATGCACCATTTTTAAAATTTTTGATCAATTAACAAAGGTTGTAAAGGCATTTCATCTTTTTATAGTGGTTTACCCATGCATTGGTAGACATCCCAATGCTACACTACTCTTTGTGCATCCTAAAAGAGATTAGGCCACCAACCCACTCTATAATAACTTTTTGGTCATAGATTCTCTTATAAAATGTCCTCTTGTGACTCCTTGATGATCCTCATACAATATTTGAGGTCATTCATGGTCTAGAATAACCCTGCATAGAACCTTGTCCTTCCCCAAGTGATACAAAAGCCCATTGATGATGGTGTATGGCAAGGCTATAGTAACAAACTGCTTATTATCATGGTCTTGATAGTGGCATGGAAATCTCCTTGTTTGAGGAAGTTAGTAATTACTTCAAAAATTTCAAGAATCATAGAAATGCAAAATAGGTGAGCATCAAGAGAGTCTTATTGTAATTCTTTTGATTCTTCATTGTTAGCAATACGACTGAGATGATCTAGTCCAACATTCTTTCTTCTTAGATTTACATTAATGAGAAATTGAAACTCCTAAATTAGAATCAACCATCGAGAGATTCATCCTCCCACCATCAACTTGGTTACAAGGTATTGTAGGGCCTTGTGATCAGTGAAGACTTAAAATGGTGTTGTAAGTAGAGAATATTGAAGTTTCTATAGTGCGAACATGTTAGCCAATACTTCTTGTTCAGTGGTTATGTAGTTCTTCTCTACATCAAATATTTTCTAGTTGACAAAATGAATAGGTTGGTCAAGTCCATCATCTCCTTCCTATGTAAGAACAATACCGACTATGATACCTGAAGCATCCAATGCATGTAAAAGGGCTTGCTCCAGTTTGGAAAAAAGAGGATGGACATAGTAATCAATCTATGTTTTATCTTGATGAAGGTTTCTTAGCACTTTGAATTCTAGATGAACTTTGAATTTTTTCATAGTAAGGATTATAATAGAGCTAAAATAGTTCGATATCCTTTGATAAAATTGTGATAGTATCCTATATGGCCTAGAAAATATCGTACTTTAATGGAACTTACTAGTGGAGGCATACTTAGAATTACTCTAATTTTTGGCTTGGTCAACTAAAATGCCTTCACTGCATAGTACATGTCCTATTAAAACACTAAAGGGTGTAAAGAATAGATATTTATTTAAATTCAACACAATGCATAGAGCTTAACACATTCTAACATTAGGCACAACATCGACAAATGTTCTTTAAACAAGGAAAAGACTACCCAATTATCAAGATAGACATTCAGGATGTCATGAATGAAGTCCTAAAATGCAATCACCACTACACGAGAGAAAACCATAGGTGCACTCTTAAGGACAAATGACATGACCTTGTATGCAAAATATCCCCATTCTATGGCAAAAGTCATTTTGGATATATCTTCTTCTGTAATGAGTATTTGATGAGAGCCACTAAATCCATCTGTGAAAGAATAGACTTCATGGCCTATGACAGATTCCAAAACATTGTCTATGAATGGAATTGGGAATGGATTATTTACATAGGCATCATTCATGTTGGCCCCTTAATTTTGACCAATTATTTATTCTAATTTTGGTGCACAATGCAGAGGGAACATTACCCATCCTTATACAAGTACCAGTATGATGTAGAGGACCATGGTGTAGGACTGACAAACACAAGAGTTGATGGGCATAAAAGGACAAAGGCATGGGATACCTAGCATAAGAGGACCCAATCAAGAGAAAATATGACATGAAGGACCCAATATTGGAGCACTCATAGTAGAATTAAAAGACTAGGGGAGCACATGGGGAGTAGAGCGTGAAGGATGTGGGAGTAGTTAGAAGAGTAAATCAAGTAGAACGCTTTGACCCCACTGATCAGAGGTTTTGTACCAACCTACAAGGAATCAAACACTTGGACACAAATATATAGCATAGAGCGAGGATCTAAGGGCACAAAGGCCTGTGTCTATAGGAACAACCAATTGTAAAAGCCATGACTCTCAGTTTGTTGAGAGTCTGTGTGCCATTTGTCATTGGTAGCTTGGAGTATGACAGTTAGTTGGGGAAAAAAAAGTATAAAAACACCTATTGTAAGAATTTTAAGGGGTAGAGAGATCACTTTTTAGGAAATACATATATTTTTGTATTTAATAAGCATTCTAATGAGAACTCAGTGTTTATCAAATTGTATTTTGAATAATGAAATATTCTAAGTATTGTATGTTGAAATGTTTTATTTCAAGTCAAGAGTTCCTCTCTTTTATAAATAGTTAGTAATGGTAATCCTAGTTATCATGGTAAGTAAATATAGAATATTAGGGATAATAGTAGCATATTTGTGGTGTTAACACAAGAGATGAGCAAACACAAATTATGCTTTAAAGACTTCAAGAAATGGTCTTTCGCTATGTGTTTTGGGTGAGCACATGAGACTTATCCCTTGTGTGATAGGGATAGCATGATAGCTTGTTTGGAAGAGGATTTAGAACAAATGCAGAGATAAATAAATCTCAACATTTTGGTTCCATTGCTAGGACTAAACTACTTAGAGCATAATCATGGGAAAATGTTTGAGTGCATCACATCATAAAATATCGAAGAATGAGTTACTAGGGTAGAAGATAACTTTATGGTCCCTTATCTTGAACCAGGGGTTTCTACACATCAGTGGATAGAGCATAATCTCTACAGCTCATTATATGAGACTTTCTTCTCTGAGGTCCCAACTCTCTTGCATTTTTGGATCTTAGCATATGCTCAAGGATTATCTGGAAATATTGGATGAAGGAACTCCTGGACACTTGAATGGCATAGGAGTTTATCATGATTGGGAGTTTCTTGGATGCAAGCAGTTAACTATTGGTAGAGAGGAATTCAGAATAGTTACATTTTGGAATACATGATGACCACATATTAATGTCCTGAGGAAGCAAAGTTCTAATTTTTATGAGAGTCGAGGGGATGATATCTTTCATTATTTTCATTTAAGGTTAAGAAGTTATTTATTGACCTTGGGTTGGAGACTTTACCCATGGAAGGATAAAATCTCCTATGCATGAGCCTCACATTTGGAAGAGGAGAGTAAGGGTTGATTGAAGATTGTGGGTTCAACATGGTAGCAAGCTAGTGAGCATTACATAAATGGAAGTATGATAAAGCTCGATAGATGATTATGTGAGTTAGCGGTGTGGGAATATATTGAGAAACCTTGAGGATTACTATGAAGAGCCATAGGGAGATGAACATGCAAAAGGATCCCATCACTTTCAAACCACATCCTTTGCCACTTTTATCTTTTGGAGAAATGATCTAGACTATAGGTAACAAAGAACCAAGTACTAATCACCCAAGCTCCCCCACCATATTGCATACTCATGCCTTTGAGTCAGATAGAATACACATACAAAATTGGGACATGGATATCACAGAGTCATAAACTAAATATGTAAGGGAGACTAAAACTAGGCCATTAGGTAATTGTCTAGAATGAACATTATCTTTCCCTCTTCAAGGGGAATCTATGGCATAGTTTGGAATGTCAGGTGGAACTGGCCCTCAAGCCTAGATTAGAGGCCCAAACTTGTGAAATCAACCATCTACCATGCCCTTTTCTATAAGTATTGCTATGAGAGGCATTGGAGGATGATTAGGAGGAGGTGATGGAGGAAGTGGACCCCCTCTTGGAACTAGAGCTGGATCTTCTCATCAACTAGTTGCTCAACCACCTACAATGGTCTACTATGAGATGACATTGCATTTGAATTAATACTACGGGGTAGAGAATGTAGTTAAACATTTCCACAAGTGTGAATTGATTTGGAGAGTGTGTGGTATCACGTCTTCTAAATGAAAGCCAACATAGTTTGCAACCACACTTTTAAAGTGCACCCATAAATGGTATCATAAGTTTGACCCCCAAAAATTAGTGGTAGACTATGACTAGCTCAAAGTAGCCTTCTTAAAGGAATTTGATATTCTCAAGTTTGAGCAGCAAAGTATAGTGGCATTGAAAGACATAAAATAGGGACTTACTAAAATCATGTGAGAGTATGTTGCACGATTTGAAACCATAATTTCAAAATAGTCATTTTAAATAAATATTTCTCAACATGCACATTGGTTTGTGGGAGGCTTATTATTACCTTTTAGATGGACACTATCACAAAGAACCTTTACTAATGCATGTGAGCCTCTAAAAGCTGCCCTACATACTAAATCAGTTGGAAGTATGGATACCGAGATCAATCCATTTATGGAGGTAGAGATAGCATCCATGGAATCTCATCTTGAAAATTTGATGGAAAATAATGTACATAAAACATGCAGTGGTATCTAGTGTACTAACTATGAAACTAAAGGGCATGCAAGGAACAACTGCCCACACAAGAACATCTGTGCATTACTAAAACAAACTTATGAGATCTATCATGAGGAATATGATGTCCATTCTTTACCTCTCTTATAGAGGGATATGAACATTAAAGTGTCTAAGTATTGTAATATTTTTTATGCCTACATTCATGATACTAATGATTATTGATTGACTAGTGACATTCATGAAGCTCAAGCACATGGTACGTGCTAAAATTTAATCACCAATACTCAAGACAATGGTGGTTATCATGGGTGAGGGAGAGGATGAGGATGAGGTGGTGGTTAGTTTCCACCAAGGAATTACTACAAGTGTGGTTTTCTAGATCACTATCAGAGGGATTGCCTAGAATACCCAATTTGTGCTTATTGGAAAAAAGACCACTGATTAGAAGAATGTATAGATTTATACCCAACCATCATAAAAGACCAAAATGAAAAGGATGCCATCATGATCGACATAAACAAACCATAGTGGTGTGTTCAACCAACCATCCCCATAGTACAAAAAGTAAATATCATGACTTGTAGTGGGGGTTAGACACAATCTACACTTAACACAGTCAAAAAGGTACATCCAGACAAATCATCGATAAGGAAATACCCTAATGCACAATAGTAAAAGGATATCCTATATGATAAAAAGATGCTTGTATGAGAGCTTCAAGGTGAGATACAATACCTAAAATATAACGATGTAACACAATGCACCATAGTACAAAGAGAATTTGAACTTTAACCAATGGTGTGGGATAATTTTCAGGAGCTATGTAAGCAAATGTTGGATGAGGACATTGTTCCCCAACTTAGTACCTGGATTAAAACTTAGGCCTAATTATCAAATGAATTATATCCTCACCTAAGTCAACAAAGTGAAGATCATTATTTAAATAATGCTTGACATCAGGAAACCTCTAGTTCTATCATTCCTCTAGATGATGGAGAGATATTGGTAAAAGTTGCTATTAACAAATGAGTGATACGAGATATACTAGTGGATACTAGCATGAACGTTAACATTCTCACCAAGATGATTGGGAAAAAATGGTTAGTTCAGCCCTATATCCCTCTCCACATGTTTTGTTTATGGCAAATAAGACTCAAGTGCATCTTATATACATCCTCAAGAATGCCACTGTTGATATACTTGAGGTTTCATTTAAAGCCAATTTTGAAGTCTTAGTATTGGCAAAAGCCAATGACTATCTACCCCTATTGGGAAGGCCCTGGAGATATAAAACCATGTGGATTTGAACTTTAAAAACTGGTACATTAGTTTTGAGAATATCAAGCAGTGCATAGTAATACCTTTAGACCAAGTACAAAGACCTCCCTATGTCAGGCCTGCGAGCATGGATGAAGACATTAACAACCTTTATAATGTTACTACTCAACATGATGAACAACATGATCCATCACCTAATGGTATTCTTCATTGGATAGACAACCAATCTATCTCAAATTCTACAAACAATGCTTGTGACTATTGGGCCCATGGTGATTACGATCTCACTGGAAGATTGTGCAACACAATAAATAGAGGAAAAAACATCTTGTGCTAGCTCCCTAAACATCACAAGTTTGTGTGCCTCATGGGTTTAGCAATGTGATGACCAATGGAGGGACCAACATTAGAGAGCTTTGATGAAACTCCATGGTTCTAAGGATAAATGGAGGTGCATGATTTTTTCCAACACCTCAAAGAGTTATATGATACCAAAAATGAATGGATGAGATCATTAGATCACATTTTTATGGCACCAAAACTAGATGGGGGTGTACTCATAAAGAACACCTTTTATATAAGGATCAAGTGTGCACTACTCTACATCATATATTTCACCAAAATAATAATATCAAGGTAATGCTTAGTTATAGTGGCGTGAAAGCACTTAAACCTCACATTGAAGCTTGTGAGAAAATATGGCAAGCTGATGAAACATTCTTACTATAGTACCTTTGGGTCCATGTATTCTATGGGAGTTTGCACACTTGGGCACAAGCTTGGTATATTCATGAAGAAAGGCACATGGGAACAAGGTTTTGGTAGTTACTAAAGGAAAACATGACATCGACACTTTCTTACTCTTCACCAAGAATGGACTTGTGTCTTACCCTTTAGACCATGCATGAATCAATCACTGGACATTCAAGTCCCATCAAAGATTAAATGTACCATATTCATTAGGAACCTAAATAACCCTTATGTTTATTCATCAATCCTCCCACACAATAAACACTTGTACCATCGACAGTTCCTAATGAATAATGTTGTGAAGAGATCCATCTGGGAAAGCAAAAAATCATCTTCAAAGTGGATGAAGGTGAAGGGTCCACTTCACTTGACCCCTTGAATAACAATCTACCTATCCCTACAAGTATTGGTTTATGAAATATTTATGACACAAACTCTCCAAAATATAACCCTTATCATGGGCCCATTCAAATTGTTCAATACAACATTAACATGGAGTAAGAGCCTACGATGGCTACCATTGGAAATTATTGGACTCCGAATAAAATCTCATATATTTTTGAGTTGTTGAAAGAGTATCAAGATGTATTTATGATAAATTACAATGAAATGAAAGGATTCTATCCTTATTTAGGGAAGATGCATATAAAATTGATTGATGATGCTCACCCTATAAATAAACATCAATACATGATGAACCCTAATCTCTGAGTGTATGTGAAATATGAGATCGATAACATGCTCTACATTAGAGTAATTACTCCTATTAATGAATCTGAATGGGTGAGTCCCATGGTCATTAGTATCAATAAGGATGGGTGTATTCATATTTGTGTGGATCATCATGTTTTAAATGCATCTTATGTGATATATTCTTTCCCAATGCCTTTCACAAAGGAGATCCTAGAAGGTGTTACTGGTTGTGAAATATACTATTTCATAGATGGGTTCTTGAGGTACAACCAAGTCTAGATAGTTATAAAATACCATTCCAAGACTAATTTTGCTACTAAATGGGGATATTTTGCCTATACCATCATGCCTTTTGGTTTGAAAAATGCCCTAGTAGTGTTTTCTCGAATAGCAATTGAGGCTTTCAAAGATTTAATTCATAAGTTTCTTCAGGTCTACCTGGATGAAAGGATCGTGTATGGGTTAGTCAAGGACTATTGTGCTAATCTGTGACTCTAGGGCATTGTTGAGTGTTTCAAGTCTATTTGAATTTGAATAAATGTTTGTTTGCAACACCTTTTGGTATACTTCTTGGCCATATCATCTGTAAATAAGGGCTCCTAGTAGACCCAACCAAGGTCTTCATTATTCTCCACTAGAAGATGCCCAAGACTCATCATGAAGTGTGTGCCTTCTTAGGACACATGAGCTACTATAGGAAGTTCATTCGGGGTTATGCCAATATTTTAGTGCCCCTAAAAGAGATATTAAAGCATAATGAATAATTTATCTAGACCAATTCCTGCAAAGCAACTTTTGAAATGCTAAAGGAAAGACTAGTTACCACTCCTATCTTGCAGTTCCCTTATTGGACAAAGCCTTTTCATTTTCATGATGATGCATCTATGATGGAAGTTAGTGTGATACTTGCACAATAATGTGATGGAAACTTGGATCATCCAATCTATTTTACCAGTAGGGAACTTAAATTGACCAATAAGAACTATATAACCACCGAGTGCAAAGCCTTGTCTATGATTATGCTCTATAAAACTTGATATAGTACCTTTTGACCACTCCATTTGTATTCTACACCGACCATGAGGCTTTAAAGTATCTCATCAATAAGCTAGTTCCCCATGAAATAATTTGTCATTGGATAGTTCTCTTCCAAAAATTCTAGTTTTCTATAGGAGTAAAGCCTAGGAAGACCAATTGTGGACCTGATCACTTATCCTGAATAGAAAATAGAGAACCCCCACATGTCATAGAAGATTATCTTCTTGACATACAAATTTTTCAAGTTACTCAGGTACCTAATGAGGTAGATGATATTATGACATTTTTCAATGTTGGCTTTGCACCTAACTCTTTATCTTCATAGGATAAAAAGAAACTTATGGTCCAAGCCACACATTATCAGATCATAGTAGTTGATCTATACAAAATGGATCATGATGAGATACTTCACAATTGTGTAATACAACATGAGCACCCTAAAGTTCTCTAAGAAGTACATGAAGGTATTATTAGTGGGAATTACATTGGAGAGGCTACCGTGCATAAGGTCTTCCTCATAGGACTCTAGTGGTTGATTTTATTTAAAGATACAAAGGTGTATGTAAGGCAATGTGATGTTTACCAGTGCATGGGAAAACCTAATAGAAGAGACACCGTGTTATTGCACCCTATTCCTTCTCATGAACCATTTGAAAAATAGGTTATTGACTTTGTAGGTCCCATTATTCCAACAAGATGATGAATGGGCTCCCAGTACATAATTACAACAACTGACTACCTAATGCACTAGGATAAAGTATTGCCTATAAAATATTGTAATACAATAACTGTCATGCGATTCATCTAGGAAAATATTATAACATGATTTGGATGCTTGCTAAGCTTCACCAATGATCATGGAGCCCACTTCCTAAATGAAATGATCCATATTTTATTGGTTGAATTCATGATCACACATCACAAAACAACACCATATCATCCACAAGCCAATGGAACAATTGAAGTCTTCAATAAGATCCTCAGAATTAATTTGACAAAAATTTGTAATGTAGATAGAACTGATTGAGATGATAGAGTATTTGTAGTGGTTTGGGCATACCAAACCACATACAAGCACTTTAAAAAAAGTACACCATTTAACCTAGTATATGGAAAGGAAGCGGTCATGCCAGTGGAGTTTCTAGTTCCATCTCTCCAGATAGCTTGTATAGGAAACCTCAATGATGAAACCTCTGTAAAATCTCAACTCGATGAATTGATGAAACTAGATGAGGCTTGATTCCTCACCCACTGGAGTCAAGATGTTAATAAACGTAAATAGAAATCATGTCATGATCATCTAAAGAATATAGTATTTTCTCGAGGCATGATAGTTATACTATATGATTTGAAGTTTGTGCACCACCCTAGGAAGCTTTGTATCCATTGGGATGGACCATTTATAATTCATAGCATTTAACCTACTGGAGCATGCCAACTAAAGTGATTAGATAGTCAATTCCTACTTGGACACTATAATGGGAGTCATCTTTAGCCGTATTATGATTCTATTTAAAGTTTGTGTTGAAATTAGTAAGGTTTAAGGCTATTAGGTTAGGGTTTAATTACTTTCAATAAAAGGTGCTACCCTTGAGGTGCATGACTCTTTCATATAATTGTTAGTTCCTATACTTTGTTTTCTTGGAGGACCTTAAACCCTTTTGTGTGGGGTAAGGCATTATGCATATGAATATAAGACATGACATGTGGGTGCATAAGTTTTGAAAGTGTAAGATTTATATATGGCATGTAAGTGATTAAGGGTTTACGATCCATTTAATGCACATTAAAAGCATTTTTGAAAGGTTCTCACCATTTGGGGTGACATCTAGCTTCCACTACTCCAGAAAGATGGGGCACAATTGTCATCTACTTCCAAGGAAGGCACATGAAGGAATGGACCATTAATGTGACAAGGTTAGTGATAACAAAAAGCATGTGAGTGGAATGATGGGATAAGTTTGTTAAAACACTAAATGCTCAATTCAAGATTTAAAGTATGAAGACTGTTAAATGATATGCATTTATGGCTAGAGATGACAAGGAGTATAAGGAAATTAATGAGGTAAAATTCTTGGAAAACCTATAAATAAATGAGCTAAACTCATTTTACACTTTACCTTGATATAATTATTGAGTGTTTATCAAACCAGAGAACTACAACAATGAAATTGAATCCTTTACAAAGAAGAAGTGTTTATAGAGTTGATAAAGATACGATGGTGGTTTCCAAGAAGAGAGGTTGTTAGTCCAGACTGGTGAGGAGTGGATATTTTTGAAGTTATAGGTTTTAGGCCTACCATTATTATAGTGAGAAGTATAAAGAGTTGAAGGAAGTGCTACCAACATATATTCATTTGGGAATGTGGTATGGCCATGAGTTAACCTAGTGCCACAAAGGGTAATGCAACCAAAGAAAAAGGCCAAAAGACTTGAAAAGCTACCCACCATACTAGAGGAAGAAGAGGTGAGTAGAGGAGAGTGGTTCCCTATAAGAGAGGAGCCTTTATAAAACCAAGAAGAGACACCAGGACAAGTATAATGTATAAGAGTTTCAAGGGAAAGTATGGAAGAAACCAAGATGGTGAAAAAGGGAAAGTAGGTGCAGGCCTCTTCATCATAGACCATTCCACCATCTCCCCATCAATCCTTTTACATAAAATAGATGCAATACCCAGAGTCAATCTTGCATGTGGAGAATTGGGTCTCCAAGGTGTCAACTACAGCTATATTTGATTAAAACCACTGCTAGCTGGGGAATGAGGTGGAATTGTAGAATGACTATCAAATCTAAACCACTAACACTAGAAATCAAGTGGTTTATGACCTTTCAATCAAGAACCAATTGGATAGAGATGGCCTATTCCAATTATTTGAGATGCCATACTTTGGCAAGCCTATTGAGGTAGTTTAGTTCCTCCTCTTGTGCATCTATGAGGACTACATCCACTTCATGAGATGCAATATGAAAATCACCATAAATATTATTAGAAAGGTTACAAGACTTCAGTTTTTAGGAATGAATGTCTTGAATGACTTGGCAGACATAGAGGAGGTTCAACAGATTACCATCATGCTCATATACCAAAATTAAGGACATGTAATACATATAATAACCTTTAAGATCCTACCCTTAGAGTTGCAGTGTGAATCATTTCTACCAAGGTCAGAGGGACTGACTGATGGAAGGAGGTGGACATGTACCACCTACACATTGTGCACTAAGTCACTCAGGGTATGCAATATAACTAGGTGTTGTATTTTGCCAAAAAAATAATAGAAGATGCGAAGAAGGCACACAAAATTCCCAAGTCTAGATTTACATGTGGAGAAATTTTGTTATTATTGGTGTTTGGTGAGATTGAGGTCCTTGACTATAGCTCAGGTACATTGAAGTGGGCATACCCCCCCACTCACAAGTCTCCAGTTGAGCAATTCAAGGCCTTCACCTATCCCCAACACATTACCCCATCATACAAAATAAAGATGAGGTATTGGTTCAATGGAATAAAAGCGACCTTTGGTAATGAATGTCACATCCCTAAGGATCTACCACCTCGCTTTAGATCAAGCAAAATTCATGGTAAAGCAATACTACTCCTTGAAATGCATTTAAGTAAACCTTTTGGGAGAAATATCAGCATGGTTCAAGCTACCATATGCATTCTCTACACACTACTTCATTGATTCTATTAATCAGATTTATGATGTGCAACCAATCAGTTTGTAGGCCAAATAGATTGATGTGTTTCCACACCCTCCACAAAATGTTTGTATATCCTAGTAAAAAGGTCTACATGGAGAGGGGAGAAACAAGATTAATTAACATCAAGGTTAAGGATATATTGGTTGGGGAATAGGTACACAAATTATTCTATATGTTACACCCCAACTAGCACCCTTAATATGGAGACCCTAAAGAAAGGCTCCCCTAGGCACCATAGCTATAAAGAAAGCATCCAAAACCAAATGCTAATTATAGTGGGCAACATGCACACCCAAAATGATAGAGGATATTGGATGCACAACCCTCTGGACCAACTCAACATCATTAGTCAGTGCCATAACCACCACTTCATACTTCACCTCCATCTCATCCTTCACCTTCACCCCCTTGACTGTCTCCATCTCACATTTCATCACCACTTGCTTCACCTTCCCCTACTCATTCCACTCCATCTCACTCACCTATCCTGAATCCACCTTCACCTCCTCCATCATCTTCACCTCCATGACCACCTTCACCTCCACTTTCTCAAATGACTACCATAAGATCAATGCCACACTAACCTCCACCTCAAGCACCCCAAAGGAAACCCCCTCAGGAACAAATTCATGATTTGGGATCAAACGCCATCCCCAGTGCAATAGGCCCCATCTAGTGATCAAATTAATATTGATGAAATGAGAAAAGATGAGATGGCCTCAAAAATCCATCAAGAAGCTAAACTTGAGTGAGACCCAAAAAGGGGAAAGGGGCTAGCTGAGGGAGAACAGAAATAATAAAGGTTGTCCACTCTACACAAATGATACCAATTTATCATAGAGGATAAAAGCCTCTATCTGTAGAATCATTTCCACCCAAGGATGCAACCCCATAAACAAAGAATTAGTTGTCCTTCCTTTTGAAAATGTATAGTAAATAACTACAACTTGATTTTCCTTTAGATTGCATTTTTTATAGGCCAGATGCTCCAGGTATACAATGCCTGATGAGGGTTGATCCACAACGAGTCTCTCTAATAAAGAAAAGCATCACATTTTTGAAATTATGCATGGAAGTGACATGTCAAAACATTTTTTCAAATTTAGATGTGTGCACAGTGGAAAGAAAACATGGCCAAGTAGTAGATATGTAAAGTAAAGTGGTGGCTAAGAAGCAAGCACTAGTCAAGGAAGTGGCCTCCTTAAAGCAATAAATCCAAGAAGCCATCAAGACTCAAATAAGGGTTTTAAACCTATGTAAAACTATTTTGAAATAGGATTTGGTAGTATTGGATGGTGTACCACTAGCGGAGATGCCATCAAGAAACTAGAGACATTGGTTGAGATATTACTCAAGAGAAATAAATGTTGGGAGGGTGTACACCGGAAGCACACAATTTGATTACTAATACCAAGCAACTTAATATGCGGAAATTAACCAGATTCACCAAGTAACTAGAATTCAGAATAACACAGCATATGAGAGACAATACCAAATTGTATTAACACTTTATACAGAAAAGAATACAATAAAGAAGATGCCACTTCTTCTCCACCACCTTACAGAGGTTTCCCACACCTCAAGTGAACAGTAATTCTTCTCCCCAAAGCTCTCCCTCTCACAGGTCCCAACACCCAACTCAAATACAGAGTTGGTGTTCACCTCCCCGTGCTCCACGCACAACACAAGTGCTCCACGCACTCCACAAGTACTCAAGGTACTTCAAGTAGATCTCCCATGAATCTGCAACAACCTGCAATTCAACAGACCATACTTATGGAAGGAACTCCCTTGCCTTCCTCTTGCTCTATCCGAGTACACACCTGTACTCCAAGTAGATCCTGCCTGATACTGCTCCCTGTAGTGTTGCTGTCTGTATGACCTTGCACACCTGCAAATCAAGCAATGGTTCCAATCACCTGTGAACCTCGACCTTGCACACACATACACCTACAGATCAACGATCTTACTTATTGAAGAACCCAGCTGGCTCTCCAATCCAGCACCAACACACCTGGTACTGTGGCACTAGGAGGAACGCACCATAGCTCTACCTCACACACAGAAGGAGCTTATAATTATGCTCTCTTACTCCCTAGCACACTTTTCCAATACAACCATGAGTCTATTATATAGATCTCATCCAAACAATGATTAGACATCTAATTACAATAATTAGATCCGCAGCTATGAGTCTAAAATTAGCACTCATCATGCAAACTCTTGGTTCGTTAGCTAACTGCCCGTAAATAGCTCGCAATCGAACCACACAGGCGACCGACGCCGGTCCCTGTCCGCCTGGAGGTGACCGACGTCGGCCGATATATGACCGACGTCGGTTGCTTCTCTGTGCTATCCCGCCGACGTCGGCTGATCAGACCGACCCCAACTTCTTCTGCAACTCAGCAACCTTCAGCGACCTCCTCTCCTGTTTGCATCAGTGAAGCTTTTAGCTCCACAATCCTAACAATCTCCCACTTGGAGATAAACAGCTGCACTGTACCTGTACCCGTACTCCGTCTAATCTGTTTCCTGGTTTGTATCCCTCTTCAAGCTCCCACCTGAAGACAACCCACCACACAACCTGTGATGTACCACCTGTCATCCGAGTAACCTGCCACATCCGAACCTATAACACCTGTAGTGAAGTCCTGACCCTGCATAGCAACACCTGCTGCCGGTCCCTCTTAAAAAAACCTGAGAATCCACTTCCACGAATTGGCTCCTAACTCTCTGACAGCTCCCACTGCATGGGAATACTCAGGTCTATACCAGACCTCATGTGATTTCGGACACTGTACCTATCCAGCCCTTAGTGTGCTCCGGCTCTGTATCCCGAACCTCGCCAACACCTGATTCACATCAGCTCCCACTCGAGACAAAATCAACCTGTGATCTCCATGCCTCCCATGTCAAAGAATTTCGCTGCTCCAAACTCCTCATGACATGCCACTGAACTAATCTTACCCTTAGCTCAGCAAAACCCTGTATGTACACACCTGCTATAGCAAAACATACCATCCACATACAGCACAGAATGATGTCATGACTCATCATCCCCCTGGTAAGACAAAACCACAGTAGTTACCCTGACATTGACTGAAGCCATGCTCCGTCCTCCACCTGTCAAACCTGGTACCACTGTCCTGCAGCTCCACAAGACCATATACCTGGTCTTCCGTCTCACGTATCCGTTCTCTCCATTCTTCTACTAAGGAATCCATTCGTCTCTGTGCTTTTATACCTGCTGGCATCTCCACCAAGACACACCTGTCTGGTTCTCCTCCAAGGAATCACATCCTCATCCATGCCAAGCTCACACCTGTTTCCTGGATCCTTCCTGCTCTACAATCAGCAACAAGTATGAAGAAGAGGAACAACAAATTTGAGGGCCTACTTACGCCTTCAGTCCTCCATATGGGTGTTTGAGACTCCTTGACAGCTCGCTGTCCACCCAAAATTCGTTACAGTGACCGACCTCGGTCACCCCACAGTCTGCATCCGACCGACGTCGGTTCCATGCGTCTGTACCTGACTACCAACCTGCCTGCGCTGGTGTCCCTTCTGCCGACGTCGGTTCTCCTAACCGACATCGGTCTTAAATTCTGCCGACGTCGGTCCCATGACCGACATCGGTCTTACCCTGCCCGACATCGCCGGCGTCGGTCTGCACATGACCGACCTCGGCACCTGTCTGTTCGACGCCGGTTCCTCCTGACCGACATCGGTGTCTTTGTTCACCTGTGAGTGATGACTTTTTACCCGCGAGCTCCTTTGAATCAAAATCCATGTCCAAACTGCCCTGCTCAGAAGTATCCAGCCACATCCACTGGGTTCTGTCCGCCATCTCCTCCATAAACACCAAGGCTTTCCAGTTCTTAAGCCTGTCAAATATATCTGTCTTCCGCTTAAGAACATGCATCTCCTTCCTGCTCATGTGACCAAGCCTACGAAGCCACGTCTCCGCAATAAAAGAAGAATCAGTAATATAAACAAGTAGATAAAGGATACCTGTTTTCTTACCACCAGCTAATTCAAGTGCATCCGTGTGAGAGTTCTTGTGCATCTCTCATCACCCAATCTTTCTGAAGAAATTAGCCATATCTCCAAACCTAGGACCTGCATGACCTTCATCAACACCTGTGTGTTGGCCGCCTGCAATTTCAGCTTCACTTTGCCTTTGCCAACAATCTGACAAGGCTTACCAGCTCCTCTACCTGGAACTGCATGGAAAGAGGCAACCGAATCTTTTATCCAAGATTCAACTTTATCCAAGAAACCTGCAAACACATCCTGTGCAACAACACCTGCTACATCTGTATCTTCAGTTTCTTCATGCTGATCTGTTACCAACCAACAATAATCTTTTACCTGCTATTTCTTTCCATAGGACCGTGAGTGACCATCTGTGCTTTTCAACTCCTCCATTCTTAGCTTAATTTGATCTGCAGTTGCTCTACTCCCACTCGATCAGAAACCCCTGAGAGTGACCTGTAACCAAACACAAAACCTGCTTCCTCCAACCTCAGCTCAGATACCACCTGTTGGTATCAAGCTCAAGAACCTACAACCAAGGCTCTGATACCACTTGTTGGGAGGGTGTACACCGGAAGCACACAATTTGATTACTAATACCAAGCAACTTAATATGCGGAAATTAACCAGATTCACCAAGTAACTAGAATTCAGAATAACACAGCATATGAGAGACAATACCAAATTGTATTAACACTTTATACAGAAAAGAATACAATAAAGAAGATGCCACTTCTTCTCCACCACCTTACAGAGGTTTCCCACACCTCAAGTGAACAGTAATTCTTCTCCCCAAAGCTCTCCCTCTCACAGGTCCCAACACCCAACTCAAATACAGAGTTGGTGTTCACCTCCCCGTGCTCCACGCACAACACAAGTGCTCCACGCACTCCACAAGTACTCAAGGTACTTCAAGTAGATCTCCCATGAATCTGCAACAACCTGCAATTCAACAGACCATACTTATGGAAGGAACTCCCTTGCCTTCCTCTTGCTCTATCCGAGTACACACCTGTACTCCAAGTAGATCCTGCCTGATACTGCTCCCTGTAGTGTTGCTGTCTGTATGACCTTACACACCTGCAAATCAAGCAATGGTTCCAATCACCTGTGAACCTCGACCTTGCACACACATACACCTGCAGATCAACGATCTTACTTATTGAAGAACCCAGCTGGCTCTCCAATCCAGCACCAACACACCTGGTACTGTGGCACTAGGAGGAACACACCATAGCTCTACCTCACACACAGAAGGAGCTTATAATTATGCTCTCTTACTCCCTAGCACACTTTTCCAATACAACCATGAGTCTATTATATAGATCTCATCCAAACAATGATTAGACATCTAATTACAATAATTAGATCCGCAGCTATGAGTCTAAAATTAGCACTCATCATGCAAACTCTTGGTTCGTTAGCTAACTGCCCGTAAATAGCTCGCAGTCGAACCACACAGGCGACCGACGCCGGTCCCTGTCCGCCTGGAGGTGACCGACGTCGGCCGATATATGACCGACGTCGGTTGCTTCTCTGTGCTATCCCACCGACGTCGGCTGATCAGACCGACCCCAACTTCTTCTGCAACTCAGCAACCTTCAGCGACCTCCTCTCCTGTTTGCATCAGTGAAGCTTTTAGCTCCACAATCCTAACAATAAAGAGCATCCAACACCCAAAGATGAGGCCAAAGAAACCCATGAACAGTTCACCATGGTTGTAGACATCTATAGGAGTACCATGGAGAGGGTCAGGGAAGTTGTCTCCATTTTGGATAGCATTTTTGCATGCCTGGCATGTTTGAATAAAATAATTGAAGCCTAAATCCATGATGAGGAGCTCCTAAGGCAACAAGCAACTGATGTTGCATTATTAATAAAAGACTGCACCGAGCATGTAAAAGCATTCAAAGATGTATAAATGAAGGAAGAAGTAATAAATAATTATCATCAATAAATAAATGCTATTTTATGATTCTCTAAGGGTAGGTTAACAAGGAAGTCTCTAAGTTAGAAGACATCTAGAAGGAAGACACCGCAACCCTGGATGAACAGATGAAGAAGATTGAGATTCCAACTCAGCTTGAGGAGTTAAAAGCAACAAAGGATGCCATTGAAGGAATAACTACTAAAGTTCTTCACATTTTATCTCATTAGGATGGACTAAAGAAAGAACTCAAGTAGAAGGGGCATGTGTTCCTAGAAGATGCCAGTATGGCTTAGTCTGAGATGGACTAAAAGATTAATGTAGGGTTATGTTGGCCCCTCAATTTTGACCAATTATTTTTTACAATTTTGGTATGCAGTACAAAGAGACCATTGTCCATTTTTATGCAAGTACCAGCATGGCATAAAGGACCATGACATGGGGCTGGAAGGTGTGAGAGTTGATGGTTACAAAAGGATAAAGGCATGGAAGATCCAACACGGGAGGACCTAGTCAAGAGAAAATGTGGAATGAGGGAACTCAGAGCAGAAGTGGAAAACTAGGGGAGCACATGGGAAGTAGAGTGTGAGGGATGCAAGAGTGGTTAGAAGAGTAAATCAAGTAGGACATTTCGACCACATCGATTAGAGGTTTAGTACTAGCTTGCAAGGAATAAAACACTTGGATATAATTATATAGAATAGAGTGAGGATCTAGGGGTGCAAAGGCCCATTCTATAGGAACAACTAATTGTAAAATCCATGACTCTCAATTTGTTGAGAGCATGTGTGCCATTTTCCATTGGTAGCTAGGAGTATGACATTTGGTTACTAAAAAACAAGTATAAAAACCCCTGTTGTAAGCATTCAAAGGGGTAAAGAGATCACTTTTGGGGAAATATAGTCAGTCTTGTATTCAACAAGCATTCTAATGAGAACTTAGTGTTTATCATATTGTATTTTGAACAATGAAATACTCTAAGTTTTTTATGTTGAAATGTTTTATTTTCAAGTCATGAATTCCTCTCTTTTATAACTAGTTAGTAATGGTAATCTTGGTTATCGTGGTAATTAAATTTGGAATATTAGGGATAATAGTTGTATATTTGATGTTAACACGAGATAATCAAACACACATTATGATTTAAAGACTTTGGGAACCATTTTTCATTGTAAGCTTTAGGTGAACATATGAGACTTATCCCTCACATGATAGAGCCAGTGCACTAGCTTGTTGGGAAGAGGCTTCAGCACCAACATAGAGATAAAGAAAGCCCAATAATTTAGAATGCAATAATCCCCACATACTTAGATTTCTCCTATCTTCTTTGGCTATACTACCATGGGGCTTACCTAATCTACCTTTTCTACTGGATATATTATTCATGTGTCTTGTATTCTATTAAGTTTAGCCTTCACTTTGAGCTTCATTTTTGGATTTATCTTGTATGGCATTTTCTTTGTTGGATGGGCACACTCATTTAGTTTGATATATATCTCACCTAAAGATGGATCAAATCCTCATACCTCTAAAAATGTAGTGGGAAAGACATCTTGGTAGTCTCACGGGAGTTGCATAACTTTAAAAATTTTAGCTTTTATCTAATAATCACCTATATGCACCAATTTGGGAACTTCCTCAGTTATGATGTTTGCTACATGATTTTTGATGAGCTACTAGTAAATCTTGCATTTTTATTCATCAACATATTCTTGTATCATTTTTTTCCCTTCTTATTCAGGAATTTATGTGTTGCATAGCTTGCCTTCTTTAGTAGGTTCTATGTTGATGTCCTTTACTAGCTCTATTGGTCATTCAAGTCCAAATAAATTAGTTAAATCTAGATCACCATTAGAATCAAAATATTTAATGTCCTCTTCTTCATCTTGTATTCAATGGCATGGATACATCATAGATTGTTATTATTTCTTGGTAGATTTGTATCTTTGTAATGCTGAATTGAGATCAAAAGTCATGTTGTTATTTGTAGTGTATTTCGTCATGGTTCTTATGTCGTTGGTGCACCCATGGGATAAGAATTTTTTGATTTTCTATAGTGCATTGTGAACCATAGGGATTTCATCTTCAAAAACAAACATTTTTATAAAAATCACTTTGCACTTGTGCCCAATGCTTTGTTTATCATCTATGTTTTTGATGCATATACCATGCTGAGGGTAATGGAGTAAGTGTCTAATGGAAAATGTGAATCCAATACTTTGGTACCACACATTCCTCAGTCTAGACTTTAAAACATTTTTTAATATGAATTTCATAACACTCACCTTCTTGGAAGAAATGCCAATTTCTTTAATTGAATAATGGTAGTTAGAACCTGCTAATCATGAGCTCGTAGGCATCATCCCACTCGAGCCAATCATTTTGATAAATTACCCACCATGTCATAGTAACTCCCTTAAAATCATTAACCTATTGGTTGATGATAGGTACACGAACTTGTAAACACAGAATGAATTCATTGGTATCCTTAGTTACATAGTACATAGGAAGTTATCGTTTGTGCGTAAAGACCATTCTCATCAGTCAGAGTTCATAATCACCTCAGGGCCAGTTGAGTAGGTTGTGTGTGAGTCTCCACTAACATATGAAGCTACTTCCCAAGACAAAGTGCCTTCTCTAGTTAGATCTATATAGTCTTGTATATGATCATCAACATGATATAGTAAGTCAAATTCTGATCAAGTAAGGTATTTTATAGACATAGATTCACAATCTTCTATGACAAACTGAGTTGCCAAAAACTACATAACTACTGGTTTGGACCTCCATTATTATGATGCCTTCAATTATTGAGTGAGTAACGAGTGCACTTGAGGTTTTTTTGGGTTCATTTAGTTAGTTCTAATATGATGCTAAAGCTTCTCCCTAATAGGCTGGTGCACTAGCCCTATCACATGAGAGGTAAGTCTCGTGCACTTAGCTGAAGTGCATAGTGAAAGACTGGTTCCCAAAGGCTTTGAAGCACAATGTTATCTATTTTTTCATGTCTTGTGACACAAATCTTAAGTTATTTAATATCATAAATATACCACTATTATCCTTATTATCCCAGATTAGCTACTATGATAACTAGGATCACCATTACTATCCAACAGTAGTAATAAAAGGAGAAGATACCCATGACTTAGAAATAAAACATATTCATTATTCAACACTTAGAATGTTTAAAAATCATCACATATTATGGAAAATATTAAACATTCATTGATTACTTAATAAATTATAAGACAAAATGTTGTATCTATTCTCTAAGGGTCCACACCCACAAATGATTATAACAAGGGTTTTTATACTTGTTTTGCCCTGACCAAGTGTCAAGATTTTAACTATCATGGAAAAATGGCACATGGACTCCCAATAGGCTGAGATTCATGGGTATTTTAATTAGTTGTTCCTATAGAATCAAGCCTATGCACCCCTAGATGTTTATTCTATGTTATGTTCTAGTGGCCAAGTATTTCATTCCTCACTAGTTGGTATATAACATCTAATTAGTGGGGTTGAAATGTCCTACTTGAGTTACTCTTATAAATACTACCACATTCCTCATGATTTTCTTCCATCATTCTCCCCTAGTCTTTCACATTTTTTTTGAGTCGTCTATTCTCAGGTCCCTCGTGACATGTTCTTCCTTGATTGGGCCCTCTCATGTTGGGTCTTCTGTGTCATTATCCTTCCATGTTTGGCAAGTTCCATGCCACAATAATCCTATGTGTCATGGTCTTCCCACACCATGGTTCTCCCATGCCATGTAGGTACTTGTGTCAAAATGGACAATAGTCCCTCTACACTGCATGCCAAAAATGGAATAATACTTGTACAAAATTTAGGGGTCAACATCACCCCACACTAAGTCTTTAATCCATCTTGGACTAACTTGCACTAGCATCCTCCAAAAAATTTGGCCCTTTCTTCTCGAGTTCCTTCTTCAACCCATCTGAGTGGGATAATGTGTCAAGGACATTGGTAGTTATTGATTCAATGGATTCTTTTGCTTCTTTTAGATCCTCAAGCTGATTCAGAGTCTCGATCTTCTTCACCTATTCATCTAGGGTTTTGATAGCTTCATTTTGGATGTCTTCTAACTTTGAGGCCTCCTTGTTAACTTGTCCTCAGAGTATGTAAAAATTATGTTTATTTGTTAATGATATTTATTAATGGCATCTTCCATCATCTCAATGTCCTTGACTGCTTTTGCATGCTTAGCATGATCTTTTATTAATAGGGAAATATTAGCTGCTTTCTACCTCAGGACCTCCTCATCATGGAATCGAGCTTCTACTATTTTATTTAGGTGTGCCAGGCTTACATAAATGCCATCCAAAATTGGGATAACTTCCTTGAATCTCTCTAAAATACTTTTTTAGATATCTACCACCTTGGTGATTTATTTAAGTATTTATTGGGCCTCATCTCTGGGCATGGGGAACTCCTTATTTTCTTGAGTAATATCTCAACCAATGTTGCCAATTTTTTGATGGTGTTTCCATCTAATGGTACACCATACACATGTGCCAGCTCTTATTTCAAAATTGTCTTACAAAGGTTTACAACCCTTACCTTAGCCTCAGTGGCTTCTTGAATTTGTTTCTTCAAGGAGGCCACTTCCTTGGCTAGCGCTTGTTTTTTTGCATATGCTTTATTAAACATTTCCAAAACTCTACCATGTTTATTTTTCACCATGCATGCATCTAATTTTGAAAAAAATGTTTTAGCATGTTATTTCCATGGCTAGTTTCCAAAATGTGGCACTTGTCATTTTTAGTGAGAGCCACTATGGTTCAATCCTCATAAGGTCTAGTAGACCTTGAGCATCTAGGCTAGAAAAAATACAATATAAAGGAATATCAAACTGGGGCTCTTCACTCTACATTTTCAAAAAGAAGGACACCTATTTCCTTATTTTTGGGGTTGCATCCTTGAGGTGTAAATGATTCCAAAGATAGAGGTTCTTGTCCTCTATAATAAACTAGTATCATTCACATAGAGTGGACAACCCTGTTTGTTCTTGTTCCCCCTCAGCTGGCCCCTTTCCCCTTTCTAGGTCTCACTCAAATTCACCCTCATGATAGATTTCTATGGCCATCTCATCTGTTTCCATTCCATCAGTATCAATTTGATCACTAGATGGGGCCTCTTACATTAGGGATGGAGTCTTCTCTGAGTCTAATCCCAAGTTATGAATCTATTCTTGAGAGGGGTCCCTTTGGGGTGCTTGACTTGGAGGATTTGGTGTTGATCTAGTGGTAGTCTTTAGAGAAGGTGGAAGTGAAGGTGGTCATGGAGGTGAAGAAGGTGGGGAAGTTGGATGAGTAGATGAAGGGTTCAGGGTAGGTGAGTGGGAAGGAGTGGAATGAGAATGTGAAGATGAAGCAGATGGTGATGAAATATGAGATGGAGATGGAGATGGTTGAGGTATTTAATGTGGAGGAGGTGGAGAAGGTGAAGGGTGAGGTGGACATGGATGTGGCATGGATGGTCAAGAAGTAGTGGGTCAGGAGGGTTGCACCTCTGTCATCTTCTATAATTTTTGAGGAGCTTATTGCCCACTTGTGATGGCACTTGGCTCTGGCTACTTCCTCCTTTTTTGTGGTACTTGGGGGAGCCTCTCCTTAGGGTCTCCATCTCGAGGGTACTAGCAGGGGTGTAGCATGTAAAATAGCTTATGGACTTACTCCCCAACTAGGATATTCTTAACCTTAATATCAATTAAGTCTATTTCCCCCTTCTCCATAAAGGCATTTTTACTTGGATATACAAACATTTTTTAGAGGGTATGGCACTCCTTATCATTTTGTTCTACCTATAGACTGACTTACTATGCATTATAAATCATTGTTATGGAATTGATGAAGTAGCATGCAGAGAAGGCATATGGTAGTTTAAGCCATGCTAAAAGTAATCTCAAATGGTTCATTCGAATGTGAACCAGGGAGCAGTGTTTCTTCATAATGAATTTTAATTGATCTACAATCAAGGGGCAAATCCTTAGGAATGTGCCATTCATTCTCAAAAGATACCTTCATCCCATCAAACTATTACCTCATCTTTGACTTATATGTTGGGGGCAGGTGAAAGCTTTGAAATGCTTGACGAGGGACTTGTGAGTGAGGGGTATACCCACTTCAATGATCTTGAGTTGTAGTCAAGCACCCTGATCTCATGAAAAAATAGAAATAAGAGGATTTTTCCCAAAGAAAAATTGTACTTAGGCATTTTTTGCACCTTCTATATGTTTTCAACTATCTTCTAGGCAAAATACAGTGCCCAATTATATTATGTGTCTTGAACCACTTGGTGAGAAATGCTCAGGTGGGCCATATCCATATCCTTTCATCATTTAGTCCCTATAACCTTGGTTGAAATGATCCATGTTGTGACTCTAAGGGTGGGATACTATATCTTCCTTATATGCATTGCATGCCCTTATTTTTAGTACATCACCATAATGGTAGTTTGTTGAATCTCCTTCATATCTGTGAATTCATCCAACACATTCAACCCTAAGCATTGAAGCCCCATGACTTTGCTTATCCTTTCCATGATTATCTTCATACTATGCCCTATGAAGTGGATTTAATCCTCATGGATATGTGAGAGGAAGAATTGAACTACCTCAGTAGGCTTGCCAAAGTATAGTAGCTCGAAGAGTTGAAAGAGGTTATCCTTGTCTAGTTGGATCTTGATAGACAAGTCTTAGACCACTTGATTCCTAGTGTTGGTGGTTTGGACTTGATTGTCATTTTCCAACTCTACTTCATTTTCTAGCTGATGGTGGTGGTAGTCAAAATGATACCTTGGAGACCCAGTTCTCCACGTGCAAGACCGACTCTGGGTACTACATCTCTTCTATTAAAAAAGATGGAGGGGATGTTAAGGCATTTTTTGATGAAAAGGCATGTGCCTAATTTCCTTTCTTCACCATCTTTACTTATACATTCTCTCTTACTTCTCAATATGTGCTTTCCATTAAGACTTTCACTTGTTGCATTTATTTTAGTCTTTCTTTTGGGTTTCCCAAAACCTCTTCTCTTATAAGGAAGCAAGCTCCTCCACTCAACTCTTCCTCCTCTAGAATAGTTGGAAGCTTTTCAAGTATCTTAGCCTTTTTCTTTGGCCACATTACCCTTTATGATGTAGGAAGGTTAGTCTATAGCCATCCCATGTTTCTAAATGAGTTTGTGGTGGTGATCCAACTTGCCTGGGCTCTTGAGCTTCATGCTTCAACAATGGTGGAACTTGCAACCTACAACTTTAAAAATCTCCACTCCTACACACAAGTCCAAACTTAACAACCTCTCCTCTTTGATTGAAAACAACTGTCGTGTCTTTGTCAACTTTACAATCATTCTATTCTATAAGAAATTTGGTTTCACTAATCTCTAGTTCTGTGGTTCACCATTCACACTTAGCACTCGAAGACTTAAGCAAGGTAAAGTATAAAATGGCTTTGACAAGCTTATTTATAGGCTATGCAAGGGGTTTACCTACATTAATTCATTCCCTCCCCTTGTCACTTGTAGTCATTAATGCATATCTTTTGATAGCCTTCGTACTTCAAATATTGTAGTGAGCATTTAGTACCTAAACCAATTTGTCCCATCATTCCACTCACATGCTTCTCACCATAGCTAACCTTATCATGTTAATGCTCCATCCCTTCCTATGCCTTTCTTGGAGGTGGATGACAATTGTGTCCCACCTTTT
Source organism: Torreya grandis (assembly GCA_037957365.1). NCBI lineage: Eukaryota > Viridiplantae > Streptophyta > Pinopsida > Cupressales > Taxaceae > Torreya > Torreya grandis. The sequence goes on from JARHVA010007393.1 coordinate 214,491, forward strand.
CAATGAAGTGGAAGATAGTTGTCACCTAAATGGTAGGAACCTTTCAAAATGATTTCAAGGTGCATTGAATGACTTGCACACCCTTAATCACTTGCATGCCATAGATGAATTTCGTGCCTTATGTTCCTTGCAAGCCAACTTGTCTTATGTCTTGTATTCATATGCATGATGCCTTACCCCACACTAAAAGGGTTTGTGGTCCTCCACAAAAACACAAACACAAAATCAAAATTACAATAAAGAGTCATGCACCTCAAGGGAAGCACTTTTTTATTAAAAGCAGTAAATCCTAACCTAATGACCTTAAGCCTTATTGATTACAAAACTTAAAATAAATACAATCATAATACAGCTGAAGTTGATTGCCATTATAGTGTCTTGGGAGGAATTATCCATCCATTCACTTTAGTTGGAAAGCTATGGAAGGTCAAATGATATGAACTATAAATAGTCCATCCTAATGGATGAAGAGCTTCCTAGGGTGGCACGCAAACTTAAAATCATATAGTATAACTTTCATGCCTAGATAAAATAATTTATTATTTAGATGGTTATCATGCCATGCTTTTTATTTACATTTCTCAATATCCTGAATCTAGTGGGTGAGGAACTTAGCCTTATCTAGTTTCATTAAATAATTTATCCAAGATTTTAAAGAGGCTTCATCATTTATTTTTCCCACATGCACTATCTAGAGAGATAGAACTAAGAACTCCACTAGAAAGATCGCTTCCTTTTCATATTCTAGGTTGGATGGTGTAATTTTATTGAGGTACTTGTGCATAGTTTGATAAGCCCATAGTACTATAAATACTCTATCATCCTAATTAGTTTAGCCAACATTACAATTTTTTGTCAAAGTGGTGCCGAGGATCTTATTGAAGGATTTAGTTGTTCCATTGGCCTGTGGGTGGTATGGTGTCATCTTGTGGTGCATGATCATGAACTTGACTAATAAGATGCAAATCATCTCATTCAATAAGTGGGTGCCATGATCATTAGTGAAGCTTAGAGGACATCCAAATCATGTTATAATATTCTCATAGATAAATCACATGATAGTTACTATAGTACAATATTTTTTTGGTGTTTATTCAACCCAAAATGTGAGGTAATTGGTTGCTATAATGATGTGACAAGAGCCCATTCGTCATCTTAATGGAGTGATAGGCCCCACAAAGGCAATAGCCCATTTTTTGAATGGTTCTTGAGAAAGAATAGGGTATAATGGCATAACATCTCTTCTATTTGGTTTTATTATGCGTTGGTAGACATCACATTTCTTTACACAAGCCATTGCATCTTTAAATATAGTTAGCCACCAAAGTCTAGTGAGTAAGACCTTACATGTGGTAGCATCTCTAGCATAATGCCCTCTAGCAATACCTTGGTGTACTTCTCAGAGTAATTTAGGGTGCTTGTGTTACATTACATAGTGATGAAGCACCTCATCATCGTCTATTTTATATAGATCATCTGCTATGAGTTGATAAGGTGCAACACATACCACAAGTTGCTTTTTCTCTTATGAAGTCAGAGAGTTAAATATGCAACTAGTATTGAGGAATGCTGCAACATCCTCCATCTCTTTAAGTACCCGAGAAACTCAAAAAAGTTATAAATTAGGAAGATCATCTTCTTTGAAATGTGGAGGTTCTCTGTTGTCAATTCAGGATAAATGATGAGGTCCACAGTTGGTCTTCCCAGGCTTTACTACTATGGAAAACTAGAATTCTTGGAAAAGTCCAATCCAGTAGAAAATTCTTCCATGTATTACCGTCTTGTTAATAAGATACATAAAGGCCTCATGGTTTGTATAAAATATAAATAGAGTGGCCAAAAGGTACTACCTAAACTTTTGTAGAGCGTAAACAATAGACAAAGCTTCACGCTTGGTGGTGGTATAGTTTCATTCTACTGATGTCAGATTCCTACTAGCAAAGTAAATTGGGTGATCTAAGTTTTCATCACCTAGTTGTGCAAGTATCACATCTACTATCATCCCAAATACATCAACATGGACATGAAAAGGCTTTGCCCAATCATGAAATTATAAGATAAGAGCTATAACTAACCTTTATTTGAGTGTTTCAAAGGCTCCTTTACAAGAATTAATCTATATAAACTATTAATTATTCTTTAGAAGATCTTATAGGGGCACGATAATCTTGGCATAACCCCAAATTAACTTTTTGTAGTAGCATGTGTGTCTTAGGAAGGTGTGCACCTTACATCAAATATTAGGCAATGGTAGATGAATAATAACAAAAACCTTGGTTAGATCCACAAGGATTCCCTCCTTACAAATGATATGCCTAAGAAGTATACCAAAAGGTGTCACAAACAGGCACTTCTTCAAATTTAGGGAAATTTTCAACACTCAATAATGTTTAAGCATGAGCCTCAGATTGGAATAATGGTCCTTGATCAACCTTTATATCATATAGTCATCTAAGTAGACTTGGAGAAACTTATGGATAAATTCTTTGAAAGCCTCAACTGCTATTCGTGAAAACATCTTTGGGGCATTTTTCAATCTGAAGGGTATGATGGAATAAGGAAAAGATCCCCATTTAGTAGCGAAAGTATTCTTGGATTGGTTTTCCTTAGCTATTTGAACTTGTTGGTACCCTAAGAACCCATCCATGAAAAAGTATACTTCAAAAATGGTAACACTTTCTAGGATTTCCTCCATGAAAGGTGTTGGAAAAGGATCTATCACATATGATACATTTAAAACACAATAATCCACATAGAACCATATAAACCCATCCTTTTTGATACTAATTACCATGGGACTAATCTATTCATATTCATCAATGGGATTAATTACTTTGGTATAGAGTATGTTATTGATCTCCTCCTCCATGCATGCCCGAAGGTTAGAGTTCATATGATATAGACGTTTCTTCATGGGGAAAGCACTGTCAATCAAATTTATGTGCATCTTCCCTAGAGAAGGGTGAATCCCTTTCATTTCACTATAATTCCTCATAAGTACATCCTGATAGTATTTCAACAACTCAAAAATTTGTGAGATCTCTATCTGAATCTAATAATTTCCAATTGTATCCATCTTAGGCTCTTGTTCCATGCCAATGTTAAGTTGAATAGTTTGAATGGGCCCATGATAAAGGTTTTTTCATTAGAGAACTGGTGTCTTGAACATTTTATGATCCAATACTTGTAGGGATGTCTAGATGGTTTAATGGGTCTGGTAAGGTAGATCCTTCGCTTTCATCTACTTGGAAGACAATTTTTTGCTTTCCTAGGTGGATCTCTTTATGACATTCTTCATTAAGATATATCTATGGTGTATGCATTGATGGTGTGGGAGGCTCAGTGAATAAATAAAAGGGTTCTTCAGGTTCTTAATGAATATGGCACAACTGGTCTTTGACAGGACTTGGATATACAATGATTGCTTCGCACATGGCTTGAAGAGTGAGGCGTAAGTCCATCCTTGGTAAAAATTAAAAAAGTGCCAATGTCATGTTTTACTTTAATAACTATTAGAAACTTGTTCCCATGTGCCTTTATTCATGAATATACCAAGCATGTGCCTAAGTGCACAAAGTCCCATACAATGCATGGACCCAGAGGTATTCTGATAAGAATGTTTCCTCAGCTCACCTTTTTGTCTATAGCTAAGTGTGCCTCTGATCTTATTATCATGGTGAAATCTATGATGTAGATTAGCTCACACTTGATCCCAATACATAACACACTCTTTATGAGTATTCCATCATCTGATAGTGGTACCATAAAAAATGTGATCTAAATACCTCATCCAGTCATTTTTGGTAGCATAAAACTCTTTGAGGTGCTAGACAAAGTCACACACCTCTATTTGTCCTTGGAATCATGGAGCTTCATCTAGTCTCTCTAGTGGTAGTCCCTTTAGTGGCCCTCTCATTACTAAACCCTTGAGGCACACAAACTTGTGGCATTTAGGAAGCTAGTGTAGGATGTTTTCTCCTCTATTTATGGTGCTACACAATCTTATAATGAGATCATAGTCACCATGGGCCCAATAATTATAAACATTACTTGTAGTATCTAAGATAAACTGGTTATCCATCCACCGGAGAATACCATCTAGTGTTGGATCATGTTGTTCATCATTTCAAGTAGTCACATTATACAAATTATTGATGTCTTCATCAGTGCTCATGGGCTCGATATAGGGTTGTCCATGTGCTTGGTCTAAGGGTATTACAATACACTAATTAGTATTATCAAAGCTAATGTGTCAGTTTTTAAAGATCAAATATGCATAATTCTCATAGTACTAAGGCCTTCCCAGTAAGGTCAGATAGTCATTAGTTTTTTCCAACTCCAAAACCTCAAAATCTACTTTGAAGGGAACCTAAATTATGTCAATGGTGGCATTTTTTAGGACTCCAATAGGATGTGCTCGAGTCTTATTCACCATGAATAGGGCATGAAGAGAGGGCTGTAGGGTTGGACTAGACATTTTTTGCCAAGCATATTTAGTGAGAACATTCACTTATTTCCCAATATCTACTAGAATATCATAGAAGACCCATCTATTGATAGTTGTATTAACTAATATCTCTTCATCTTTTAGGGAAGAGGAACTAGAACTTTCTTAACATCGGGCATGATTTCAATAGTGAAATTTTCTTTACTGACTAAGGTGAGGGTGGACTTAGTTTTTTAGGTGGTCTTGACTTTAAGCCAAATAATGAGTTGGAGAATGATGTTTTCATCAATCATACATTTACATACTTCCTAAAAATTATCCTGCATGACTGGAGGTTCAGCTTCCCTTTGCACTATGATGCACTATATGACATCCTTGTCCCTGAGGTATTGAATCTCACCTTGGAGATTTTGAACAAGTGCCATTGTATCTTGAATAACATCCTATTGTTGTGCATTAGGTACTTCCTTGCTCATGGTTCTTCTTGATGTAACTTCTCAATCAAGTTGGTTATGGATTGAGTTTGACCTCCACTACTAGTGGTGAGATTTACTTGATGTACTATGGGGATGGTCGATCATGCATGCCATTATGGTTTTTCTATGTGAATCATGTTGATACCCTTTTCATTGTAACCCTTAGTGATGGTTGCATATAGATTAGGTCACTCTTCTAGTTAATGATCTTTTTACAAAATGCATAGGTTGGGTAATCTAGGCAATCTCTTTGATAGTGGTCTGGTGAACACATTTATAATAGTTTCTTAGTAGAAATTGACCACTTCCTCATCCTCATCCTCTCCCTTGCCCATGGTATCAACCATTATCTTGGGTATTGGTGAATGAGGTTTGGCATGTGCCTCGTGCTCGAGCTTTATGAATATCAACGATCAATCGATAATTATTGGTGTCATGTGTGTAAGAATCACAAATCTTATAATACTCATATACCTTAGTGTTTGTATCCCATTTTAAAATTAGATAAGAATGAACATCATAATATTGATGATAAATCTCATAGGTTTGTTTTAGTACTACATAGATGTTCTTATGTGGGCATTTATTCTTTATATTCCCTTCAATGTCATATTTGGTACACCAGACACCACTGCGTGTCTCATGTGCATTATTTTCCATCAACTTTTCAAGCTGAGATGCCATGGATGATATTTGTGCCTCCATAAAGGGGCTAATCTCAGTATCCATGCTTTCAACCACCTCAGCATGGAGGGCATCTTCCAATGTCTCATGCATGCTTTTGAAGGTTCTTTGTGACGAAGTCCATAAAAAATCTCTCAATAATCCTCCCACAAATCATTTTGCATGTTGAGCACGATTGATTTCAAATGATAACTTAGAAAGAAATATTTTGAATCATGCATCATATTCATGTACACTCTCTATAATTCCTTGATTTATGTATTTTAACATCATTATACTTTATTGTTTAAACTTAGGAATGCCAAATTCCTATACGAAGACTACTTTGAGCTGGTCATAGTCGACCACTACTTATTGAGGGTTGAATCTATGTACCATTTATGCACATGCTCTAAAATGGTGGTTTTAAACTAAATTGCCATTCATTCAGAATATGTGATGTCGTGTGCTCTCCAAATTAATTCATACTTATGAACATGCTCAGCTACATTCTCTACCCCATGATGTTTAGGTAAATCCAATGTCATCTCATAGTAGACTGTAGTGGGTTATGGTTGAGTGGATGGTTGTTGGGAAGATCCAGATCCAGTTCCAAGAGGGGGTCCACTTCCTCCAATGCCTCCTCCTAATCCTCCTCCAGCACTTCTAGTAACAATGCCCATGGGAAGAGGCATGGTAGAGGGTTGATTTCCCAAGTTTGGGCCTATATACTAGCCTTGAGGGCCAGATCCACAAGGCATCCCAAGCTGTGCCATAAAAATCCCTTGAAGAGGGAAAGATGTAGATTCTAGATTATCACCTAATGACCTAGTTATAATCTCTTTTACCTATTCAATTTCTAACTCTGTATTGTCTATATCCCGATTTTGTATATGTATTTTGTTTAACTCAAAGATATGAGCTTGCACTATGGTGGGGGAGCCTGGTTGACTCATACTTGGTTAATTATCTCTTGTAATCTAGCTCATTTCTCCTTTAAAGGATAAAAGTGGCAAAGGACGTGGCTCAAAAGTGATGGATTCCTCATGCACATCTACCTCCCTACGGCTCTTCATAGTACTCCTTAAGGTCTCTCGTTCTCTCCATATGCCACTAACCCCCATTATCCTCTACCGATCATCATACTTCCATTTATATAATGATTGATGGCTTGCTACCATGTTAAACCTAGTCATTAATCAACTGCTAGTCTCCCCTCCCAAATGTATGGCTCATGCACTAGAGATTTTAGCCTTGCATGGGTAGAGTTTCCAATCCAAGGTAAAAAATTAGATTTTTAACTTTGAAAGCAAAAAATGAGAGGTAACATCCCCCTTATCTCTTGTATAAATTATAACTTCACCTCTTTAAGACTTAAATAGGTGGTCACTGTGTACTACAAAATATAGCTATTTTAAACACCTCTCCACCAATAGTTAACCACTCATGTCCAGGGAACTCCAAGTCATGTTAAACTCCTTTATCATTCAATTATAAATGATTTCCTTCATCCAAGATTTTGGGATCATCCCTGAGTATATGCTAAGATCTAGGAATGCAAGATAATTGGGACCTCAGAAAATAAAGTCTCATATAGAGAGTTGTAGAGATTCTGCTCTACCCACTATCACGTAGAAATTTGTGGTTCAAGATATGAAACTCAAAGTTATCTTCAAAATTGGTAACCTATTCTTCAATATTATCTAATATAATACACTCAAACATTTCCCATGATTATGCTCTAATTACTTTGGGTCCTAATAATGGAACCAAAATGTTGGGTTCATTTAGTGAGTTCTACTATGGCACTAAAGCTTCTCCTCAATAGGCTAATGTGTTGGCTCTATCACGTGAGAGGTAAGTCTCGTATGCTCACCTAAATAATGCAGTGAAAGACTGGTTCCTCAAAGGATTTGAAGCATAATGTTATATATTTGTTCATCTCTTGTAACACAAATCTTAAGTTATTCAATACCATAACTATACCACTATTATCCTTATTGTCCTAGACTTAGCTACTATGATAACTAGGATCACCATTACTATCCAACAATAGAAATAAAAGGAAAAGATATCCATGACTTAGAAATAAAACATATTCATTATTAAAAACTTATAATGTTCATGAATCATCACATGTTATGGCAAATATTAACTAGTCATTGATTGCTTAACAAATTACAAGACAAAATGTTGTATCTATTCTCCAAGGGTCCACACCTGTAAATGATTATAATAGGGGTTTTTATACTTTTTTCCCCTAATAAGTGTCAAGATTATAACTATCATGGACAAATGGCTCTTTAAATTGGTTGTTCCTTTATAATCGAGCATTTGTGCCCCTAGATGCTTGCTCTATGTTATGCTCTGGTGGCCAAGTATTACATTCCTTGTGGGCTAGTATGTAACCTCTGATCAATGGGTTTAAAGTGTCCTACTTGAGTTTCTCTTATAACTACTCTCATGTTCCTCATGTTCCACTTCTCTCATGCTCCCCTAGTATTTTGCTTCTTATTTTCAGTCCTTTATTCCTAGGTCCCTTATGACATGTTCTTCCTTGACTAGGTGCTCTCATGTTGGGTCTCCTCTGCCATTATCCTTCCACGCTTGGAAATTTTTGTGCCATAATACCCCTACACCCCATGGTCTTCCTGTGTCATGGTACTCCCATGTTATACTGGTACTTGCATCGAAATGGACAATGGTCCCTCTATGCTATGTGCCAAAAATAGAACAATACTTGTAAAAAATTTAGGGGTCAACAAGTTTAGTATGGTCATACAAGAATTTGCACTTAGATATGCATAGAGATTTCATATTTTATTTAGAGTTCACGTTTATCTAGCTAGTTTCTTTTACAGCATATGGAGACTCTAGTTCAACCAAAATGATGTATGGTTTGTGCACTCTATTCAAAGGAATGACAATAACTTTATCTCCTTGGTGCACTTATAACTGATTTTGCATCGTTTTGATAGTCATTTTACCATAATATGCTCATTTCTTGCCAATCAGTGTAGGGTAATGTGTTCTTACTATCTTCATGTCAATGACTTCAAAGTCACCTCACAGGGTTAATTCTATGACTTTGATTTCAACATCTTCTAATCTACCAATAGGCTCAACTCTTCCATAGTCAGTTAAGTTCAAAGTTACTAGGATATAAATTATAACTGGTCATCCAATACCCTCCCATGTAGACATAGGAATCATTTTGACTGTGCTACCAAAATCAAAGATAACATCTGGAATCTCATAACCTATAACCTCAATGTCAATTTGTGTATCTACATCCTAGGTCTTTTTTTTTTTTATGTACCATACTAGCTTTTATATCTTCTATTGTCCACACTGCATACACTCTAATAGATTGTGTAGGATGTTTGTGATATTATACGAGAAGCCTTCATTACACAATGTGATTAAAAGTTTAAGAAGATCTGTGATCATAGTGATGACTCCATCTTGGTGTATAATATGCATGATCTAGACATACATTTGAGCATCTATTGTTTTAGCATCTCCTTTAGTAGTGTCTTGATGTTGTATGTTTCTCAACATTTACATAACTTCATACATGAGCCCCTTATTTATAGTTGGTTCTGTGTATTTATCCAATTTTTATTTTTGGTTTCCTTGATCTTGAGGCATGTCAAGCGAAGGAAAAAATTTTTATGTGTGTTTTTGTCATGTCATAGCATTTATAAACACATCCTCTGTAGGTTACACACTTACCATTTCACATTCTAGATGGCCTTGTCCTTTCTTTGTTTCTCTAAGATATGACAATCTTCTGTGTCATGTTGGTCATATATTCTATAGTATGTGGAGAAAGGATACCTTTGAGGATTCATCAGGCAATTATGTGTACATGATTGTATTATCCACACATATAGCATTGAAAAGGAGGCCATTGATAGTTATTCCCTCTACCACCTTGGTAACCTCCTTTGTATCTGCCCTAGCTCCTCCTATGTTGGACTGATATCCTCATCTTTTCCTCCTTGTTGTTTTATGGTGTTCCAATGCTGATGTTGTTGGGTATTATTGCCAATTCTGAATTATTATTGCATAGCTAGTAGGGCCCAACTCATTTGTTGTTACTACATCATGGTTGAGTTCCATGATGCTGCATATTGGTACTACAAAGATGGGGTTGTCCAACTCGATAAAGGAGGGGTCCAACCAACCAAACCTTGAGTTTGGTATTTTTATGAACTAGGATTCCATTATGGACCTATTTAGGTCACACAACCTTTATCAACCTCTGGACCTAAAATTATCTGCTTCATCGAGGACATTTGTTGTGTAGAAATGGTAAATACATTTTTGCTGATGCCTTCTTTGAGTTCCTACAAATCCCTATAGTTATTTTCATTATGATTATTTGAATTAAAAAAATTTCAATACAAATTCTATGGATTATTAACATACTATTGTAGAAGGTGGCACTGCATTGTTACATGCCCCACTACTTGACAGATTTCACAGAATTCTATCTTGATCTTAGGACAATCATTCATGTGATGTCCATCTTTTTCACACTCTATATACTAGAGATTTAATTTAGGTTTATCTTCCTCATGGTATTAATCTTGGAATTAGCAACAAGAGCTTCTCCATAGTATTTAATTTGCTTTATGCATAGGGAAGTAGCTCTAGCATAAGCTTTTGTAATATATTGGGTATGTGTAGTGGCAAACCTGATTTTGGAACACAGTCCTTCGATGAACCACATAACTTTGTATTTATCTATTAAATAAAATTATACCTTATTCATCACATCAAATAATCGATGATCATAATCATAGACTGATTCTCCAAACTTTTCCCTTATCTCTTTCAAGTCCTATATAGTATAACTAGTGCATTTCTTTATCTTGAATTATATGAAAAGCTAGTCTTATACATATTTTATAATTGCTTGATGAACTTCTCTTTAGTATATTAACTTAAGTGCTCTTCTGGATAGTTCCCCTACTAACTCACACTTTTTGATAGCTTCATCAGTGATGCCCTTAGCCTGCCATCTCATCTCATAAGTTAGCAGGGAGTGTTCGACGTCTGTAAACCCATCATAGATTAATAAGTTTATAAATCCTCCTAAATGACCCATTGTGTAAACTGGTGTTGATGGAATCCATTTCACAATTGTTACAAGAGGAAGATGTATTTTGGGTGATCCTACCTATGTACTACTCTACACACTAGGAGAGTCAATGTGCACATTTTGTTTTTCTATGCTTCTTTCTTTCATTTGCTTGGTTTTAACAAGCCTTATTGCCTTCAAATCCTTTCTAATTTATCTTGTTTTAATTTTAATTCCCTAATGATTCACATGCTCTAAAAATAGTTCTTCCCAACTATTATTTTCCTACACACCTGGCTAAAAACTTCTACTAGAATATAAAAGATTGAGCTGTAGGGACTGTGCTCTTTCAATGAATGGTTCTTTCCTATGACTTCTTATTCTATTGCACTTAAACCTATTATTATCCTATGACTACGTTATGCTTCTTTACTTAATTCTTCTTCTTTTGATAATACCCATTCTTGTAGCTGTGTACTACATCTATCATCTATCTACTCTACTTTTACACTATTCTCACATTTTTATTCAAACATCTCTACTCATCTCATTCTTTGTCACTTCTTTATGTTTGATAGCATTCATCATCTTCTTTATATAAATTTTATTTGGCCTCTCACTCATCATGTCATCTTATGCATTCATCATCTATTTTACTACTACTCTTACCTCTACTCGTAGTTACTTTGGTATTCTTTTTTTTATTCCATCTATTTTATTATGGCAGTTCTCATTTTAAACCTAGACTTTTCTTCTAACTCTTCTTCCCTCGTGTCTCCATTCTAGATTTAGTTTTAAGTTTTACTTACTCATTTAACCATCATTCACCATCATGTCACACACACCCCCATATGCCTGAAGTGACTTCTCCATATTGGCTAGAGTAGGCACCATGGCCTTGTTCACAACCAACATCTTCACAAGGAGAGGTAGTCACTATAAAAATTCCCTCTAATTCCTCAAACAAACAAGTCTTGTGCAGCTTCAAAATATATGTATCCTTGTACTACAAACTCGGTAATGTATCCATATATGGTGGTAGTAACCCAATGTCCATTACTCTCATCCATTCGGTTTCTAGTTGTTGCAAGTGGTTTATCTTTTCTTCAGTCCAAGTAATTATTTCTTTTATTCTTGGGTTAAATCAATAGTATTCCAACTGAGCTAACCAATTGACTAGAAATTCAGGTAAATCACACTAAAATATTTTGTATATCTCTCCATAGATCTGATCTTGAATTATTTCTCATGTGGTAAGACTAGTCCATTTAGATTCTTCTTCAACATAATTACATAATTTTTGGTCTAACTATGTCTCAATGTCTCTCTGCCTTGGTAACCATATTAGCATAGTTTCCTCCAAAAGGAGTGTTTCCACACTCACCACACCATTGTTAGCAAAGGTTACTAAAGCATCAGAACATGCTAAGGATGAATATAACTACTTTTTAATCAAGTGTGCAAGATAATGCATAGAATTCATATTCGACAGGTAAAACATAAGCATAACAAAGATGAATTATTGTGAGTTAGATAGGAATTAGGAACAATAAGTAATTCATTAATGTTTACTAAGCATTTAGAGTAAACTAGATAGAAATATGCCAAACATTAACCATGAAAGTGCAAGAAATGAACAAAATAAGAAATATAATAGGTAACCATAACCAAATAGTCTATATTGATCTCTTTAAAGGTGGAATTCTATTCTTCATATAAACATACATATATATAGTAATTTACAGTCTCTGACTGTTCACATTCTTATCATACTTGGTGCCAAAAGAGGAGTTTATTCATCTTCTAACCTATTACAAGTCATGGAGGATAGGACAAAATATACACGTATCCGACAATTGAATACATAACGCATGAATATCAAAAGAATATCCTATACATTTTTACTATCCAATTTATTCTCCCAATTATAATTAAACTTCTTGTAGATGCATGATTTGAATTCTAACTATACATTTCCAATGATAGATTTCCTATTATACCATAGATCTGAAGAAGGCTAGTTGGCATGCCACATGGTATGCGTAACCTAACATGTAGATGTTAAGAGTATGTGTGTGTGTTTGATTGAGAAAAGACACAGAGACTTGCACAACATATAACATGGTACTATGGAAACTCATGAAGGTATTGTGATATTGAAGAAGTGATGTGCATGTACCACACATGGTTGTGATACATGTGAAGTTTAGTAGTTTTTTTGAGGCACCAAATTTTTATGCATCAAGAAACAAGTGTTGCAACAACTCAGTGAGGTACTATAACCTTACATGCAAGCTACAAGATGCCTTTTATGTGATACACCATTGAGGAGTGTGCAGGCTCGCATAGAAGTTGTGTACCAATCAGTTTGATTTTCAATGCCTCTATGAATTTCATAAATCATCGAAGGAGTGCCCTTTGCACCATGCGAAAAATTCATCTAGATTTCCTTCCTCATGGGTCTCTTCCAACAACATCTTGGGGGTTATGGAGTTGCTTGAATAACAAATTATTTATTCCTCCTCCTTAGCAGAGGTTATGGATCCTGCCTACTTGTATTAATATTATTATTGATCATTTGATATGGATGTCTTTGATGTAAGAGATAATGGGCTTAGGTGTGGTTTTCCCTCTAATTCCCAAGTGGGGAGTGTTTCTTCCTTTAGTGATGCAAAGTGGTCAAGATGAATGAGTGGTGGTAGACCCAGATTTAGACTAACCTTCTACTTAGCCCAATCCTCTTCCTTGGGATGATTTTCCTCCTCCTTCATTTAGAAAAATTTCTTGTACCTAATGTAGCTCTTTGATATTATAACTTGGTGATTTTTTAAATATATATATTTTAAATAATTTAATATTTTCATATTGCATAGATATTAACAAACCACCTTTTTATTCTAAACTATCATATATAATTAATTATTTTTTAATTAATTTATACAATAATATATTTCTAATAATATTTATAAAAAATATATTAAAAATAATTTTTTACATGATAATATAAAAACTATAAATATTAATATTAATTTATAATAAATAAATAACACAATAACTGTGAAGATAAATACTATAATAACACATGAAAAAATAATTAAATGAAACTTAGGATAATAAAACTTCTAATATTTGAGTGGAATGTATAGAATATAAATATTTGTAATTTTGATACTGATAGACTAGAATGTATGGAATATAATTATTGTAATTCTGGTATCTTAAAATAAGTTAAATTAGTACCTCAATATTTACAATTGATTTTCTTTATTGAAATCATGTTTTTACATAGATTAGATATATAAAATAATTTTTTGGTTTAGTGCTAAGGATTGAGGGGTATCTATTCTGCCAAATTCATCCAAAGCATGATCCTGGCCTCATCCCTTTTTTGTATCTCTTGGGATTTGTACATTGGTGGATGGTTAGGCAGCACCTTTTACACCATCATATTCACAATTGAAATACAACCCACTTGATTACAATTGAATTTTGATAATAGTAAAATTTAAATTTTTAAGAAAATGGAAAAAGAGGCAGTAGTCTTTGCAGTCTTCTTTTCTCCCTAAAATTTTAGATTTAAGGTTTGTCATGCAAGAGTGTGGTTTATGAGCTGTTATAAGTCGAAGGAGAGGAGTTATGATTTCAAGGTGCTTTTAGTGCATCTCATAGAAATTTTATGTAATATTTTTATGTGTGATTAAGTTCCTCTATTTTTTTGTAAGTAATGGCATTGAATTTATTCTACCTCTACTACGCATTGGTGGCTACTTAAATCTTTGATCATCACTTATTTGTTCATTGATTGAGTATAATGGTCAACTATGTGTGGTAATGTCATTTATGTTGTGTTATGGTAGCGTTTCTAATTGTGTGGGATGATGGATCTGTTTCTCATTATTTCTATGTGTATGGTAACACATTTTGTTTAAATGAGCTTAATTTTTCTTATTAACTAGGTTTTATAACTTTTTTGAGCTTATTTTGATGTTGTTAGGGTTCGAAGGGGTTTTTAAGGTTTGAGGGGGTTTTTACTTGGCTTTTCCCTACCAACAAGGGTTTTCTAAGGGACGCTTGTATTTATTTAATTCATTGATTTTTTCCAACCAATAACATTATGTTTTATGGAATGTTTATGTATTCACATGTTCGTGTAAAAAATTAATACCAATCAACCACCTTTTTTTAATTGGAATGCATCAATATATAAATTAATTAAAAAATGAAAATGAAATATGTTAGAATTATTCATGACCAATATCAATGCCTACCAAAATATATGATAATACCACAAAGAAATAAAACACAAAGTTGGCTACAAATAAGCAATATTCAAAACATCATATCAAAACAGTTTTGTAAATGATCGTTGTATTTTATCTCTAAATTTCCTGATTTATAAAAATGGTGATGTGTTTCTAATTTTAAAAAAGATTGTTATTTCATTATCTATAAATTATTTATTAATAAAAATAATAATACTTTTGTAATGAAAAAATAATTTTACTAGTCAAAAAGTCTCTCATATTTTATTTTTTCTCTATATATTCTCACTTGTTCTCTTAATCCCAATTCCAATCCCAAGCCCAAGCCCAAACCCAAGCCCATTGAATATACTCCCATTTAGCTTCTCTTTTACCATTACACTACTTCTCTCCAATTTTCCTGCCCATGAATCTCAAGATTTTATTTCCTTCAAATCTTCCTTAAATGGTAATCTAAGTTCATGGTGAAATGGAAGTGATTATTGTAGGTGGCCTTTCATATCCTCCCATAAGCACATGGACCATGCAAGCTTCATCCATCTGGGTTTTATATAGAAGCATCATATATAACAATGTGTGCAATATTCATTTTCTCACATTTTTGACCATGTGTTACAAGTACTCTCCCTACATGTTTGACAAATATCTCATATCTGTAGAATCTAGATTTGGCTAGACATAGTTTATTTGGTGTTCTTCCTCCTCAATTCGAAAATATTTCATACCTCTAAGAACCAAGTTTACAGTCTAATATATTGAATGGGATAATTTTTCCATCCATTTGTTTGTTCACAAATCTTTATGTTTTTAATGTTAGAAATAAAAATCTTAGTGAAAACATACCATTGTGTTTGGGCAATCTCCATTTTATTGAGTACTTTTAATGTTTCCATCCTTATTTGCTCAGCTCTTCTCCCTCACTATCTTCACAACTGAAACATTCAATGAGTGTAATACTTTCAATGGATTTCCATACATGAAAGTGGTAATATCATTACATATAATAATATAATTTGTTCAAATAATAGCAACCATGTGCCAAATATAATGAAATCACACAATAGAATAGGTGTTTTTGGACCATGATGTACTAATATGTAATACATTCAAAAATAGAATAATTACCTTTAAGGTAGGGTAAAACCATACAATACTCATTAAGGAAGGAATAAATCCATAATATTACTCAATATGGTAAGACTACTTCATGGGAACAACCTCCAATATGCTTCTATCAAATAAAAGACTCCCTACTTACTTGATATCCTTCACATTGATGTTCCTCTATTTTATACATACCATTATTGCTAAAAATGGATCGGTACACCCATAGTCCCAATTTAGGTCAACTCATTACCCAATATATCCAATTTTAAAAGTTACTTATTTGATCTAATATATTAGATAAATATAACTGAGTAATGAGGATGTGTGCCACATTTCAGCATTTTCATAACCTCATATACATGATAATATCATATCCATAGGTACATAGAATTTAATCTCTACTTGATTGATCCAAAACTTAGAAGTTATGGTTGATAAATATTTCAAGAACACAGAAATAGCACAGTAACAACGAATTCTTTGAGAAGAGATGTATTATTACTCAAGATCACAATACAACTATATGCTTATCTCTGAGAAGAGATGTCTCATTTTCCATTTCAGATTACATCTTTATTTATACCAATTTTTAAATTAGGGGGAGGATTTTGAAGGTCACCAATCTCAAGGGAGATTAAGTGGTTTGACTTCCACACTTTAAAACAATACAGAATTCAAGGAATTACTTTTTTTAGAAACTTACTATTTTTAGACTACATTACTAAAATTGAAATTTGGGGAACTTCCATTGGGTTTTCGAGGGTCAAATTTCATTTAGAAAATATATATTCCATCTATGGTGTTCTCCTCATTTTTAGCTTTCCAACGATTCAAACGATGAGTCAATTGGAGGTACGGTGCAAAAGTTATGGCTCCCGAAAGTTCTGTCATCAATTGGGGTGGAACTGTCACCCGAATTGTTGCCTAAATTTCTGCCTGGATCATTGACATTTTTCATCCACAAAATATATGAAGAATCTAAATAATGAGTGTTCTTCAAATCAAAACACAATTCTCACCATGCTTGATCATCCATCCATTGCTGGGTGATATCTCTCTAAGTTTGGTTCTTGATTTTGCTACACTACTTTTATTTCATTTATGACTATAGTTATTCCTCCTTGGGTTTCATTCATAACTATTGTGATTATTATTATGATTTCAAGTCTCATATTTATTGCTCTTTTGAGTCCACATATAGTCATAGTGATTATTCCTATGATTCCTTATATAGCCACAATGATTGTTACTATGACACTCCTTGACATGCCTTCATGAATGTTGCCTCTCATGATGATGTGGGTGTCTATATATCTTAACCTTAGTATCATTTTAAAATACTTTGACCTTGTCAACCTTTTCTTATACTTTTTCTACATCTTCCACCTTTTATTTTGTTAGTGTTATTGTTGCTTGAGTAGATAAATTATTATTTTATACTTGTGACATTATTTCTCTTGTACCATATCTTCATGAAATTATTGTGTACATTATTTTTGATTGTTCCCACAATCTCTAACCAGGATACTCAATAATAATATCCAAATCATCCATATCCAAATCATAAAAATATAAATATAAAACATAGTTCTCCATCATGAAATTCATATTTTCAAATACTTGAATCTTATTACCATCTACTTATGATTCCTTGATAATATTTTATTGAACTTGTAGATGTTGAGTCACATTCATGTTGATGATTTTATACTTGTTGTTAGTGTTTATGGACACAGTCACTTTCCTTTGAATGCATCCATGAAATTAAAATGTTGAAGCCTCCTTATTTGGATTTAAATGGTTTGAAACCTTATCCTCCACATCATCATCATCATTTATTTATTTGAGAGTGCCCTTAAATTTTGGATCATACTTGTGTTACCCACTATGTAAGCATTCTGTATCTCAAGTTATGCTCATTTGTGTGCCAGATCTAGATAATAAGCCAACCATGGTTATTTTGCATTATACCTCTTGCAACCTGGTAAAAATGGGTTAGTAACGTGAGTTGAGATAGCCCTAGAAAATTTATTATTTCTAAGTGTTCCCTACATAGCCAATACTCCTAAGAGGGCCTTAAACTCATATGTAGTTTTCCATCCTATGCATGTGTGTGGAATTGTAATAGTATGAATATATGTTCTTTCTCCTAGTAACCCTGCGTACAAGTGATGCAATAGTATATTTTACATTTTGAATTATTTAGATATTTAAAATAGTGTTGTAGTGTAATTTGATAGCTTGAGATAGACAATACTTTCTTATTACATAGTTGCTTTATCAAATTAGAAAGTGTGTTAATTAGACCCTAGCATTTGTATATATAGGGAACCTTTTGAATTTTAATTAGAACCTAGTGATGCATGAAAACTCGGCCATAAGATGGGAAAAGAGGGATAACAAAATGGTCATAACATAAAATATAGGTAAAAGATAAAAATATAAGGCTGGATAGTTGCGTCGAGCCTAGACTTTAACGTCGATGCTAGTGTCCAGGACAAGTGCAAGTGTCCAGGAACTAAAACATTCATAAAATAAGCACAACATGTAAAAGTATTTGGTATATAGTGGATGAGGATAAACAAACATAGCAGACATGCCCAAGGGACAAGTATATCAAGTGAAATAAGATGGAGCTGAAGAGGTCCATGAGAGACCGCATCAATAGATGTATAGTTCTTAGTAAAGAGGTATATACATACAAGAAGACTAGTAATATGCGTACTAGTACCAAAATGTGTGTCTACACTATGAACCTAATTTATTGGGAAACATTTTTGCATGAAATCAGGTCAAAAAGATCAACTTTAGAGGTTTCAATATTCCTTCTTATTTTTTGATTGAGATGAATTTTGCACCATCATAAATATATTTTCAAGCCTTTCCGAAAAATAGTCACACTTAATATTGTGAATAATATTGAGGAAGTTGTTTCCTTCTAAAGTGGATCTTCAAATTTTTATATTGGTCAATTTTTTAAGGCAGGATCATGGAAAAATATTCGGATCTTTAGATTTTGGTAAACAAATCACGTGACATTTTTTGAAATGAAATTTTCATATTTTTGTACATGTTTTTATTCTCATTTTTTGGTAGGAAAGGAGGTTTCGTAACTATAAATTTTCTTGAAATCCTAGTTTTTATAGAGTTTTAGACTATGAAGTTACCAAAGTATTCTATAGATAATGATATTAGTGCTAGAGAGTGGTTCCTCCAATTTAAAAATACATATTGTGGACGTGATAAATGGAAATTCCATATTTATAATGTGTTTATTGGTGAAGTGAGAATTTGGTGGCTTGGTATGGATGGCATAAAATATGATTTTTATTGGGAATAAATGGAACGAGTTTTCTTAGATAGATGTGACATAGAGGAAAAATCAAAAGAATAAAATAATGATGAGGATGAGAAGAAAGAGAATAATGATGATGAGGACATTGATGAAGATAAAAATATTTGTAAGGATGAGGAGGCAAAAAATGAATATGATGTATAGTAAGTAGAATGAATCAATGATGATGATAATGATGATGAAGTAGAGAATAAGATTCAAATAGTTTAGCTCCAAAGAAAGAAGCTTCAAGATTTTAATTTTATGGATGCATTCAAATGAAAAAGGTTATTGCATCCATAAACACTAGAAACAAGTATAACATCATAAAAATGGATGTGGCTCAACATATACAAGTTGAAGAAAATAATACCAAGGAAGAAAAAGTAGATGGAAAGAAGATGAAAGTATTTTAAGATATGAAACTCACTATGGAAAACTTTGATTTGCATTTAGGTTTTTATGCTTTAAATATGGATGGTTTGGATATTGTTATATAGTATCCTTTGTTAGATACTTTAAGAAAAATCAACATCAATGTACATAATAATTTCATGAATAAATGGTAAAAGAGAAATAAGGTCACCTTGCAAGGCATCACACTTAGCAAGTAACAAAGAAACAAAAACACTAACAAAAGAAAAGGTGGAAGAGACAAAAAAAAAGTAGAATCAAAGGTTGACAAGGTCAAAGTATTGGGAAAGTATACTAAGTTTAATATATATAGACACCCACATCATCATGAGAGTAAAAAATCATGGATGCATGTCAGCGATCATCATAGAAAAAAGTAGTGTGGCTATACAAGGAATTACAAAAATAATCACTATGACTATACATAGACTTAAATAAGCAATAAATATGCAACATGAAATCATAGGAAGAATCACTATAACTATGAATGGAACCCACAGATGAATAACTATGGTCATAAATGAAATAAAATTAGTGTAGTAGAATTGAGTTAACTAAGTTTAGAGAGACATCACCCACCAATGGATGGATGATCGAGCATGGTAACAAGTGTGTCATGATTTGAAGAATGCTCGTTATTTGGTTTCTTCATATATTTTGTGGACAAAAAATTTCAAGTAGGGACCACATGTTATGTACATATGGATATGATATTATAATGTATATGGGTTTATGAAAATGCTGAAATGTGACACATATATTCATTACTTATTTATATTTGTCTAATATATTAGATCAAATAAGTAACTTTTAAAATTAGTTATATTGGGTGATGAATCAACCTACATTGGTATTGGGGGTGTATCAATCCGTTGTTAGTAATAATGGTCTATATAAAATAGAGGAATATCATTGTGAAGGATATCAAGTAAGTGGAGAGTCTTCTATTTGATAGAAGCATATTGGAGGTTGTCCTCCTTGAAGTGGTCTTACCATATTGGAAAATCTTATGGAGTTATTTCTTCTTTAAGTAATATTGTATGGTGTTACCCTACCTTAAGGGTGATTATTCTATTTATGAATATATTACATATTAGGGCATCATAATCCACAAACATCTATTGTATTTTGTGAGCAAATAATGATGGAAACATTCAAATACTCAAGAAAATGGAGATTACCTAAATAAGATGGTATGTTTTCACTGAGTTTTTTAATTTCTAATTGTAAATATATTAATATTCATCAAGCAATCAAATGGATGTCAAAATTACCCCATTCAATATATTATATTATAAACTCAATTCTTGGAGGTATGAGAGTTTTCTAAACTGAGGAGGAAGAGTACCATATAAAATATGTCCAAGCAAGTCTAGATTATAAAGAGATGATATATTTCTAAAATAGGTAGGAAGAGTACTTGTAACACATTGTCAACAATGTGAGAAATTAAAATTTGCACACATTGTTAGATATGATGCATCCCTGCAAACCCAGATGGATGAAGCTTACACGGTCCATGTGCTTATGGTAGGATATGAAAGGACACCTAAAACAATCACTTCCATTTCACCACAAAATTAGATTACCATTTAAGGAGGCTTTGAAGGAAATAAAATGTTAAGATTCATGGGCACAACAATTGGAGAGACACAAATATGGGTAGGTAAAGTCTAGGGATGCAATGGTAAAAGAAAAGTTACATGGGAGTATATTCATTGGAATTGGGATTCGGATTACGATTGGGAGGAAAAAATAAACATGAGAGACTCTTGATCTTGACCATTAAAATTATTTATTTAATTTTTAAATTATAAATGTATTATTATTTATATTAATAAAAAATTATAGATAACTAATTAGTGGTTTTTTTAACATTGGAAACACATCACCATTTTTATAAACCAAAAAAATATAGATAAAGTACAAAGATGATTTGCAATAATGTTTTTATGATGTTTTGACTCTTGCTTATGTGTAGCCATCTTTATTTTTTAGTACTTTGTGGTATTGTCATATTTTTGTTGTAGGCATTGATATTGGTCATGAATAATTTTGTGTTTATTTTCATTTTCTAATTAATTGATATATTGATGCATTCCAATAAAAAATGTGTTCAATTGGTATTATTTCTTACAAACAATAACTAGATAATATTTATAGCATGAGAATAAATAAACATTACATAAAACATAATGTTATTGGTTGGGAAAACCCGATAAGCTAAAGAGACACAAGTATCCCTCAAAACAACCTTGCTAGTAGGGAAAAGCCAAGTAAGTGGAGATAATAACAAAACCTCAAATGAGGAACAAATTTTCAAATAATAAAAGAAAAAATTTCAAACCTTAACAACATCAAAAAAAGCCAAAAAAAATGCAAACCCTAGATAAAATGAAAAATTAAGTTCATTTAAGTATAAAATGTGTTGCATTACACAAAGAAACAATGAGAAATAGAGCCACCACCCTACACAAGTAGAAATATTGTCATCACACAAAAAAAAATCCACTACCACACATAGCTAAGTTTTTATACTTAGCTGATGAACAAAGTTTAAGTATCCATCAAAGCCTAATAATAGAGGGAGAATGTATTTTCCACTGTTACCTACAAAACAATGTAGAAAAATTTAGTGAAACATGAAAATCATTCATAAAATTTATACATGATGCACTAAAGGCACCCTAAAATCTCGATGCCTCTTATCTAACTTACAACACCCCATGAACCAAACTCTTGCAAGTCAAACCCTAAATTTAAAATTTTAGGCCAAGAATAGAAGATTGTAAAGAGCATTACCTCCTATTCCAGTCAATATTCATTTTTAAATATTGAGTTTAAATAAAATCATATAATTTAATATTACTTCAAGTGCAAAATGAAATGCCATACAAAGTCATTTTTGATAGTCAAATCTTCACTACACCATTCATATGCCAAAAACTATGAATTTCTTAGGGTTTGATAGGGGCTTAAGGCCTCACATTTTAATACTCATCTTCAAACTCAAGCAGCCCTTTGGAGACATAAACTCAAAATTGAAGAGGCATACAAGGCTAGAGGAGCACAACTTCGAGATTGTATGCACTGGATAAAAATTAGAGATAAAGTAACCAAATAATTCCTCGCTCTCCTTCATTCAAGATGAATTATTGATAAAATAAACTCCATTAAGGATGCTTTAGTTATAATTACCAAATTACCTGATATTTTATGAGATTTTATGCACCATTTTCATGTGGTATATTTTTAGCTCAGCCCATCACTCCTGAACAAGAAGATGCTCTCTCTCAATGCCTTAGTTTTTTCCTTTGAGCTGTATAAAGCACATAGATTTACTTGTGTTATACCCCTCAACTTGAATTATATTAAGGAAGTTGTTTTATATATGGCCATTAATAATGCCCTAGTTGTTGATGGTTTTCAATGTGAGTTTTATCAAACCTTATGGGATATTGTGGGCCCTGATCTTCATAAAGTTTATTTTGAAGTTGTTTTGACTAATTCTCTAGGTTCTCTCATTAACCAAGGTACTATAAAGTTTATTCATAAGGCTGGTGATCCTTAATTCATTACCAATTGGATACCTATCACTCTTCTTCATGTATATCATAAAATTATTTCTAAATCCCTAGCCCTCGTATTTAAGCATCTTCTTCCTTTAATTGTTTGAATTGAAAAAATAGGGTTTATTCAACATAAATATGTTATGGACAATGTCATTGATTTCTGGGAAGGTATGGAATGGGCCAAGGTTTTATTTATCAAGATTGATTTTTGGAAAGATTATAATTGAATAGAGTGGCCCTTCATTATAGCAATGTTACATGCTCTTAGTTTTGGCCCTAGGTTTGTGCAGGTTGTCAACATGATTTTTCAAGATACGGGTGTTTGCATTGCTATCAATGGTTCCCAATCTCATCACTTTGAACTTAATAGATCTATCTGGCATGGTTACCCTTTATCTCCTTCTCTTTACGTTTTGGATGTTGAGGGTTATATCTATCTTTGACAAACTATGCTTATAGGGTTTTGGTGAAGGGTATTTCTCTCCCTAAGTCCGACCATCATCTAATTAATGGTCACTTCATAGATAACTCCTTTCTTACCATTTAGGAGGAGAGGATTCTATTAAAAATGTTATGGAATGCCTTTATATATTTTGCCTTACTTTTGGGTCTTCCATCCAAAGGAAAAAAATCCAATCTTGTCACCAATCTCTCTCTCCAAAACCTCCCTAGATGGAGGTATTTCAATGGCAGTGGATTATCCCTAGAGTTCAGTTAAAATTATTAGGCATCTCCTTTGCATTTAGAGCCTTGCCTGATAATTTGTGGTCTTGTGTAAGGTTGAGAAAAAAATGTCCTTATGGATCATCAAACCCTTATCATTAGAAGGAACTTTTCACATCTGCTCTATGGTTTTGGTTTCTACTCATGTCTACTACTCCTCTTGTTGGGCTCGTTCCAACATTGTCTATGCTAAATTAGAGTCAAAATTATGATATTTTCTATGAACCAATTCTAAAGGTCATAAAATATTCTATAGAGTTTTTTTGGAAATTTATTGTTGACCTAAAGAGGTAGGAGGACTTGGGCTCATTGACACTAAAATCCAAGGTCTTTCTCTCATTTTTAAGTGGATTATCAGAGGTTTGGAAGGAAATGAAGCATGGAAAACATTTTTAAGACATTGAATTTATCAAGGATGTCCTCTTGGCAAAATGCCATGGCAAGTTGTTGGTCTGCAAAAACTTCTCTTTACCCCTGTTCCTATCAAGAACGAAAGTAATTTTCTTATGCACAACATTTGGAAGGCTTAGGAATAGCTCAAAACTCACCTCATTTGGGTGGGGAAAGGTTTTCAAAATGGTCTCTATCTAAATTCACATTCCATATGGTGGTACCCAGTTCTCAATTTTACAATGTTCCCTTTGTCATGCCCTCTTGGATCAAGAGTTTGAGACTGTTTGAAAAGGGTATTAAAACCATTGGGGATTAATTCTACAAGGCTAGTCATGATTGGCTCCCTTGGAATCTTGTGAAAGTCAAATTTAATCTTAATAATGAAGATGCAAAATCTAATTCTAAGATTTAGAGTTCTATACCTAACAAGTATTTACACAAGTTTGGTGTTTATACCCTTACTCCTTAGTGGAAGGATTGGCATTGGCCTATAAGTACACCATTTTTTTGTTACTCTCCTTGAATGCGGTACAATGTTGGATCCTTATCACATTAAAACTAAAATGCTCAACCATCGATGGAATCTTAAATCCCTTATTAGTGTATGGTCTAGAAGGTTTGTTACCATTTGGGTTGCTCTCATCGAGCCTAAAAAATCCCATTTCCTTTGGTATATTCTTTACCAGGGTTTGCTAGTAGGTAATCGTCTCAAGCACATGGGGGTTTCAAATTCATTTACCTAGATTGTCACCAACCAGAAAACGTTAAACATATTTTCTAGTTTTTCCCTCATGACCAAACTAATTTGAGATGGATTGGCACCTTATTTGATTCCTTTAGACTATAATTTTTCACTTAGATAATGGCTCTCTTGGGGCTCTGCCTTACTTCCTACAAGATACAATATATTTTGGAATATTTTTCGTGCTAAAATTATTTTTCAGATTTGGAAAACTAGAATTAATTTTTGTTTTAATCATGAAGAAATGGAAAAGAGATTTTTTGTAACTAACAAAGTTGTGATTTATAATGTTACCCTCTAGATCTAGGTCCAAATTGATAAAGTTCATCTTCATATTCATCATCTGTACATCCTCTTGAATCACTGGTGGAATGCCTTGTGTTTTCAAATATGATCCTTCATATCCTCCATTCCACCGCTCTCCCCTTCATGGATGTGGACATGGGTTTTGGCATCAACAATCTCAAAGCCACTGGAGCCCCTCTCCTTGATCTATTCAATTGTCCCCACACCATATCAAGTTTGATAGGGCTAATAGAGGTGGTGGTGGAAGGGGGTTGGGGTCTCCCTCTTAAAGATAAGTTTCCATTTTTTTGGATCTTTACATCTCACGCTCTTGATAGGAAGAATATGAAAATAAGCATCAAAATGATGGGTGGGATTCCTTACTTGTTGATGAGGACTCCCTTGCTTAGGGGTGTTGGAGAGGAAATTATTAGGATCCTCCACATCCTCCTCCTCCATTTTCTACCAATGGTCATTGCTACTACTTAATTTAGTTCCTTATTATTTTTTCTTTTGTTATCCATTTTTTGGTTGATGTGCACTTGAGTTAGTGTAACTTATGGTTTGGGTGACCTTGGGTTTGCCTTTTTGTAATTTTGTTCTCCTCCCAAGGCTTGTTTAGCATGATGTGACTTGGCTTTTGGGGTATGAATTTTACACCTATTTTTTGTATGACTAGTGGTGTACTAAATATATTAAGTTATATTAATAAAAGTGTACTTTTCAATTGAAAAAAAAAAATCTCTGCTACACAAGCAACCAAAATTTGATGAAAAAGATAAGTTTGATTTCATATCTAATAAAATCATTAGTGACACATAATACTTACCTGACTAAATTTCTAATTACATAGAGGCCCATTATTTTAAATAATTAAAAGATATATATATATATATATATGCTTATCTTAAATGGTGTATATATATTTGGTTAAAAAATTATCTTATTTTTAGATATCAAAATTACAATAATTATAATCCATACATTCTAGTTTATCAATATTTATATTCTATACATTCCACTCAAATGTAGGAAGTTTTGTTATGCCTAATTTCAAATTAAATTCATTCAATTATTTTTTCATCTGTTATTATAGTATTTATCTTCACAACTAAATATTGTCTTATTTATCAATTATAAATTAATATTTGTAGTTTTTATATTGTTATGTAAACAAACATATTTTATTATATTTTCCTATAAATATTATTAGAAATATATTATTATATAAATTAATTAAAAAATAATTAAGTATATATGGATAATTGACATATGTGACATGAAAGCATCAAATCATTTTTAACAAAAAATTTAAAAAAATCACCAAGATATAATATCAAAGAGTTATATTAGGTACAAATATTTGCCCCAAATGGGGAAGGAGGAAAATCATCCCAAGGATTAGGGTTGGTCCAACTAGAGGGCTCTCCCAAAGGCAGGTCTAAAACCACCCATTTGTATTGATCAACCTGTATTGTTAAAGGAACAAACACTCCCCACCTTGGTGGTAGAGGGAAAACCATAGTTGAGTCCATCACCTCTTGCATCGGATATGTCCACCTCAAAGGCTCAATAATTGTCTTAATAAAAGTAGGTAGGCTCCAACACCTCTGTTGAGGATGAAAGATAAATAAGTTATTATTAGACTATCTCCACCGTCCCCAAGATGCCAATAGAAGAGACCCATGAGGAAGGACATCTAAATGAATTTTTATAGTGGTGCAGAGAACACGCCTTTAGTGATTGATAAAGTCCTAGAGGCATTGAAAATGCATCTAATCTATGCATAAATTATATGCAATATTACACACTCCTAAATGGGAACTTAGATGTATTTCATTTAAGGAATATTACATCTTGTATGTAAGGCTGTGATACCTCCCTGAGTTGTTACCACACTTTATTCCTTATTACGTAAAACTATGGTACCTTAAAAAAGTATTGAACTTCACGTGTAACACAACCACCTACAGGGCATGCACACCACTTTTTCAATATTATAATACCTTCATGAGTTATCTTAGTACTAGTCACATGCTATGAAAGTCTTTATAGTTATGATATATCACCCACACAAACTTAACATCCACATGTCAAGTTCCACCTACCATGTGGCATGCCAATTAGCCTTCTCCAAATCTATGACATGACAAGGAATCTATCAATGGAACTACATAGCTAGAAATCAAACTGTGCACATATAATCATTTCAATTGTTAGTCAACCAAAATATGAGTCACCTCTTTTATAACTGTCATTAGTTGTAACATCTTCTTGTAATGATTTATATATTGTAAATGTTTGTCCCATAAGGGAAAAAAGATGATAAATCAAAGATGGAAATTGATAGGAATTTACTATCATGATTTTTGTATCTAGTATAAAATACATATGTAGATTTGCATTCTTTCATTCAATCTAGACAGATCCAAAAGAATTACTTACCATTTGATCACAATAACTTCATGCCTAGTCTTACTAAATCTTATATACATTTTTAATTTCCCTTATTCTATATATTTGACATAAGTTGCATATTTTACATATCAAAATTCCACATTTGATTGTGTGTTTATTTTTATATTATTTGGATTGCCTTATGTGCACTCTTAAATCCTTAAATTGTCTCCAAGTAGGACATTTTCTATTGCATCTAAATCATGGGCCCTATGGTGTGGATCATTGGTATAAGAGAAAGACCTTTAATATGCATGTAAACATGAAAGCATAATGTGATAAATTATGAATACACGCTAGTTCTATTTAAAGTATTTGGACAAATGAAATAGCAAGAGTAAGATGGCTAATGCCCATAAATTCTTAGAGGCATACTAGATACCAAGAAGCTCATTCAAGATGCCCTCATGTAATAATGCATCAACTATTTGTCTAGTCTAGTGAAATTATGATGCATCTTGGGCCACAATCAATTTATTCCTTTGTGTGTCCTCAACACCCATTATTTTAGAAGTAAACCCCCTTCAAGGTAAAATTCAATCTTGAGATCCTCATGAACATTGAAGGAAAAATCAACTTTGTAGCATTGGATGGATGGATTCAAAAACTTGAGGCATTATTTTTAGTCAGGTTTTTCACCAAAGCTAAAAAAATCACCTTCGTCATGTTGAAAATGTCCATTTCATTCTCCCATTGGTGGAAAATGTTATATGTGCAATAGGAACAAAATGACGAGACCATTTAGATTTGGAAATATTTATCCAATGCCTTGAAGAATGATTATTACTCCCCTAAATCACTATGAGGATGAATACATTAAGCTATAGTAATTGCATTAGTGCAAGAATAATCAGTCAAAGGATACACCAACATGTTTCACAACTACATTGTGCATTTAAGTGAGAATTCGATATAGAAAACAAAGTGGTAAAGTACATCAATGAACTCTCACCTTATATTCACATAAATATGGAGTTATTGACTTCCAACACATTGGGGGAAAGCATATGAAAATATTGCAAAGATTGAAATTAGGGCAAAGATGAAGCATGAATTCTCTTCTTCATCTGACACCACACAAAATAATCAATTGATGTAAAACTCACCATCAAACCTCTCCACACATAATTAAAATGTGCTTCATAATGGTGAGTAACCTATGATTCCACATGATGAATAAAAGACATCAACGTCTTATATGATAGATAAAGGAAATAAGAACCAATATGAAAATGGTGTCATTAGCACCGCACATGCTCACACATCGATTCTTAATGTCACGCATAATAATATTTGATTGTTAGTCTACATTAGGTCCTACATAAATAAATGAAATTGATCCCAAAACTTGTCTTATCACTAGTGCCACTTCCATAGACACCTTTGAGGGATGAGATCATCTCTATTACACCATTTTCGAGGTCAAGGGTCAACCTCTCCATGTCATCATGGATAGAGGGAGCCAAAATAACACCATTACACAAGGTAAAACCTATCACCCATTATATTCATGCCTATTATTTATGTTACCATTAATTCATGTGTATATAGTCTTACAAGTGCCTAAATGTCTTCCCTTTGATTTAGGATATCTGGGGATGAACCTTTATGCTTCCTTATGACCAATCTTCATGTGTTTGTGTTTATAATTGTTTTAAATAGGTGAATATTTTTGTATCATGTTGTATTTATGGGGAAGATTTAGATTAAAATAAATTTTTCCTGAGTTCTCTTTATGTTAATGTCAAAGCACCAACTTTTTACTTGATATCCTCTTAATAATCCAAGATTATAGATATTCTTAACCTTTAAATAGTTCTTTAATGGAGCATAGAATGAACATAAAATGCTACAACTATAACCAATATTATCCCAATACCAGAAGTTGGCATATTTATTGTTAGTCTTGTGCCAAAGGAACAATGTTAACAATAAGAAATGAATAGAAAGACATGCCAAGTGGGAAGGCATTTGATGTCTATATTGGACACCCACATACAAATTATAAAATATATTAAAGATTTACATGTTCCTGTTTAATAATACACTCAATAGAAAAAAATATAATTCAATAAAATTCAAATAACCACCATCTTAGAGCATGGAAAAGATTAAAAAACAAGTTCCTTTTAAACAACAAACCTAAAATAAGCCAAATATACAACTCCTCATCTATGCATAGCTAACTCTAGCAAAGGAAAAAGTTTCATAATGTCCTATTGCGAATGAAAGGGAAAAAAAATTAGAATCATATCGACCCATTTGAAATATTTTTGTTTCCATCTCTCTCTCATTACAATAAAAAACACTACACCACCAAAACCCACTCCATATGACAATCCCAATCCAACCTCATACCATGGTACTTTCTCACTATTTTATTCATCATTGTCTTCATCATCAGTGGAAGCATGACCTAAAGAGGTGAAAATTGTGGTCAAGAGCAATCCTTTGGAAGTGGACATCCCCACAAATTCAAATTTGGCAAATATGATAATAATATGTGGAGGTTGAGTGCAGACCTTGGAGGAAGAAAAGAATGGTTGAAAATAAAAAGGACGCAGCTACCTTATAATTCAAAGTGGCAATGGAAGTGGTTGCATGTTTGCTATGAATGCAAACAATTTGTTGTATGATGGAGAGGGACATTTAGCACACAAGACTAAATTTAGGGATCTCGACCTTGGAATGTTTGATTCTAGGGTTTTTCTTTACCATTTTGGGTAGAGTGTGTATTTGGTTATGATTGAAACAATATATAGCGGCCTTAACAACATAACATAAGTGATATATTTGTAAGTGATATATTTCGAAGTTAGGAGATGGCCAAATCAGAGTTGATATATGTATGTATGTATGTATGTATATATGTATGTATGTATACATCCCAAATCCTCTAAAAATTAAATATTAGAGAAATGACAGGACCAAATCTATCAATAATTTGAGTGCTAAATAAGAATATAATAAATTAAATCTATTAATAATCTAAATAAGAGTGCTTGACAAGAGACATGCAATAAAAATTAATAAATAAATTAGAATCCATTTTTATTCTCTATAATTATTTTATTTTATGTATTAATCCATGTTTTTATATATATATATATATATATATATATATATATATATATATATATATATATATATATATATATATATATATATTCTAAATGTTTTTTTTTTAATTTGTATAATTTTCAAAACTCATAGTGATCCTTTAATAGTGTTTTAAAAAAGTTTTTGTTGAATAGTTATATAATAATCCTCAAGTTAAGTCTCTCTCTCTCTCTCTCGCTCTCGCTCTCTCTCTCTCTCTCTCTCTCTCTCTCTATATATATATATATATATATATATATATATATATATATATATATATGTATGTATATATATATATATATATATGTATGTTATGATTTTTTTAAAGTGTTTGGCAAGGTATTTATAAATCTTGATTTGATGTTATTTTTAATTTTTTTAATATTTTTTAGAAGTTTGTTAGGTATAAAATAATGCTCAAATTTGGGTGCTTGCAAAGTATTTATAAGTCTTTATTTTATGTTATTTTATTATTATATTGTCTATTATATTATGTTAAAGAAACTAAATATAAAAATATTTTTTATATTTTATTCTTTACTAAGTTAAGATCTTAATCATTAAGAGTTTATAATAATTTAAAATTAGTATAATTGTCTTAGATAAATCTATGTAAAAGTGCCAAGAGATATCATTTTAGAGGCACCTATTGCCCTTCTAGTTATTTAAATTAATTAAAAAATAATGAAGTATATATGATAATTTATAATAAAACGCTGCTTGATTGATATATACAATATGAAAGTATCAAATCACTTTTAACAAAAAAAGATAAACAATTACCAAGATATAATATCAAAGAGTTATTTTAGGTACAAGTAGTTTCCCCAAATGAAAGAGGTGGAAAATCATCCTAAGGAAAAAGGTTGGTCCAAGTAGAGGGCTCTCCCAAAGATGTGTCTAGCACCACCCATTCGTTTTGACCATCTTGCAATGTTAAAGGAATAAACACTCCCCACTTGTGCGGTAGAGGTGAAACCCCCCTAAGTCCATCACTTCCTACATCAAAGACATCCACCTCGAAGGCTCAATAATGGTCTTAATACAAGTAGGTAGGGTCCAACAACTCTGTTGAGGAGGAGGTATAAATAAGTTGTTAGAGGAGCTCCACCACCCCCATGATGTTGATGGAGGAGACCCATGAGGTAGGACATCTAGATGAATTTTTCTCATCATGAAAGGAGCACTCCTTTAGTGATTGAGAAAGTCCTAGAGGCATTTAAACTCCAATTAATTTGTGCATATATTTTATGCGAGCTTGCACACTCTTCAATGAGACCTTAGATTTACCATATGCAGGGTATATTGTAGCTTGTACATAAGGATATGGTAACTCCTTGAGTTTCTACAACACTTTGTTCCTTTTCACACATAACTCTAGTGCCTCAAAAAAATCTATTGAACTTTGCATGCAACACACCATATGCGAGACATGTGCATCACTTGTTCAATCTCATGATGTATTCACAAGTTGCCATAGTACCAAGTCACATGTTGTGCTAGTCTTTTTGTTTCCACTCAATCACATGCACATTTAGCATCCATGTGTCAAGGTCCACCTGCCATGTTGCATGCTAATTATCCTTCTCCAGATTTGCAACATGACAACAAATCTATCGATGGAACTACACAACTAGAATTCTAACCGTGCACCTACAAAAAGTTCAATTGTCACTCAAATAGAAGATGAGTCACCCATTCTATTATTTTATTTAGTTATAACCACATATTTTAATGATGTATATATTATAATCATCTATCCCACAAGGGCACAAAGACGAGAGATTATATGGACCTGATAGGAGATTTCTAGCATGTTTTTTGTATCTAACATGAAAACACATATGTAGCTCTGCATTCTTTCATTCATTTTATAAAAAACAAGTAATAATTCACCTTTTGATAGTAGGAACTTACATTCCTAGTCTTATTGAATCTTGTATACACTTGTGCTTTCCCCTATTCTACATACTGAATATAAATTTCATATCCTACATACCAAACTTCCACATTTGATTGTGTTTTTGGTTTTCTATTAGATGAATTACCTTATATGAACTTTACAATATTTAGCTTGTTTCCAAGTGGGACATTTTCCACTACACCAAAATCATGGGCCTTATTGTGCAGATCATTGGTATCAGAGCAAGACCTCTATTATGCATGTAAACATGCAAGCATACATGAAAAATAAGGCAAGAGTAAGATTGTTGATGCCCAAAAAATCTCAAAGGCATCCCCACATGCCAAAAATCTCATTTGGGATGCCCTCATGGAACAACACACTAAAATATTTAGCCTATTCAGTGACTCATGATGTAGCTTGGGCCACAAACCAATTCTTATTTTGAATGCTCTATGTACCCATTGTTTTATTAGTAATTCCCCTTCAAAGTGAAATTCAATATTGACATCAATGTTAGCATCAAAGGAAAAATATTTTTTAGAATCGAATGGATGGATTTAACAACTTGAGGTATACTTTTCTACCAAGTTTTTCACTAATGCTGAAAATATGATCGTCGTCTTGTAGAAAATGTTCATTTCACTATCCCATTGGGAGGGAATTTTAATGCATAATGGTAATAAGATGACAAGCCCATTGAGACTTAAAAATATTGTGTCAATGTTTTTAAGGATGAGTAACAACCCCCTCAATTACTATGAGGATGAGTACATTAAGTTTCAACAATTGCACTTGCGTAAGGAATGCTCAGTTGAAGAATACACAGATGCATTCCATGAATACATTGTGCATCCATGTGATAAATTGACAAAGAAACATAAATTGATAAATTAAATCAATGGACTCTCACCTTATATTCACACAAATATGGATTTTTTGACTTACAACACATTGGGACAAGCATATGGAAATGCCACCAAGATTGTAGCTGAGGCAAAGATGAAGCATGGATTCTCTTGTTCATCTGGCACTATGCCAAATATTCAACCCATGCAAAACTCACAATCAAACCTTCCCACACATAGCCAAAATACGTTGAACAAGGATGAACACCCTAGACTACTACACAATAATAGAAGATATCAATGTCTTCTATGCTAGATAAAGGAAACAAGAACCAAGGTGACAAATGATGTCATTGATATTGCACATGCTCACACATCAATTATAAATGTCACACACAATAATATTTGATTATGTAGCTTATATTAGGTTTTGCACAAATAGTGGCATTGATCCCGACACAAATTGTCTAAGCACTAATGTCACTTCCATATACACCTCTAAGAATTAGGATCATCTCTTTCACACAATGTTATGGGTTAAGGTTCAACCTCTTCTTGTCATCATGGATAGTGGAAGCCAAAAGCACATCATTACACAAGGTACAACCTAACACCCAATATATTCTAGTATATTGTTGATGTTACCACTAATTTATATGTATATAGTCTTACAAGTGCCTAAATGTGTTCCTTTTTGGTCTAGGAGATCCAAGTACAAACCTTTATGCTTCCTTGTGATGGGGTCTTCATGTTTTTGTATTTATAATTGCTTTAAAGAGAAGCGTATTTTTATATCATATTATGTTTTAGTTATTACACAAAGTGTGTGTTTTTGTGAATCTATGTTTTTTACCATTATCATTATAGTATAATATTATGATTGTTTCTGAATTATGGTTGTCTTCATCACACATATTTAGTATTATTATTAAATTTAAACCTCAATCTTTCTAACCTAAGCTCTCTTCAATTACATTGTTACATAGAATCTCTAGGAACATCTTCATTGCTTCAAAAATACCACTGATAACCATCTACACTCATAACAATCATATTGTCATACTTTTAGAGCTTTGACAATTTATTATATATTAAATTTTTTTTGTCTCATTTTTTCTACCAACTTTATATTAACTTCTCTGCCGAAAAAATGGTGACTCCATAATGTTAAAAGGCAATCTCTCCTTTACAATGATAACCTACCTACACATAGTTTTCCATCTTCTCATATATGTGTTGTCTTATTAAAGGACAATCACTTCCATTTTCAATATATGATGCTACTTTCACTGCTTTGTGCTCCATGTTGTCCTTCCATATACATGCCCATGAAAGCTTAGTTTCTTTTGTGAAAAATAGTAATGATTTTTTCATACAATTCATATAGCATACCTATTTCAAATCATATTCTTATTTTTTTCATTAATAGCCTTCTTCATATCGTGGGGTTTCTCTGTTGATGGCCATCAACATTCTGTTACACCTTTGGTGATAATTGCTAATCACAACCTTATTGATTTCAAAATTTGAATAAACATATAAACAACTTAAAATAGATTGTCTTGAATGTACTCTCTGAAAATAATCAAACTGAAAAAAATCAGCATTAAATAGGAATCAATATTTTGTATTTAAAAAAAAAAACAGAGTTATTTTCTATGCTTTAATTCTTTCATTGTCCATATAACTTTCATTACATTGAACGTGTTAATTTTTTAAGTATACTATAACATTTCACACTTTTATAATTAGTGGCACCATGACACTCACTACAAACATGCAGATCCATTATTTGTGTTGTTAAGCTTAAAAACAATGGCTATCTTTATCAGTTGGCTTATTTAGAGCATGCATTCTTTCACTTCCTCCTTCACATGGTATATGATAATTTGTGTGTCATGCACATAGCCTGCATCTGCCTACTAGAGCCTGCACTTGCAGAAGTGAGGAATTCAAGACTAGTATTCTGAACATTGCTAAGAGTTGGACCTTTTGGAAATGAGGGAGTTTTATTTCCAGAAGAAATTAATTGCAGGAGAAAAGGACCAAGTAATACAACAATCAGCAAACCATGATGATGAGGATGCAGCTACACTCAAGAGGAAACTGGGGGAACCTTATTTTAATCTAAATCTTCCCCATAAATATTATTGACAAACTCAGCAACAAATCTTATGCAATATGACTCCAAATTGAATGTTGCTCAACAGCAAACCACCTGAAAATTGAATCTAAAAGTTGAAAAAAAAAAAAAACATACCCTCTTAACAACTGGCTGCTGGCGTTAATGCACCAAAATGTTTAACATTTTTTCTTGTTAATTAGTGTTAAGATGCGTGCGTTAGCCAATGTGAACGCACCAGCTCTTTTTACTTGAGATCCTCTTAACAGGCCAAGATTATGGATACTCTGAACCTTTAAACAATTCTTTAATTGAACAAAAACTTTCATAATCTCCTATTGCGAATGAAAGGAAACAAAAACTTCAGAATCACATCAACCCTTTTAAAATATTTTCGTTTCCAGCTCTCTCTGGCTACAATAAAAAACACTACACCACCAAAACCTACTCCATATGACAATCCCAGTCCAACCTCGTACCATGGTGTTTGCTTGCTGTTCTCTTCGTCTTCGTCTTCATCATCAGTAGAAGCAGGAGGAGGGGCAAATTGTGGCCATGCGCAATCCTTTGGAAGTGGACATCCGGACAAATTCAGATTTTGCAAATATGATGATTCTGTAAATGTGAACATGTGTCCTCCTTGTGGTATCATGCCAGAGAGATTGTTGTTAGACAGATTTAAAAATCCCAAATTGTTTAGGGAAATAAGCTCCTGCGGAATATTTCCAGAAAATATATTTGTAGAAAGGTCCAATGATTCTAGACCACTCATTTCTCCCAAACTACTTGGAATAAGGCCGCTAAAATTGTTCATTGATAGATTGAAAGACTTTAAACCTTTCAACTTTCCAATATCAGAAGGAACAACTCCATTCAATTGATTGCTTGAAAGATCTATGCATAACATTGTGGAAAGAATATATGGGTAGTGTTGGTTTATGCCTTTGGAAGTCATATTTAACTCATCATGATAAATATATGGTTCAGAAAGACGGCCAAGTGGATCCCTTCTTTTCAATGTATAGCCACTTTCTATTGCTATAGCCATTGCTTGCAAAGATACAATGCTGCGAGGAATAAACCCTGATAGACTATTGAATGAAAGAACTAAGATTTGGAGTTGCTTTAACTTGCCAATTTCTGAAGGTATACTGCCCCTGAAATAATTGCTCTTCAACACCAGCACTTGAAGGGCTGATAGATTCCCAATTGACTTTGGAATATGCCCTGTAATTGAGTTGTGGCCCATATCTAGTGTTTGTAGGTTTGTACAATTTATTATTGACGTAGGGAATGTTCCACTTAACTTATTGTGATGTACTATGAAGGATAAGGGGCATAGTCCCTTGGGTATGCTTCCCTCCAAACTATTATCTCCCAAATTCAATACTAGAAGTTTGCGAATATTGGCTAAGTCGGGGGGAATTACTCCTTTTAATTTGTTGTTTGCCAGATTTAACTTTACAAGACCAGTCAAATTGCTCAAAGTTGGAGGAATGTTGCCAATTAAGAAATTATCATTGAGCATCAGTACATTTAGAAGAGGAGGCCACACAGATGGTATTTATCCAGTAAATGCATTCTTAGAAACGTCAAAGACCATCAAACTATTTGAAGTTTCTGGAAAAATACTTCCTTGCAAATAGTTCCGTGACAAGTTTAAGAATCTCAAATAAGGACTGAAATTCCATAGCCAATAGGGAATTTCTCCAACAAGATTGTTGTCAGCCAATTTCAAAAATCTCAATGAGTATTGACTTGAAATCCAAGGTGGAATTTGGCCATCAAGATCACATGATATCAAGTGCAAGCAATTTAATTGAAATATTGGAATCCAAGTTGAGCTAATATTCAGCACAGAATTGGATATATACAACAGAGACAAATTAGCAAGGTTATGAAACAAAGTTTCTGAAATTGTATGAGGGGGATTTAGTGAGAGGGAGAGACACTGTATCTTGGATGGCAGTGCCTTGAAAGGAATGCTCTCATTGAATGAATTCCCCTCTGCATACAGGGCAGTAAGGGAGGAAAGCTTAGAAAATGAGAGCGGAAGAGTCCCACTAAATTGGTTGAAGGAAACATCCAAGAACTTAAGCAAAGGGAGATTGCCCAAACAAGATAGTAATTTTCCATTGAGTTTGTTGTTTCCAACATTAAAAACACTAAAATTGGTAAGCAGACAAATGGAGGGAGGAAGAGTACCTGTGAAACTATTCTCACTCAAATCTAGATTCTGAAGATACGAGAGATTTCCCACGGAGGGAGGAAGGGTCTCAATTAGACTATTCGAACTCAAATCTAGATTCTGAAGATACCAGATGTTTCTCAAGCAGGCAGGAATAGTACCTGTCAATCCAGTGTCAGACATGGTCAACGATGAGAGAAAATGAAGGTTGCACACACTATCAGATATGATGCCTCCCCTTACCAGACCCTCCAGATGGATGGTGCTCACACGGTCCATGTGTTCATGGCAGGATATGGAAGGCCACCTGCAACAGTCAGTTCCATTTCCCCACGAACTGAGATTACCATTTAAGGAGGCTTTGAAGGAAAGAAGAGATTGAGATTCATGAGGAGGACAATTGGAGACACATGGGTTTCTAAAGAGGAGAAGCAGCAATCCAGTGATAAAAGCAAAGTTAAATGTAAATACAGTCATTGCGATTGGGATTGAAGTAATTGGGATTGGGAAAGGGAAAATGGGAATGAAACTTATCTGAGAGTAAGCGAGTATATATACAGACTGAAAAACAGAAATGAGAGACTCCCGTCACTGCTGAATCTGCAGCTGGTCAATGCAAAATGGTGCACTGGTGATTGGGAAGGCCACCCGATGCCGACTCTGAGAGACTGAAACAGACATGAGAAACTGACTGCCGTGTCTGTGTAGGGTGAAAATGAATGCAACATAGACATATATTGATATGAAGCCCCCATTAAAAGGAAATCATGTAATTTAATATCACATAAAGTGGTTTTCCATAGTCAAATACATTCATGGGTGACAGGGATTACTTCCATCGCGCCTTTTTTTAAATAGTTAAAAGATATACAAATGCGCGTCTTAGAACTACATTCAATTATCAATGGTGTGAATGGTGTATTATTTTTTCTTTGTTCAAAGTTCATGCTAGATTTATTGGTTCATGTAAAAGGCATGTTATTTGTAACACACTTAGGGTGTTTTTTATTGGATTACTGATTTTTTTGTCTTTAAGGAAGTGGTCCCATGAGAGAGGATTCCTAAATTTTCTCAAGAAAATTTGTAAAAGCATATATGGCAAAAGTAGTTTTATGATATTAAAATTATGAGTGTATGCTCCAATTTTATAGAGAATAATATTTAAAATGATTATGTTTTTATTTATAATTAATGTTTACACAAATTTTGACTTTGTTTTTAAGAAAAGATTCTAAAATATCCTATTGCATGCTTTTTATTTTTCATGGGATCACCAGCTCATTAAAAATAGGACCAGCAGCCCCCTCCATGGGACCCCTGCCTAAGCATGTCAAGATGAAACTCTCCTTTTGGATAGAATTCATTGGCCTCCCCTTGCACATTTGAAATTTCTTAGACTAATTAATTAAATCACTAGATGTTTTATACAGTTTAAACAAGCCTAATTTTATATGACTAGATTATATAAACACATGCATTAAGGTTTATTTTTTTAAGGACCTCTGATATAAAAATAGGTCACAAAAGACTCACAGAGCACTTGATTCTAATGCCAACCCATGGATCATAAAATATAGCAGTGCCCTTTAATGTCCCACTCACAGCGTGCTCCACAACCCAAAACCTTTCCAAAGGTGAATAAATGTGCGCAAACATCCTTTGATGGATGGACCACTATGATCAATCAAAGGAATACCTAAAAACCTTGCATGAAAGGAAAGGTTCTAGCAGTCATGTATAAAACCACATACGGTTCAATGGAGGATGGTAAACAACAATTTTTTATCATCCAACAAGCAACACCACCTATTATTTGCACTCTATTAGTTGTGACTTTTTTCAAGACCTTGAATCCAAATAATAGGGTCCCAACCGAAAAAGCCCCATTTTGAGATAAAAGAAGTAGATGTGGTAGATAATATAGTATTATTCTATTGTAAAGTAGTGTACCACTATAACATAAACACTCTTTGCCACTAGAAAACGGTGAGTATGTTAAATATAAACAGCAGGCATTCCATTTAAGTGACTTTATGAATGATAATCATCAATCCTATCTGGCTAACATTTTTTTTAGTTTTAGTGGAGGATCGTGAGGAGACTAATATGTAAACTAATATTATTCCATGAATATGTATTCTTGGAATTTACAAGACCTCATTGACACAACTCATAAGTATATTGTAAGGGATACATTTAAGTTGTTTTTAGATATGAAAATTATTTTTTTACAATAAGTTAATATTTTTGGATTTACCATCAACACCATCATTAGATTGATTTTTTCGATATCATTTTCCATATGTTAAAGCATGAGAGTGGTTGTGGGGGTGTGGTTTCATTGATTTCCCCTTCTCTATCACAAAATATTGCTACCTGGGGTTTGGATCCCACACACTAGGTTTTGTGGAGCCTTTTTTTTTAATTTAATGATCATTACCTTAGTATTTCCAACATTTATGCTTCCAATGATGCTTTTGAGAAGACAACATTTTGGCAATGGCTTGTTGACTCACTTCATGAGGCCAACTAGATCATAGTGGTGATTTTAACATGATTGAATCTAGAGAATAAAAATAAGGGGTACTCCTAATGCGGTGGTGTTTCGATACAAGAGAGTTATGGTTCTACATGCGAAACAAACTTGGTTTGTCATATCCCAACCACCACTTCTACCTCCCTATCTCCTTGCCATGGTTTACATGGTCCAACTTCTTCTAAGGTGGTGAAAAGGCTAGATAAACCTTTCTTTGTGAATCAGAATAATTTTACCTCTACTAATAATTTTGATAGACGTGTGTTGGTCATCCTTGATGCTCTACCATCAAACCAACTTCCTATTGGGTTTGAATTTTAATGGATTACCCACAAGCCAAGAATGTCAAGTCATAGTTTTACCATATAACTACTCACTTGCATGACTCTTGGATGAAGAAGCATATCACTATAATTTAGAACCTTTCCCCTAGGCCTTTTGGGGCTTCTGGATGGAGAGAGTGGTGAGATAGTGCCATTAGTCAGATAATTTCCTTTTTATGCATCTATTATAGGAAAGAAAAAAATATTTTGCCACAATAGTCATGATACTTCATAATGTGAATTTATTTGGGTTTCATATAAATTCGAGGAATCTCATTTTAATTAGGATTTACAAAAATAAGCCACCTTATGGAGGCACAAGCTCGGAGTGGAGGAACACTATAAAGATCAGTGATAGAGATTCTACGGAGTTCTTTGCTCTTTTATATTCCAAGCAATCGGTAGATCATGTTAAATCTACCAAAGAAGTTGATACTCAGATCAAATTCTTTCATGATATCTTGAAATATTTGATCTCTGATGAACAGGGTGTGGTTGTTTCTCAACCTTACACACTTGAGAAAGAAAATTATTTGTCCCATTACCTTCAAGTGGTTCCTTATAAGCTCACTGAAGGAAAATGGTTGGATTGTGATCACCTAATATGCATTGAGGAGCTCTAGGAGGATGTTATGCAAAGGGTTGTTGATAAATCCTTAGGTTTTGATGGATTTCCATGTGAATTCTACCAAGAGTTATGGGATATTGTGGGGCTAGATTTACACAAAGTGTACCTTGAAGTTGTTCAAACCAACATTCTTGGAAAACTTACTAATCAAGGTAATATTAAATTCATACTCAAACCTAGGGCCCTGAAGTTTGTTACAAGTTGGAGACCTATAATCCTTCATAATGTCTCCTATAAGATAATTTCTAAAGCTCTTTCTCTTAGGGTTAGCTACATGTTATTTATTATTGTTCACCTTGAACAAATTAGATTTATACATAATAGATATATCCTTGACAACATTATTAAATTTTGGGAGGGAAATGAGTGAGATAGAACATCTTAGTACAAGGCAATATTCATCAAAATTAAAATTGAATAATAATAAG
The DNA here is from genome assembly GCA_037957365.1 of Torreya grandis. Taxonomy (NCBI): domain Eukaryota; kingdom Viridiplantae; phylum Streptophyta; class Pinopsida; order Cupressales; family Taxaceae; genus Torreya; species Torreya grandis. The sequence goes on from JARHVA010007393.1 coordinate 256,530, forward strand.
ATGGGATTGAATGGTCTTTTATCTTGATAATGCTTTAGGATTTAGGTTTTTTAGTATTGTCAAAATGCTTTTTCATGATGTTGGTCCTCGTTTCACCATTAATGGTGTCCAATATGAGTAGTTTGGGTCATTTCAGTCTATTCACCAAGCTTATTGACTTGATTCTTCTATGTATGTGTTGATTGTGAAAAGGTTCAACTATATATTTGTAGACTATACTTATAGAGGGCTATTTAAAGGTATCTCACTCCCACACTCTTAGAATTTGATGGTTAATGTGAATTTTGTTGATGATTCCTTTTTCACATTGGCCAAAGAGGATTCTTCCATCTCCAGTGCCATGGAATGTCTTGATGTGTTTTGTTTAGATTCTATATCTTATATTTGATGGAAGAAAACTTAGTTTTATATGTAATCTTTCTCCCCCTTGCCCATTGGGTTGCATAATTACAAATGGCATTGGATTCACCCTAGTGAGAAATTCAAGTTCCTTGACATATATTTTTATGAAGTTCCCTTTGATTTGGTCCCATGGATTAAAAGCTTATGGTTGTTTAGAAAAGGAATTAAGTTATCTCTTGCAAACATGTCATGGGGTGTCTTGGGCCATTCTAAGGGATAAATTTAAGTTACAAACTAGTGATCAAGAGTTAATTTTAGAGATGTAAAATGCCATACCTGATGTGCATCTTCATAAGATTGGTGTCCAATCCCCATCTAGATGGTAGATAGACTAGAAGTGGTCATTTGAAACCCCCTTCCACTGGTATAAAAATCGGTTAGGTTATCAACACCTTTACTCACAACAATTGAAAATTGATGTTTTTAGTGGAAGAGAGAAAGTTAATTCCATCGAACAAGTGTGGAAAAGAATATTTGATAGAGTGAATTGTTATCATAGAGCATAAGTGGGAATACTTTCTTTAGATTATACTTCACCAAGGGCTACCAATTGGCAATTGTTTGGTACACTTTGGTGTGGGACATCCTATTTGTTATGTTTTCCATCACATAAAATCTTTAAAGCATTTTTTTTTTTTGGTTTTTCAAATATGCCCAGTCAAATTGGAAGTGGACTCATAGTCTCTTCCAACCCTTTCATCTAGAAATGTTTACCTAGAAGATGGTGTTTTTAGATTCGGCCATGATTGCATCAAAATACACACAAGTTTGGCATAGTTTTCACTATGAGATTCTATTTCATTTAACATAAATGATGTAACATTTAATCATGCTATTTTAGATGAATATTTTTCTATTACTAATAGGAGTCATGTCATCTTTAATGTCATGCTTTAGATTCAGGGTCAAGTAGAAAAGGTTTATATAGAGGTGAATCACCTCCAAAATGTGTTGGATCATTAGGGTAGCACCTTGTATGTATTTATTCGAGTCCCTCTAGACTCACGTCACCATGAGTCACCCCCACACGACTTTGGCTTTCGATAACATGGGAGGAATCGATCTCAAAATCGGCATTGCAATGGATCCACATGACAAAATTTTCCATCTCTGGCTTGTAGCTCTCAAGTTGGTTGCAGTAGTGATGGTGTTCCTACTGGATGGATGGTGCCTCAATAAGATAAAGTATGTCCCTTGACACTTAAAATTTTACCCAATATGCAAGATCATGCAGAGGATAAATATAAAGAAAAGGATGCTGAAGGTTGGGATACAATACCTTATTACATAAATCCTCATACTAGAAGTGGGTGTAATGGAGTGGGGTAATAAATCAAATGATCATGTGCTTTTGCCACCTATGCTTATTGTTGCTCCCACTACCTAGTAGTTTTTTGTGGTCTACTTGTACTTATTTTTAAATGTTTTTTGTTAATTTTTTTACCTATTTTGATTAAAAGGTATTCCTTATATTTATAAGTTAAATATATAATCATTTTTAATCTCCACCGATCTGATATTTTAGAGTGTCATACCTTCCACTCCTTTTTTTTATAATTAATTATTGTAATACATTGTAGTATTAATATATAGAAAAAGTTTTCAATAAAATATTATGTCTGATGATAAGTTCAAAATAAAATATAATGATATTAATTAAAATAGATTAAAGATTTACTTGTTCTTTTGAAAAATAAAATAAAGTCCAAATAAAAGCCAAATAATCAACACGTCAGTGAATGGAAAAGATTCAGAAACAAGTTAATTTTGAACAACAAACTTAATGATTAAGTTTCAAAAGTATATAACTCCTTCAGGTATAATTTTAGCTAATTCTGGTGGAGAAAAAGGCCTCTCATAATCTCCTATTGAGAATGAAAGGAAACAAAAACTTGAGAATCATATCAACCCTTTTGAAATATTTCTGTTTCCAGCTCTCTCTCTCTCCCATATGACAATCCCAGTCCAACCTCGTACCATGGTATTTGTTCGCTATTCTCTTCTTCTTCATCAGTAGAAGCAGGAGGAGGAGGTGCAAATTCTGGGCAAGAGCAATCCTTTGGAAGTGGACATCCAACAAATTCAGATTTTGTCAAATATGACAATTCTGTAAGGGTGATCATATGTCCTCCTTGTGGTATCATGCCAGAAAGATTGTTGTTGGATAGATTTAAAAATCCCAAATTATCTAGAAATATAAGTTCCTGTGGAATTTTTCCAGAAAACATGTTAGGTCCAATGATTCTAGACCATTCATTTCTCCCAAACTACTTGGAATAAGGCCGCTTAAATTGTTCATTGATAGATTGAGAGACATTAACCCCTTCAACTTTCCAAAATCAGAAGGAACAACTCTATTCAATTGATTGCTTGAGAGATCTATGCATACCAGTGTGGAAAGAATATATGGGTAGTGTTGGTTTATGCCTTTGGAAGTCATATTTAACTCATCATGATAAATATAAGGTTCGGAAAGACAGGCCAAGTGGATCCCTTCTTTTCAACGTATAGCCACCTTTTGTTGCTATAGCCATTGCTTGCAAAGATACCATGCTGCGAGGAATAAACCCTGATAGATTATTGAACGAAAGAACTAAGATCTGGAGTTGCTTTAATTTGCCAATTTCTGAAGGTATACTGCCGCTGAAATAATTGCTCTTCAACACCAGCACTTGAAGGGCTGATAGATTCCCAATTGACTTTGGAATATGCCCTGTAATTGAGTTGTGGCCCATATCTAGTGTTTGTAATTTTGTACAATTTATTATCGAGGGTGGGAATGTTTCACTTAACTTATTGTGATGTACTACTATGAAGGACAAAGGGCATAATCCCTTGGATATGCTTCCCTCCAAACTATTATCTCCCAAGTTTACGAATATTGGCTAAGGCAGGGGAATTACTCCTTTTAATTTGCTGTTTGCTAGGTTTAACTTTACAAGATCGGTCAAATTGCTCAAAGTTGGAGGAATGTTGCCAATAAGGAAATTATCATTGAGCATCAGTACTTTTAGAGGAGGCGGCCACACAGATGGTATGTATCCAGTCAATGCATTCTTAGAAACATCAAAGACGTTCAGATTATTTAAAGTATTTGGCTTCCTTGCAAATAGTTCTGTGACAGGTTTAAGAATCTCAAATGGGGACTGAAATACCATAGCCAAGAGAGAATTTATCCAACAAAATTGTTGTCAGCCAATTTCATACGCTTCATTGAGTAATAAGTATTGAGTTGAAATCCAGGGTGGAATTTGACCATCAAGATTGCATGATGTCAAATGCAAGAAATCTAATTGAAATACAGGAATCCAAGTTAAGCTAATATTCAGCACAGTATTGGATAAATACAACTCAGACAACTTGGCAAGGTTGCGAAACAAAATTTCTGAAATTTTATGTTGGTGGCTTAGTGAGAGAGAGAGACTCTCTACGGAGGATGGCAATGCCTTGAAAGGAATGCTCTCATTGAATGCATTTCCTTCAGCAGCGAGGATAGTAAGACAGAAGAGTTGAGAAATGGAGGACGGAAGAGTCCCACTTAATTGGTTGAAGGAAATATCTAAGTACGTAAGGAAAGGGAGATTGCCCAAACTAGATGGTAATTTTCCGTTGAACTTGTTGTTTCCAACATCAAAAACACTAAGATAGGTGAGCAGACAAATGGATGTTGGAATTACCCCACTTAGCATAACGGACTTTAAACTCAGTTCTTGGAGGTGTGAGAGATTTCCCAAGGAGGGAAGGAGAGCGCCTAATAAATTATTTCCAATCAAATCTAGTTTCTGATGAGATTTCCCAAGCAGGCAGGAAGAGTACCTATTAATACATTTTGACGCATGGTCAGCGATGTGAGAAAATGAAGGTTGCACACACTATCAGATATGACCCCTCCCTGTCCCTGCACATCCATATGGCTGGTGCTTACGCGGTCCATGTGTTAATGGCAGGATATGAAAGGCCATCTGCAACAATCACTTCCATTTTCCCACGAACTGAGCTTACCATTTAAGGAGGCCTTGAAGGAAAGAAGAGATTGAGATTCATGAGGAGGACAATTGGAGACACATGGGTTTGTAAAGTGGAGAAGCAGCAATCCAGTGATAAAATCAAAGTTATATGTAAGTACAGTCATTGTGATTGGGATTGAAGTACTTGGGATTGGGAAATGGAAATGAAACTTATCTGAGAGTAAGAGAGTATCTGTATAGAGAGAAAAACAGACATGAGAGACTCGTGTCACTGCTGAATCTGTGGCTGGTCAATACAAAATGGTGCACTGGTGGAAACACGGACTTATTTGTGTAGAAGAGCGTATAACTTTAGTGGTGGCTGGGAAGGTCACCCGATGCTCCGTTGTGTGTATATATACATAAAAATAGAGTGAAAGACTGTCGTGTCTGTGCAGTGAATGCAAAATAGAGTGAAGCTCTAACATCTCCACTAAGGAGGAGGGGTAAAGAAGACATTGTGAGAGAGTCTCCGCCACTAGCACAACAATGATGGAGGAGAGCCACAAGGTGTGGCATAGTGTGCAAGGAGCACTCTCTCAGTGATTAAGCAAGCTTGGAGGTGTTGAAACTCTAATACCACTTTTTCACCATATCCAGGTCGATCGTGAGAACATAAACCCTCTCATTGGTCGAAAACTGCTTAGATACTGCATCATTATTAATAATAATAAAATCTCTAGGCTTCAAGAGCTACACATGAATAGTAGGTGTGAAGAAATTCTCAATAAAAAATAATATAGCCATACCACTGAGTAGAATCTCCAAATAGAGAACGTCTCCAAGAAATGAGCTCGAGATGGTAAGGCAAAAAAGAAGGCTATGAATCCAACTCCAAAAACTATGTGCCCGAGAGCAAATTCAGAATAGGCAGTTGAAGGTCTCTGGTATATTGTAGGAAGGGAACTTAGGGTGAAGGATCCCAATATAAAGAAGTATTTCACCCAATGGCCATCACTACTAACCAAAAATGATAAAAAAAAATGTGCAAGATTATGCTTGAGCTTATCCTACCATATTATATTAAGCCAAAAGAGCTATGTTTAGGGTGAAGAATTCAATCCTCACTGATGATTTAATTTGTAGAGAGTTGAGGAGAATAGACTAAGAATTATGTACGATAGTCCAAAAGTAAAATTATTGATAAGAATTTCATTACTCCAACACATGTCTATCCACCAATAAATTGGTAGTTAAAGACCTAACATATGCATCATAACATTAGGCATGAGCTCTTGGGTACAAAGAATGGAAGGAAAATTAAATCTAAGAAGCTTGTTCATGTCCTTTGTAAGACGAGTTAAGGATTTTAGTCTCTAGGTTTGGCAAGATCACAAACATTGTGAATGCTTATCCTAAAAATAATGAGAACTTTAACCCTTGGAATCTTAGCCAAAGACAAGATGGTGTTGTGGTTGATGGGGAGCTACTAGATATTATGGTCATTATAAGAGAGGCTCGTTCTAACCCATCCCCAACCTAAATTAAAGAGCCACATAGACAACTCAAGCTTTTTAGGTGCCATAAGAACCAAAAGAGCCTTCAATCTTGATAGGGACTGACTTAATGAGGAGCATATGGAAACCAGCTACCATTTAGGCCTTCTTGTCAAGTAAGACAAATCAACAAAGATACAATGTTCTTAACCAACTCAAGCTTTCTAGATGCCACAAGAACCAAAAGAGCCTTCAATCTTAATAGGGACTGAATTAATGAGGAACATATGGAAAATAGATACCATTTAGGCCTTCTTGTCAAGTAAGACAAACAACAAAGATACAATGTTTAAGAAGGATTTTACAAGCTTTCTATCCCTTAATTGTTGTAGCGATCCACTTATAACAAAGAGTAGTTATCTATATGTGGACACCAATTATTCCCATGCCTTGTTTGTGTTACATAATGCAATAAAGATCCCAAGTGATTCTATAAAAGTTATAAGTTTGTTTTTCATTAGTGCACAGGAAATCAGAGAGTATTTTGGTGAGCTCACATAGGAAACATTAGAAGATGTTTAGTAAGATGAATAGTAGACATAAGATACAAATCTGGAAATCACTATCCAAAGTCAAAGGCTTGGTAATCCAATAAAAAATAATTCTTCTCTACATATTATAGAACATAATGCCATAGGGAGAATAGTGAGCTATCAAAAGAAAAGGTTATGCCAAAAACTTAAACACATTCTCCTTTTTAATCCATTTCCTATTAATGTTTTCAAACTAATTAAACATAAGTGTCATAATCCTTCAATAATATTGAGTCTTTTTAAGATCCAGACTCAAACTCAAGGCCTTACATTATCTATCAATGCAATCCATAGCTTAGAAGGAAGTTAAATATTCTTAGATAGAGTGAGAAACAAATCATTTTTTAAGTCCATTTAAGAGTTATCCCATGATCAAGTCATCTTACATCACCAAAAAATATAGTAGTGCTCATGTGCATCTAGACCCAATCGACAATGAGAAGATATCCTAAAAGGACCTTATAAAGTTATTAACATATCATCAAGGTCTTAGAATAGAGAAAGGAAGTTTCATGTGAAAGGAAAGGCATGTTATTCATCTTTGCAATTAATCATTGTGTTATTGATCAATTATATATTAATATTTATATTATATAATGTTTATATTATTGTGTACCAAAAAAAAAATGTTTATTTTATTTATTTTTTAATGTGTCCAAAAAAAATAGTATATATGATGGTTTATAATAAAAATATGGTCAGTTGCCATACATGACTCAAAAAATTATAGTAGTTCAAACAAAAATTTATAAAAAAAAAACTACCAAGACATAATATTAAAGAGCCACACTATGCACAAACAACAACATCGGAGGGAGGAGGAGGTAGATCATCTAAAGAAAGAGGATTTGTCAAATTAAAGGGCTCCCTAAAAAGCAAGTCTATCACTACCCATCCATCCTGACTATCTTATATTGCTAAACAAACAAGCACTCCCCACTCAAGTGGTAGATAGAAAACCATGTCTAAGTCCACCACCTCATACATCAAAGAACCCATATCAAAGGCTCAACAATGATCTTACTATGAGGAGGAAAATTCTAACACCTCCACAAAGGAGAAGGGATAAATAAGACATTGTGAGAATAGTTAAGCTAATGTTGTGATAATGATGGAGGAGGGACACAGTGACATCTATAAAAAAATATATTATCATGCAAAGAGCACTCCCCTAGTGATTGAGAATTTTTTGGAGGTGTTGGAACTCCAATGCCACTTTTTTACCCTATCCCTTAAAGTTGAGAACATAAACCCTCTTATTGGTCAAAAACTGCTTAAATAGTTCATCATTGTTAAAAAAAAAAAAGTTTCTAAGCTTAGAAAAAAATCTCAATAAAAAAAATAAATCCATACCAATGAGCAAAAACCCCAAGTAGAGAATGTCTCCAATAAATGATCATAAGATGGTAAGTGGAAAAAATTATATGAATCCAATTCCAACAACTATGTGCCCAAGAGCAAGTCCAAAACATGTTCTTGAAGGTCATGGATATGTTGTAGGAAGGGTACTTAGGGTGAAGGATCCCATCATAAAGAAGTATTTCACCCAAGGGCCATCAATGCTAAATGAAAAATGATTAAAAAAATGTGCAAGATTAATCTTGATCTTAGCCTACCATATTATATTAAGCCATGATTTAATTTCCAAAGACTTAATTATGAATAGGAATGTCATAATTCCAACACCTATCTTTCTGCCAATAAATTGGTGGTTTAAAGATCTAACGTATGCATCATAACATCAGGCATGAATTCTTGATTAAGAAAAAATGAAAGAAAAATTATAACGAAGAAGTTTGTTCACTTCCTCTGTAAGATGAGTAAGGGATTTTAGTCTCTATTTTTGGAAAGATCTCCAACATTATGAATAACATTCCTAAAAGTAATGAGAACTTTGACACTTGGAGTCTTACCTAGAGACAAGTTTGTGTTATGGATGAATGGGACTTAGATATTATTATCATTAAAGTATAGGCTTGTTCTAACCCATATCTAGCCCCAATTAAAGAATTGCTTGACAAACTTAATCTTTCCATATGCCATATGTAATAGAAGAGCCTTCAATCTTAATAGGGACTAATGTAATGAGGATCACATGGAAACCAACTACCTTTTAGGCCTTCTTATCGTAAGACAAGTCACTTGAGACACAATGTCTGAGAAAGAGTTTCCAAAGATTTTTATCCCTCAATGGCTACAGTGATCCACTTAGAACAAAGAGGATTTCTCTATCTATGGACATCAATGATTCCCATGCCTTATTTGTGTTAAATATAGCAATAAATATCCCAAGTTATTTTATGAAATTAAATCAGAGAGAGGTCGTAAATCTATAGTTGTAAACACTGTAAAGGCTTGATTAGATGTTAAAGCGGGTTCCCAGGAGATTCTCAATTCTGAACTCATAGCTCTAGTGGTGACACAAGGGTCAAAAGAACCAAAGGTAATGGTTTTTCAAATGTGCATGTTGTTTTTATCATTGATCCCACCACCAAACCCTAATCCTCCTCCTTTATTTGATCCTCACCGTGAACTTCCACCCATGCCTACGCCATCCAAAACCTCTGTGCTTGACTCCAACCCTCTGCTCTTGGGCACGCATCCCACTCCCATTGTCGCTCACTATCCTTGCTCCTTGATCCTTTACTCTCCTTCATTGTTCGCCATACAAATCACTTCATTCATATATATGTGTATGTGTGTGTGTATATGTATATATGTGTATGTATGTATGTATGTATGTATATATGTGTGTGTGTGTGTGTGTGTGTGTGTGTGTGTGTGTGTGTGTGTGTGTGTGTGTGTGTGTGTGTGTGTGTATAGATATATATATATGTATGTATGTATGTATGTATGTATGTATGTGTGTGTGTGTGTGTATGTGTGTATGTATATATTATATATGTGTATATATACATGTATTATATAATGTATATAATAAATGTATATATACATATAATATATATATTATACACAGACACACACACACACACATACATATATAATATATATACACACACACATATACATACATACATACATACATACATATGACCAAAGTGATTTGTATGGCGAACCATGAAGGAGAGTGCAGGATCAACGATACACATACATACACCTATAATTTAATATAATTATTTTTATTAATATTGTTATTAATAATATATTATGATAATTTTATGTAATATATATAATATATTAATATATAATTAATAAATTAATATATAATTAATAAATTAATATATATTATTATCATCCAACTCGCCATTTTGCTATTTCTCAAGTTCAACATGAAACGGAATATCTCGTCTTTGTACAACTCATTGCCATGTCATATAAAAAACACACCGTTATCACTTCCACTATCAATTTAAAATTAATGTTGCTTAAGCCTTCGTACACAAAAAACTTATAGGTTTTAAGTGAAGTACAACTACCAATTTACACTCTTTCCTTTACAAAACCTCTAGAAAATTACATCCATCTGACATAACTTACACCTTTAAACAAACTAAAAAATGAATAACATAAATGATTTTAATTTTTAATTTTTTTATACAAATTAAAAATTAATTTATATAAATATAAACTTTTAAAAAATTAAAATAAAATTCTAAAAAAGTAAAACTATAGTAAAATGAAAAAGAAAATATTAAAACTAAAAATATAAAAATAAATAAAAATTTATAAAATAAAATAAAATAAAACCTCCCTCCCCCAAAAATTCTCAAGATTGAGAAAAGATACATCTTGAAAACTAGGTTAAACAAGACCCATTAAAAGCCCCTCAATGTGCACAAATCACCAATTGTGAAAAAAAATCCCTAAAACAAGGTTAGTGAACTCCCATACAAAAATGCGTTCATTTTTTAAGTACTAAAAAACACCCTAAAAATATAAAATAACTTGAAACCTCAAGACATTCCTCTTTATATCAGGAGGATAATGGAGCTTGCAACATGCAAGCTCGATACTCATATTCAGAGATGCAAGTGTCTAATTTACTCCAAACAACATAAACATCAAAGATTTTCTTTCATAGCTCTTATACCATTTGAAAAAGTGAACAAATTTTGGGATAAAAGATTGAAAATGCCTAAGAATCAAGCTACAATATGTCATCATTTAAAGGTGGATATTCCACAAGGTTATTCTTCAAGTTATCATCTTCATCAATGTTAGTCTAGAGATGTATCAATTTCATATTCCTTTGAGTTCTTTGTGCCTAATGACTCTTGTTTGAACACTTTGTATATTCTCTTTGGAATAGACTTATGAGCCTACACTTATGCTCTCTTGCTTTGAATTTAGTCATTGGTTTCTCACTTCTTAGTTATTCTTGTATGCATTGAAATTTGCTCACCTATATTAACGTCACTAATATTACTATTAGTTGTCACTAATTTCACTTATTTCATTAATCTTGTTCTAATATCACCCCTTCATAATCATTTATTTAACATCCCCTTCATTCCTCTTCATTCACTAACATTAGTCCTACCTCACTTCCTCATTAATTTTCCTAAATCCCCATTATCCCATCCTAATCCCCACTTATCTATTATTTGAGAATTTTAAATTCCTAATGGCCCACCTACTAGCCTATGCCTAGGTCCTCCTACACCCATAGTTCCTAATCACCCACCTAATCCCTAAATAATCCCCATCTAATTCTTATTAACCTCCTAAGAGTATTCTAGAATTGAAATATTCTAGAATCCTCTCTATTCTAACCCCTCCTCTCTAGAAGCTTTTAAATCTAGAGGCTTCTAATGAATTTAAAATTCCTTTTAATTCTCATGCATTGATCTCCCTCATTCAATTTTTAATATCTACCATTGATCTTTCCCTCCTTCCTCTATTTAAACAACTCCTCTCCTCCATGAAAGCTATCCAAGAAATCCATTGGAGGCCATCATATTGTTTCTAGTATATGCAGGATTCAAAGGGTTCAAGGTGTACCAAATGGATGTCAAATCTATCTTTTTGAATGAAAACTTGGAAGAAGAGGTATACATGAGCAACCTGAAGGGTTCTCACTATCAGGTGACAAGGACTATGTTTACACATTGAAAAAGTCTCTTTATGGTCTAAAGTAATCTCTTAGAGCTTGGTATCTTGGGTTGGATAGATATATGTTGGATCAAGGATTCAAAAGAGGAGTTACAGATAATATTTTGTATATAAAGATAGAATATGACCATTAGTTGATAGTTGTTGTCTATGTGGATGATATCATCTTAGGTGAAAATAATGAGAACATGACCAAGGCCTTTGCAAAGGTAATGAGGAAGAGTTTGAAATGCCCATGCTGGTAGAATTATCATTCTTTTTGGGTTATAAATCACTCAATCTGAAAAAAGGTATATTCATTTCATAAGTTAAGTACATAAGAGAGATGTTAAATAAGTTTGATATGGAATATTACAAGGTAGTTAGTACACTTATGATCACAGGGTGTAAGTTGAGTAAGGAGGATGAATCTCCAAAGGTCAATTAGACATCATATAGGTCAATGATTGGAAGTTTGCTATACACCACTTCCTCTAGACCTGACATCATATAAGTAGTAGGTATTGTGGGAAGGTATCAAGCAAATCTAAAAGAAAATCATCTGCAAGTAGTCAAAAGGATACTCAGGTATCTCAAAGGTACTATGGAGCTTGGATTGTGGTATCCAAGGAGTAAGGAGTTTAATTTGATATCCTATATATATGTAGACTAGGCAGGAAGCCTAGATGACAAGAAGAGTACTAATAGATGAGCTTTTTTCTTAGGAGGGTGCCTAGTTTCATGGATAAGTAAGAAGCAACCATCAATAACATTATCCACTTGTGAGGTTAAGTACATTATAGTATCTTCATGTTACACTCAGGTCCTATGGATGAAATAGACCTTAAAAGACTACAAGTTAGAGTATGATGGTCCTAGCCCTATCTATTGTAACAATACAAGTACTATAAGCATCTCAAAGAACCTTATCATGCACTCAAAGACTAAGCACATTCCTATCAATTATCATTTCCTAAGAGAGTAGGTGAGTGAACAAAGAGTCAAACTTGAATATGTTTCTACATGGGATTAGATTGCAGACATTTTGACCAAGCCACTTCCAAAAGCCACATTTGAAAACCTTAGATAGGAATTAGGTGTCGTTCCTTCCTCTAGAAGTCACTAAGGAATTCAAGTGCTTAGGTAGAGCTAATCAGGTGGTTCATTAAATCCAAGTGCAAGTGAGTAGTGATAAGAAGGTATGCATGGAGATAGGGGGAGCATATTTGTATGATGACTTATAAACTCATAGTATTGTATGTTGAGTGTTTTGGTTGCAAGGAGTGTGATCCAAAGAGTTGCGAACACCACTTTGTCATTTATGTCAAATGGGGATAAAGTTCAGAATGAGGGAAAAGTTATTTGTTGAGATAAGTTTTTGAGATTGGTTTCCATCAATGACAAAGGAGGATATTGTTGAGTATTGTCATTGATGTCAAAGGTACATTTTGCATAAGGTTTATGTCATTGAGACAATGTGCCTCATTGGCAGTGTATTGATATGACAAAGGACATTGAGGGAGTGTTGTCAAGGCATGTGAAGGATGTATGTCAGTGATTAAGAATGATAAAGGTTGTATGGCATGGAAATGAGGTATTTAGAACATGGAAAGAGCATCGATGTTATTTGTGGTCAAGTGCTTAATTAGCCTAAGTATAGTCATGGTATGAAGAGAACTTGTGAGAAATTATGAGCATGATGGCTTGGTGAGATGAGCACACACAGGCATGATTAGTTGTATGATATTTCTTGAATATGTGAGTGAGGTGGAGAGTGCATGGAAAGAGGCATGAAGGTTATTTTTAACGCCTAATATGGTTTTGTAGGTCAAGGTCTAGAGAGCAAAGAGAGAGAGAATGTGGCCTAATGAGGGGCCATGATCATATTTCAAGGTGTTTGAGCTCATGTAAGCATTATCAGAGGTGAGGTATGTTTTTTCAAGTTTGTTCATAAAGTTTTAGGTCATAATATGAAGGACAA